>CM061150.1:8311541-8696541 GCA_030710495.1 Labroides dimidiatus | reverse complement strand
GAGCCAAATTTACAGACAAGCCCAGAAAAATATCTTATTTAAGATTTTAGAAGGCAAAAACTTCACCTGAATTACTCCTGATGATTAAAAAACTCTGCCTGTAAGGGAAGAAAATTCAGTTTAGTTTCTAGTGTTGAGACTTTTTTTTATCATTATTATTCTTATCAAACTTAAGCATTTTTTTCTTATTTTTCTTTCTTATTAAAATAATTTTGAACTCTCTACACGCAATTTAGGTGTCCTTTTTAACATCTCAAAACAAGACAGGTTTTCTGGACTTGTCAGGTTTTTAATGCTAGGAATTCAGTTTTTGCAGTACAATAACTGAACCTAAAGACATTAAAAGAAATCAAATCTGAAACACATAAAGAAACCAAGATAAATAGAAAATAATGCAGGCAGATTTATGGTTTGACTTAAAGGATGATAAGCAGGACAGAAATCCTGGGGATAAAGCAAACAAAACGGAACCTTTTCTCATTTTTTTTTTTTTTTTTTTTTTATAAATCACTAATTTGTTTTTTTTTCAGTATTTATTTATTTTCATGATAGATTAATAAACACTTCCCTTTATTTCATATATTTTTGCTCTTTCTTTACAGTTTTAATGAGGTCAGTTAGAAGGTGGTTGCTTATTGTTCAAGATAATTTTGTTTGGACTTTGCCTCTCCTTTTTTTAAAATATCTTCTTAGAGTAAAAATTTGCCTTGATTTGCTTTCCCTGAACCATAACAAAAATACTTTTCTAAAAATATGAGAGTCATTAAAGGTGTTAGAGAAGTAAGATATTTTAGGAACAGATCCCTTTCTGCTAATGAAAAATAAAATTCTTGGTATTACATGTTCAGTAAAGGAGAAGTCCTGAGCATGAGTCACCTCCACATGTTAAGTTTTTTCCTCACCTGACACAGTGGCAAGTCCGAAAAACCTGAACTGGTCTCTATCTGCTGTTTTATTATTACATTTCTTTATGTTTTTAAACAGTTAAACATTGTGTGGTACCTTGTAGTTTTACAAAAAATGAACTCATAAACACAGTGATAGAAAGTAGTAGAAGTAAGAATTAAATTTTACATTCAATTTAAGATTAATATATTCTGTTTGTTGTAGCTATCATCATTCAGAGCAGCTGGACAGGGTCAGAGCAATATTTAAAACATAATTTCACTGAACTGTATCTCAGTATTACGTAGCCTCTGTCATTGCTGCACGCGTCCTGGCCGCAGACGTTGCTCATCAAGATCAATTTCTTTTGTTTTGACTTGAAGATGCACACTTATTCATATTGGAATGTTGTGTTGCTCATTGTTTGTTTACAACACCACCAAATAAAATACATGCCTGAACAAACTTTGAAAGCTCCTGTTCTTGAGAAATTTATGTAACAATGATACGTCTATGGGCAACTTAACAGAAATATTACTCATCCATGTTCCTTTTTTAAGCAGTTTTATAAAAACATCAGCTGAAAGCTAGTGTTAAGTGCTTTTATTAGTGATTTACTCACTCCCACTTGCAGTCGTAGATTTCCGATACTGCGGTCTCTGCTTTGTAAACACTTTGCATTGCTCAGGGTGGGTAGGTGGGTGGGTGCAAGGTGAAAAGTTTGCATGCATATCATCAAATCATTTACATTAGAGAGAATAATAAACTGTTAAGAGACTGTGCAGCAGGATTTTAAATCTGAATCCTTATTTATTGTACAAACATTTGTGACAAAAGCTGAAAAAGGATCAATGACAGTAGCTTCAGTGACTGAGAAAAGCATGCGTGTTTGATATTCCTGTAAGTGTGCAGGAAGAAAACAGATGGTGTGGGTGGGGGATCGCCCTGCCTTTGTCCTCTCATTCTGCACTTGAGCTGACAGCTTGTATACGGGGGGATCAATTTTCAGTCTTGTCTGCACTTCATCACCCTTTATGTTGAAATTAGAGACAGAATTCTTCTCTTTATGCCGCGTGTTTCTGTTTGCCATTTAAAACAAATGTAAATAGAATAAAAAAGAGGTGAGAATGAAGAAAAACCTGCTCTGCAAAAAATATATTTACAGGTGCCGGTGAAACACGGTCAATGAGCTGGCTGTTTGAACATTTGATTACCTGTTAGGACTCTTGGATGGCTCTGTGTTAATCCATAATGTGTTTTGTAAATTCTGCTTCATCTCTCTTTGTATTTTTTCCTGCTGCCTTTCTTGGCCAAGTCTCCCTTGAAAAAGAGGTTTTTAATCTCAATGGGACTGACTTGGTTAAACAAAAAATAAATAAATATCTATAATTGTTCCACATTTAATCATTATGAATCACGGTGGAGATATAAAGAAAGACTTTCTCAATCACTGACTGATTTGATGAAACCTCTTAACAAAAGTGTTAAGTTTCTCAGATGTAATCACACCAACAGTTTCTTTATGAACTCAACAGGCTGAATAAATCAGCACGTACAAAGAAACTGACTCAGAATTTTGCCCTTTGTGCTGCAGCAAAGCATCGTTCAGATCATTTTTGATCAAACTGAGCTGCGATCATCAGTTTTGTGCTTGTTTTTATTTCCATGTGAAGCTCAAAATTCCATCTTAAATTCCTCTTCTCTGCCTAACTGATAGATTTTAAACACATTAAGGAATCATGTATAGGAAGCAGATGGTTATTCAGCAAGTGTTTGTCTTATTTTGGGGAAAAGAAAAAGGGAAAAAAAATGAACTGCATTTATCTGACAAATCCAGAAAAAAAGAAAATCTAATTTCAGGAAACAAAAAGAGAAAAACGATCGTTGAATTACTTGTTGAGGGTACAAAAATCAACCAGTTGGACAAGAAAAAAATGGGCTTCTCAAGTTTCTTGAAGTTACAATAATGTATCAATACAAGAAACTTAACCAGTTGATTTTTCCTACCTCAGTGTCAGGTATTTTTTTTTATAAATGTGGCCCATATTACGTCTAGTAAAATTGTTTTTACCAGAAATAAGACAAAAACACCTAGTTATGTTTCTGTTTAAGCAACCTTAAAGATCAATGTACTGACTGATTCAAAAATGATTTATCAATTCAGCTAAAAAAATCTGACCTTGATTCCACAGTAAGCTCATCAACATCAAGTTGAACATCTCCTCTAAAAGTCAAGTAAAATATAAGCCTGCTTATTCTGAAAGTCATATTAGACACAGTGAACAGGAGCTTATTTTGTTGAAGGTAAACCAGAAAAGTTTAGACACAGCAAGAGCAAAGCAAAGAGCTGCACAATAGGTTATTGTGCCAATTATATTTGTACACTCAAGAAATTGACATTCAGTCAATACAATCTGTCTTCCATCATCAACTTTTGAGCATCTTTGAGCCATGAAGCTTTTATGTGTATATTTTCTTACAGTACAATTTCTCAAAACAGTACAAATAAGAAAAAAAAACTGGGTTAGGGTTGGGAACACTGTCACACATAATCTTCTCAAAAAATAAAAAAACATCCTCAGCTTCCTTTACATTTTGTACCTCATTAGCCCGTATCAACAGTGCAAGTAAGCTCATTTTTCCTCATGTAAAACCACTCCCAACCACACCTGATGTACTCAAATGCTCGCAGGTGATTGGTTAAGAGGCGGAAACATCTCTTTTGACAGGTTGAGTACTAAAGTACAGGATACATACTCACTTAAGGTTTACAGCAGCACCTGTAGGAATACAGGTTAAAAAAAAAGATGAGCTCTCATAAGAATGTAAACATCAGAGACCTCAGACTTTATAAATAACAATTAAAATACTCCCTTTGTGCTTAAAAATCACTAACTGATTTTGTTCGCCCCTCTACCAAATCAAGAGATTATACAGCTCTAGACTTAGTTTCTTCTCCCAGTGTAAAAAAAAGTATATTTCAGAGATGTATGCTGAAATAAAGAAAAACTATATAAATATACCATTAATAGTTTAAACACATCTGTCTCACCAACAGGACCAAAGATAGAAAGCTCACGTACCCCTCATGTAGCCACTCTTTCTTCTTCAGACACAATGACAGTAATTAGTTTGTCATCAGCTTTACTTACTAAAAGGGGGCTTGAGAAAAGAGGTTGCTCACACAACAATGACGCATCCCTGACCTTTAAGAGTTAATAAAGAAATCTGTCTTTACCAGCAGTGAGCACACTTGCCTCGCTTTGTTGTTTTGGAAATTGATCATTTAATTGGAAGAGAGAGGCAGCAGCGGTGGAGCAGTGGGAGTATTGAGCAGACTGTGAGAAGAGAACACTGTTAAACCACAACAGTAAGGGGAATAACAGTCAGCTGAGGGGCTGCGAAGATAATAAAGGCCATGAAACCAAAACATTAATCTCCAATTGGAAACTTTTGTTCCTAAATCAGACGTCTGACACCTACGCTCCCAAAATGACTGATAAAGCAACTTTAGCTGTTATGTGTTAAATACCTTGTTTTTGTATTTCTGAATAAGGTATAAAATGAGCTAAATGGCTTTATTGTACATTATTTAAAATAGTACTCAGCGAAGATATTGCTCATTTACAAACTTTTCTTTCTTGGGGCGTCAAAGTGACAAGCCCTTTATTTTTCATGTAAATATTAAAATATTTGAGGTATTAAAACGTTTGAAGTTGTATTAAAAATCCAACATAGTTACACTTTTGAACTTTGTCTTATTTGACACTCCATCTATTGGACTAAAACCACATGTCAGCATGCCCGACCCATCTGCAGTGATCTCATTGGGTAACATGAATGTGGATGGGTGTTTTTGACTTTCTTTAAATATTATCTGCAGTTTGTTTTAACATGAAGGCTACATAATCATTTTTAGACTTCTTTTTCCTCTCCGTGCACCTTTGAAGTGGGTGAATCTTATTTTTACACTTTTTAAACTTAAATGACAAGTAAGATTAGTATGCCTTGTTGTAAAATAAGTATGAACCAGAGCTCTCAGCCTTGTGGTCCTTTAAAGTGACCACATAACTGCTAATACCACACCAATCTGTGCATCCATCCCATCCCTGCCGTGAACCACAAACTGTAGCTGAGAAGAGCCAGACTCTTCTCCTCTGTTGTTCCCAAATGGTGAAACGAATCACCCAACTCCATACGATCCACAGAGTACCTTTCTACTTTTAAAAGACGTCTGAAGATTCAACTGTTCCAGGAACACTTAGGCCTTCTCCTCTTTGTCCTCAGGGGTAGATTGAGTCAGATGGTCTCTGACCCAGCTCTGAGTGTATGAAAGCACTGAATATTTAATGTTGTTGAATGTTGAACGATATTGTTGATGTTGAATTACCAGTTGAGGCCACATTATTTTAAATGGAATTAAATGGTTTGATGACACAACCCTTGACACCATCTGGCTACTTTCAAACTATCTTAAATCTGTGTTCCGCCACTCTGCCTGCCTTGTTAATTCACTTTTACTTTTAACAAAGCACGTAAATTAAAAAAAACACTTTATATGTTGTTTTTTTTAACGATACATACGTTTTTATCTAAGAGCTTCAAGTAAGAAGACATTTCTCCATAATATTGGGTGAAAATCATTGAAACACCATTTGTACTAGCAAGTTTCAGCTCTACATCTGTCAGCTCTCACCTGCACTTTGAACTCTAAGAAGGCTGATGGATTTGAGTCATAGGAGGGACCATACACTGTGTACAAGAAAAGCTGACCTTTAGAAATGCCTCATCTATTTCAATTCCAAGTTTCAGCTCAGCGGATGTACAAACTGACCTTAAAATAGGGTCAAGTATTCCTCTCTAACTCCGAGGGTTGGGTTATCATTGGAGAAACAAAAGGCGGGACACCATGCCCAAAGATGGAGAACAATGAATAAGACATGTCAACCACATAAACTTAAATTCATGAATATTTTGAGGATCTCGTCTTGAGAAAGCTGCAAATTTAGAGATTTGCAATCTGTCAAATTGTTTGTATTTCTCTTTTCATATCAGCGACCATTTCAAAAGTGTTTCAAAAAAAAAAAAAAAAAGAGAGATCTATCTTTGAACGAAACTTTCAGAATTTCCGCTCGTTGTTCCTTTGAGGCTAAAACCGGTTGTCAGAACTTTCACAATCCGCTGCAAGCATCCTCAAAATAATAAACAGCCGTCTGACGATTCGGAAAAACCCATCACAACAATATCCTGTTGATTTCACCAGGGCTTGGCATTTTGGTCACAACCAGACACTGGTGAATAATACAAATAATTAGTAGGTTAAACTGCTCTGTCTTCTTTTAACTCTGTTTTGTCTCAGTATAAAGAGTAAGTGACTTCAACTGAGTCACTCATCTCGTCTCCTGCTGTCATTCCTGTCTACAGTAAAACAATTCTGGTCAACTTAGTCATAAGACTTTCACTGTCTGACACTATATTTGTCAATGTCTGCAATTCAATGACAGTGCTGACCCTGACAGCTTCAGATGGGTTTAAGAAAGACAAGAAGCGAACTGTAAGGATATTTATTTATTTGTCTTGCAGTGTAGAAAATTTGTGCAAAGATACAGCATGTTAAAAAGTTATGTACAAACTAAAGAGTCCTTAAAAGCTACTATAGAAAGTGTAGAACAAAAAAAATCTCAGAAGGTCCAGGATGAAAACTGTGAAACACTCAAAAGGGTTCAGTAAAGTTTGGTCTTCTTCATTATTGACAAGAACTCCTCCTCGTTGACTTCACCGTCGCCATCTCGGTCTGCTTCATCAATCATTTCCTAAAAAGAGGGGAGAGGTTTTAAGTAGTTCGTTCACTTAAAAAAGGACTCCAGCCAAAAGCTTTTGCATCACATCACAGACTTGAAAAACCCAGACTCCAATTTGGACTGAGAAAACATGTCCCATAGAGTGCCAAAGTTCCTCAGGGATAAAAAAGATGTTTTAATATTGTGTAGAAAACCGTAAATACATTAAGGGAACAAGTATACTAGTCCCCTGTGATCCAGTTAGAATATAAAGTAAGGCTACTTAAAGCACCATTGTTTAACAGAAGACAAAACATCTCTGAAATCCGCAACTGAACTTAGAATCTTGTTTGTTTGTTTGTTTTTAAATTGAAGTTAAAACCTTGTGTAATTGACAAAGCAAGACACTATTATTATTATTATTATTATTATTATTATTATTACTTAAGACTAAGTTGAAAACTTATTCATCAATTAAGTAACAAATAGTGAAAATAAAAAGAAAAACTGTTGTAAGAAATCAGACCAGATCTGACCCTAAAAGTTGAGATCGATGATAAAATAGAAACATTTATAGCTTCCTGTGTTTAACTTTCAACATTCTCTATTCATACACCCACAGTTTGACAGCATTGCTAATCAAGGAGGGGTAACTTTCCTCTAGCACCCAATGTTCTATGTTTTGGTGTTTACATTAATTTAAGAAACAAAATAATGGTTTCCAAATAAAACCATATTCTGAAAATGCATCTGATGTCAAAGATATCTGTCGTGAGAACTTAAACCACTTCCTATTATTATATCCACTTGTTTCTTCAGAAGCGGTTGGGTGTTGACTTCTGCCGGTAGTTATCGACTTCCGTTTTTTGCCGCTGGCAAGCTAGCTCAAAACAACTCGCATGAAATCATTAATACTAGACTGGGCTCAGTGTAAACTTTTCTTAAACATCGGCACTATGACTCCACCTCTGATTTTTGCTCATTTTGTCGCTTTTAAAAGCCGGTTATTGGAGTGAGTATAACAGCTAGGCTAATATCATCAGCTTTGTGGTTTCCAATGGCGACGTAAACAGAACATTCAACCGGAGGCGCAAAACAGCAATCGCGATGAACTATGGGTAGTCAGGAAAAAGGTGGCTATAAGAGGAATATGTGCAAAACAATGCTTCTTGCACTTGTGATTTTGAAAACAAGACATGAAACACCCAGGGGTTTAACAACATGCTACTGCTGCTAACAGAAACAACACAAGGACCAGGGGTCTAAATTAATGTCTACATACTTTGTAAGAGATTTAGAGATTTAATTTAATTATTTAATCTGGTTTCTTTCTTTCTAAATGAAATGCAATAAATCATAAATAAATGAAAACATCAGTCCATTTATACCCAAACAACTTAAATGGGAATTCAATTATACAAATGACTGCGTTGGCAGTCACCTGGAAATTTTCATAGTCAAATTTTCACAGACTGCCATCGTTAGCCTGTTGTAGAAACACACAGGCCCCTCCTCATAAAATTCTGAAATACACATTTTTGCTCAGCTTTGATGCAAACTACCTGATTTTAAAAGTGAGTAAACCCTACTTGACCTTTGGTGGAAGGATCACACTCCAGTACCATTTGGGTTCTATTTTAAAGTGACATCTAACATTGAACCTGCACACTGAAGTGAAGTTTTAGTGAAGATTTTTGATGTGCAATGAGACATGCATACTGAGTTTAGTCCATCATTTAAATGATATAAAGATCATGTTTATAACACTCCCTTTCAACAGGATTTTGACCATTTTGATGGCTTTGTTAATGTCGGGGTTGTGCAATATTCAATACATGTCCCACAAGATCTCTGTACCTGCAGTTCTTCATCCGTTAGGTTTTCACCCAGCTCTTTGGCAACTCTCTTGAGATTTTTGAAAGAGATTTTTCCTGTGTCGTCGTCATCAAACAGTCGGAATGCTTTCAAAATCTCTTCTTTGGAGTCTTTCTCACCCTTTCAAAATAAAGACATGACAGTCTCATTGTAAACGATCCAATATAGTTTAATTCATTATTTCTATGGTGTACATTCTTTAAAGCTCAGCATTTTCTGAGACTGTTAAAATAGTGACTTATATAGTTGCTGTTTATCGAAGTCCAAATACGTTTTTCTGATTTATAGAACACTTTGAGAATCTTTTATTGTTCATTCATGAATTTTCAGGTTTTGTCATGCAGGTGTTAGACTCACCATTTTCTGTGTCATCATACTGAGGAAGGAATTGAAGTCAATTGTTCCAGAGCCTTCTTTGTCAATGTCTGCGATCATCTGCTTGATTTCTACTTTCTTTGGTTCAAACCCAAGGGCTCTAATGGCAACCTGTGGCACAGACACACAAAAGAAGCTGAAGCAGCTGATGAAGTGTGTGAATATTTGATCCAAGACATACACCAAACTGCACCAAACCTTGAGTTCCTTCACGTCTATAGTTCCAGTTCCATCCGTGTCAAAGAGATCAAAAGCCTCTTTAATTTCTTGCTTTTGCTCTTCAGTCAGCTCAACTTTAAAACCCGCTGCTTTTTTCTTTTGACTCGAAGAAGGAGCTGATTTTCGGTAACCCGAAGCCTGAAAAACAAAAGTCTCAACGGTTACTATAATGCTAACTTACTTTAGCTTCATGCTGCAACACGAGACCAAAGTAAAACGTCTTCCGGCTTACAAAACTATTTTTTTTCTAACTTTTAAACAAATTTCAACTGCAAGTCAAACAACTTTTCCTAACAAAGAATACATTGCACATTTCTTATAAGCCTCTATTACAACATTTACCATTTGAGAAAGCGATATGAAGGGAAAAGACTTTTACAGTTTGTTGTGTACTCGGATGTCAACAAAACCTGCAACAACGGCGCTAGGCTCTTCCATTGAATGACATGCGTAACAACCAATAGAAATAAGGAAGTCACGCTGATGCAAAGATGTCAGCCAATCACAAGGTAAAATGGGCGAGTCAAAACAGTGCGAGCCAATGGTTTTATTCCCCCTTCGTCGCCAAGCAACCAGGAAACACTACGCATGCGGAGTACTACTGGTCGTGCTTTTGTCAGTTGGAGCAGACGCTAACATTAATGTTTTACGTTAATGAATTAAGGTAACGTTTTCCTTTCGTTTTATTCTTTCTTGTGTATAAACTTGCATATTTAAGACCCCCTCCCTTTATGTCATATCACTTGATACATTTTATCAGCAGGCTCTTTTCTCTCTTAAAACATTAGCTCGTTAGGTTAGCCTGCTCTACACAGACCTGTTGAGTTGTTCCTTTCAGTATCATTTGATGTTTCAGTAGTACTGTACTGTTTTAGGGTTCAGTTAAATTATTTGTTTTTGCACTGTTACCTGTATTGATGACAAACCAGTGATGGTGTAAGTATCCACATCTGAGGTTCAAAGCTATTTAGCAATACCATGCCAAACCCTATTACATAGAAAACTTAACATTTCTGAAATTAGAATTACTAACTTTTATACAGAAAGTGAAATTACAGCATATAAAGCAGAGATGATTCTATCAGTGTCTACTTTGCATAGAATATATCTTTATTGTCCACCGAAATGGTAATTTGTCTTAGGGTCCCTGTATGCCCAGTGTGGGCACAAACACATTACTACAGTCAATACAGCAAACAGGCAGAACAGCAGAGGTAATACAAACAGTTCATGTCATGCTGGGGATTAGATCTCATCAGTCATTTTTGTGAAGTTGGGGATGTTTAACACACTCAAGATGAAGGATTTCAGATTCAGAATACTTCATTTACCTGGAGGGAAATTGCATTTTAGTTACATCCCATCTAAGAAGCATAAAAACACAAAGACATAAACATGGGGGACAGGAACAGGAGAACTGTGAGACAGCCAGTGTGCACAGCGCAGTGCCCTGTTTCATCAGATGTAGGAAGATTACACATAAGGTAAAAAGAGGACAGAAAAATAATCAAATACCAGACTGTGCTCCTGGAGGGGGAGCAAAGTGTGAGATTTGAAAAAAAAAAAAAAACACCTCAACATATAAGCACATGAATGACCAAGAAACCAGAGACCTACAAATATGAGAGGGTAGGAGTGTCAGGAAGGGAAGGTGTCACAGGGCAGTCACTGAAGGAGACATGCAGCCTCACTTGGGCACGTGCGCATCAACCCACAGTGGGCTTAAACACATTTAGTTGCTAAAGGAACTTCTTGGTGTCCTGAGCTCAGCGGCTCAAACTGACAGAACAGAGGATGGGAATGATCTTCTAAGTTGCTACAGGCTAGTTGCTGAGACAGATTTTTAATGTTTAATTGTATTATTTTTAGGTTTGCCCACTATTTTACTTGTCATCAGTACAATCCTAGAAAGTTTACTTCTACTGTATCAGACAGAAAGATGGAAGGTAAAGACTAGTGATATTTGATATCGCCAATGTCCTCTTTGATCTGATACTGCATAAAATTTAGGCTGGTATTGGTGATACTGATCCAATACCAATTGGACTGATTGTAAAAAAAAAAAAGAAAAATTTATTTAATGGATTAAATGTTAATTTTTCATTCCATCTTTTCTAGTATATAGCTTTCTAAGTTCACCTTACCTAAAACCTTACTTGAATAGATCTAGGCTTTCTGCCTGTGTGAGAATATCTCAGTGATACAAATATTACTCAAAGATCGTCTCATTCCCACAAACTGCATCTTGGCTCCACACGTGACTCCATTTACACTCTGCCATTGTATCTACAGCTGGAGATGGAGTGACTGACTGACTGAGCAGCATGCCGCTGTGCTCATGTGTTACACATTTATCCAGGCGGAAGAAAAAGTAGTTTCCACCAACAGTGTATTATTTAGACAAGATCTCAAAAGTTTAGTTACTTTCCACTGTGTTCATGTATTATCTTAAATGACTTAAATATCAAAAGTGTAATTTTGATTTGAGAATTGATTTTTGAGCATAGAGATCTGGTATCGGAGGTACCAGTATTTCAGTATCGATTTGCACATCACTAGTTAAGACACACTCAACAATATTTACACCAGTTCTAATATTTGCTGACGGACACCAATGCCTCTGAGTTTTCTTAGATAAATTGCTGAGAGCATTTTGTTGAAAACACATTCAATATTTTCAGAAAAAGTTACTTAACTTTAGTTTGGTTTCTTTGCTAAAGTATCAGCTGATCACAGCTTACCATGTACCATGAAAAAAGTAGTTCAATTAAATGAATGACTTTTTTTTAAATAAATAAAAGTTGAACATTGTTGTAAATATCTCTCTCCTTTTATAATCAAGGTACCCGACATAATGCTGGGAAGTACAGTTATTAACCATCGACAACATGTTGGACTGCAGAAGCTCTTGGCACTGGCTGGAATCACACACTCCTCTTTGGGCCCTAATAAAAAGTACAAGTTTATCCAAGATGACACAACAGGGGAGTCAGCTCTTGTGTGCTCCTGTTTTCGCATCCTTGAGAACCTGGAGCTGACCTGCGCTGTAGGTCAGTTAGTTTATGAGACAGTTCGAGCCCACCAGAAGGTCTACCGCACAGGGTCAGGGTGCTTGCTGTTCCTTGCTGGAGCATGGGGCCATGTTGCTCTGGAGTGCCTTCAGAGAGGGATATCGGTGACAAACATCATCTCAGTGATGATGGAAGGGATGGGTATGTGCTTCGATGTTTTGAGAAACTCCTGTGTGTCCATTGATGGTCTAAATAAGGAAAAATCACAGAGCAGCACTGCAGCATCTAATGGTTCAGGGCTTCAACTGGCTAAGAAATCTGTCAGTAAGGGGTTGAGAAATGGTGAAAGCACTCTTAACATAAGGGAACGAAGAAGAATCAAACTCAGCAGACATTTTTGTGAAGGTGAAAATGTCAAAGAAACACAGAATCTTCAGCCGACACCTCCAGACATCACACACATTGCTGAGTGTCTGAGCCATGGTTGTGTGGACATTATGAAATTGGTAGTTGAAGCCAGCAGAATACAGTCAAAAACTAATCAGCAAGATACGTGTGTGAGGTTTGATGTTTCTAAGGTCATGACTTGTGTGCTACCTGGTTTACCAGAGCATCAGGCCTGCACTGTACCAGGCTGCATCCATCTTTTATCTGCTGAACAGGCTGCAGTTGCACATCACTTGAAGGAACAACTCCTGAAGGTTGTTCTCATCGATGGAGATCTATCAGGGACTTTTCGCCACCTTGGCTTTAAGAGGCTATCAGGTGTACATCGTGTGGGCACAGAGGCTGATTTGTCCAGCTTAAGCAAAGAGGAAGAGTGGATGGAAAAGATTGTGACAATTCTGGTGAACCTGGAAGTGAACCTGATACTCGTCAGCGGCTTCGTAAGTGAGAGAGTGATTCAGCGCTGTTCTAGACATCACATACTTGCGGTGGAAAAAGTAAAGGTTTCCGTTTTGAAGGTGCTCTCTGATTCATCCGGAGCTGTCCCAGTGACTTATGCCACGCAGTTAAACAAGCACTGTGTTGGCGCTGGAGTGAAGGTAACAACATGGAGGGAGCTCAGCAGCTGTGAGGAGAAGTCCACGATAGCTGTGAATATCTCAGCCGGTGAAAAGAGCGAGTTGGTGACAGTGGTTCTCACCAGCTGTGTAGAAGGGAAGCTGCAGGCCCTAGAGGACCAGTTTTGGGCTTGTGCTTATCGTTTACATCATGCTCTGAAGGACAAAGCCCTCCTGCCTGGAGCTGGAGTGGCAGAAATGCTCTGTATTCATCGCCTTAAAAAGCAAGCAGAGAGAGAAATAACTCAACAAGCAATGAATCCTTACAGAAGTGTAATCCTACACCTCATGGCTGATGGTGTAATAGATTACATATCCACTCTAATGGTTAACTCTGGAAAGATTTCCAAACCCCAAGCCAGGACTGCTGTGAGTCAGCAACTAAAGGACTGCAAAGAACAACTGGACATTTCTACAAACTTCACACAGCTTCTCTTAGAGGGTGAAGAAGAGGATGATGTTGTGTCCTCATCCTTACACTCTTTTGTTGCGCCATCAGGAAAGGTTTATGATAATCTGAGTGTGAAGCAGGAAGCATGGAGGAAAGCCTTAGACCTGGTCTTTCTGGTCTTGCAGACAGATGCAGAAGTCATCACAGGAGTTGTCCAGAATGAGGCTGTGGAAGAAAATCTGATACTGTTGTGACAAAAAATAATTGCTTACCATACAAAAAAACATATTTATGACTGAAGAATAAATGAAAAGTTTTATATCCTGTCTCTTTTTTTATCACTGTAGTAAAAGATATGAAAGATGCATATTGAAGAGGTGCTCTGGTGACAATTTGCAACCACATGGGGGAGACAGACAGCTATGACACTGTAGCCTATGTGGCTCTTTAATCAAAACATTAAAATGGACTTAAATTGGATAGTCATTAAAAGGGGGACTCACATTTTTTCTTTTCAAATTGTTCTCAAAAAATAAAAAAAACATTATTGTAATAAAGAATAATGATAATGACAGAAACAGCCAAAAAATAAGATTCTAATAACCAATGCATTAAATTAAACCAAATAAGCTTTTATTTTATTCCTGTGTTGGTATTTAATTGTCATCTTAGTGACCTAGTTTTATCTTAATGTGCTATAAAACATTTTTTTGCAAAAGATTAAAGAATACTGGCTTTAAAAAATATATAAAATGTTTAAAAAATAAAAGGAGGATTTTCTTTTCAAATTTTGTGACTTAGAAATAAAGTTTTAACATTTGTTTAATGTATGATGATAATAAGACAAGAATTATTTATTTACAATTTCTGTCAAAGTGGTGTATTTACAAGTCAAATCCATAAATCAGAGCCGAGCAAATCGTGTATATGAGCATGCAAAAAGGCTGAGCATGTCCAAAACCAAGGTTCAATTACTTCCCAGTACATTTTTCTACTCTAAGTACCTTTTTATTGACTCTTTGACCATGCTGCTTCATTAAATGTCTTGGCTGGTGTTCTCCACATTGGACACGGCCTCCCTGCCAGAGGTGGTGGTTTTATGACCTCCAGTGTCACGATGGGAACAGTTGATGTAGAAGAAATGCCTCTGTGTGCAAAACAGAAAGTTTTTCTTCTGAGTGTTATTAAGCCCTGTTCTTTTTAAAGGTAAACTGAAGGTAATAACAGCTTTTAAGGGTGATTAAAGATGACTGAATTCTGGAAACTTCTTACAAGATCACATAGAGGTCACGTGCGTACGAGCAAATAAGAGTGTATTGGAAAAGTCTAAAAATCCCCTCACGAAAATGATTCTGAGAGCACACACGTTAAAGCTAGAAGTTTTCCTTCTGAGCTGTGTTATGAAAGTCACTTTAACGCTCTGGACCTTCCACTTCCTCTAAGATCAAAGAGAAGGAGCTTTGTGTCGCTAAAAATAGTGATGTGAAATAAAGAAAGACTTCAACAAGGAGCCGGAATAACCTTGACTCAGGCATCAGTTAGCAATGATGAGAGGATGGAGTATGACATAACAATCACAACATGGAGCAGGAAATTAGAACGACATAATTCGTCAAACATAAACGAGTTCAGGCTGAGTTCAGGTTTTACTGTGTCCCAAGCTTCTTCTGCACCCATAGAGCCAGGAACTGATGTCATTTTGCAACGTTTTCCAGAGTTAGAGCTCTGTTTTTGGAGCTTTGTTCAACATGATTCTCAACGTTTGCATGAAGTTATTTTGAGTTTTTAAAGTTAAAAAGAAAGTTTAGAAATACTGCTATTGACATTTTTTAAATCAAGGTTTGATGATACAGAAGTGCCAGTTGTACTTTAAGTTATTTTCTGTAAGCGTTAAAGGTGAAGGCGTCATTAGAGGAAGGAAGAAAAAAGAATCCTGTGACACAGCTGATACCTGAGCTTGTCTCAGGTGTTTATTTATAGAAAGAGACCACCTGCAAACCATAAATCTTGTTTAGATTTCTCACTGACTCAGCATCAACTTTCACTGAAGTAATCAACCAACCTGTTACAAAACATCTTATTCAGCAAATTCTGTATGATCTGGAGAAGAGCAATCAGTATCACTAATGGTACTCTGTTTCCTTGGTGTGTGTGTGTGTGTGTATATATATATATATATATATATATATATATATATATATATATATATATATATATATATATATATATATATATAAAATCCCTGCATCAGTCAAATGAAAGACAGTCTGACATGCAACTTGAGAGAGTAGCTTTAAAGTTTGAATTAAGAGATGATGCTGTCAACTACCAGCTAATCGACCGATTTATCAGCCTGCCGATTTAATCGGTTGATTAGCCCATAGCCCTTTTCAAGATAATCATCACCGGCCAAAGTTCTGCCTATTAAACGCCAATACATGCCCTTGTGCTGTTTGTCCACTGGATGGAGCTCTGTTTCCATCCAATCCTCAGTCTCCACCGCTTCCCTTTCAGTAACGTACAGCTACAGCTAATCAACATTATAGGAGTGGGCTGAGAGGAGCTTGCAGATAGGTAAGTTTTTAACGATATTGTGTAATTAATAATGACTCAACATGTCTTCTGTTTCAGTTTTACTCTCTTTGCCATGTGTCATGACAAATGAAGCATGCTGCGTTGCGTTGGTCATGCTTTTCATTGAATTGCTAAAGTTGTGCTAACTTAGTTTAAGTTCCTCCCTGTCTGCAAAATTGAACGTGCAAATAAATGTACATCACTCAATCACAAGATTCCTATTCAGTCCATTCAACATGTTATACATCTCCTAATTTACCAAAAGTAATATCGAAAATAGTGTTGCTTGAAGCAAGCGCATATGGGAAATTGCATTGATATGCTAGCGGTTAGCATACATCGATAAAACTTAAGTTTAAAAACGATATTTCAGCTTTCATCAAAGAAATATATCACAAGTACTCTTTGTACACAATACTGAAAACTCTAAATGTCAAAATGCTAACAGGCAAATGTTTCCAAAACAGGAAGAGAAAAGAAAGTACAAAGGAAGAAAATAGATGGCCTACTTTAGTCAATAACATAATGAAACGTTACATTGACATTACATGACGAACAATTTTTATTTATTTTGAAGAGATATCCAGAAAATTCCTCTCTGTTGTAAAGTTAAAGAAATAACAAAGGACAAAGTATTTTAGAACAGTGAAAAGATCTGCCTGTAATTCACATCTTCATTGTTGTGAGCATTAAGGGATCCAGAAAGAAGTTGTTTTATTCATTATAAATTTTTAAAATTGAATGGCCAACGGTGGCCGCAAAAAAATTGGCCCTACTTTCAACTCATTTTTTGACCAAGGCTTTTTGGGTTTTGGGCATTTTTTTCTGTTTAAGTAACCTGAAACACAAAGATGGAGTTTGGATTGAGAGACAGTACCGGCAGGTTGACTGTAAGCGTCACTTATTTGTAGATAGCTCTTAAAAAGATAACTGTAGAGCTAAATTGTCAACGAGAAATTTCAAGTCAAGTATGGCTGTTATGATCTGCAAATTTTGCAGATAATGGATTGTTTTCCTGCATACATTAAAACTCTTTGCTGAAACACTTTCTATGCTGGTCTGTATGCCACTCTGCCAGGTTTAAAAGATATTTTGTGTGTTGACTTTTCTTCCTTTCGGCATGTGGCCAGAACCCATTAGGTGACCAGCAAACCCAAACACGATGCTGTAGACTTGGCTAATTCAAATTAGTACCCAACTGGCCACATTGTTCTTGGTATGTGAACAGAAACCAACAGAACACGTGCATTCAGCAAACCACCCATGAATAAACCTTCATCAGTTTGAGGAATTCCTGAGTCCTGGGAAACACACCCAAAGAATGTCCAAGACCATATTAACCTTTTCTGAAATTGGATTCCTGTTTGGACAGCAAGCCTTCCAGTTGTACGAGTCTCCAGCCTTAGTCACCCCAGAAACCTGGCCGGAGGTCAGATACTTGCTGACCAGCCTTAGGGGGGGTCACCAACATGACGTTAAACGGAAGCACAGCTGACTTTCTACTGACCCAGCCCGTGTGTCAGATGTGGTCACTTTTAGCCAGATGTCCTGACCAATGTTTGCTTTATTTGAGAAACGGATGGCCGTAATTCAGAAAGGAACAAATCCAGAAGAAAAGACTTCCATCGTCAATCCGACAAGGAAGAAAGTTGGTTGAAATAACTCAACAGGATGAAGTCTTTCTTTCTCCTTCATGTTGTTGTTTCTTCACCTTTCAATATCCCTGAGTGATTCATTATGAAGCTATCCAAGCAGGCTTCCTCTTGTGCCTTCTCTCTAGATCAGACCTGATGAATGAACACACTGGTTCTGTTCACGTGCTCGCTGCTGCTCTTGGCAGCTCGAGGGATCTCCGAGGCACAGTCCAAGTTGCACGTCCCCCTCCTTACCCTCCTTTACCCTCCTCTCCTTTCGAGAATTCTGCTGGGCTGCTTGGTTAAATCACTGAGCATTAGTGGGCGTGAGCATGTGTGTGTCGGTTGGTGCTCCTAGGGCGCATGCGAACTGAGGCCCAAAGGGGAAAGCCTTCCACACAGATCTAAGCCAGCTGCCATAGTTTAAACACTTCATTGCAACAAGAGTGAAAGAGAAGGGGAAGACGCATGCATCCCCCCTCACAGAGTGCTCAGAGGACTTTGGCAAAGCAGCAGCAGACTCTACAAATACGAGACGAGCACTGAGAAATGCTTGATTTCATGTTTGTTGGTAGGTAGCCTTCAGGAGTCCTCTCGCCTCAGATTTCTCAAGGCTCAGAGGGCACTTGCTGCCCGGACAGGAGGGTTGTTCTTTCAAGTGACCTCTGGGGGTTAAGCAGAATCAGTTAGTGTGAAGCTCTGTGGAGGAGGGGAGGAGAGAACAGGCAACAGTTAGTGGGAGGTGGGAGGCCACAGTGGGGCTCCTGCACTTCTCAAGAAGGAGACGAAGCAGTCGCCGGGAAGCAGGGAAAGAGGAGGAGATGGCCACAGGAGAGATCACCACGCTTCCCTCAACACCTGAAGACGGCAGCAGCGGCGGCTTCCCTCCCGGAAACTTCAAGGATCCTAAAAGGCTGTACTGTAAAAACGGGGGCTTCTTCTTGAGGATAAGGTCTGACGGGGGAGTGGATGGAATCCGGGAGAAGACCGACCCCCACAGTAAGTGCTTCCAGTTCCCTCTCTCTCTGCTTTTGCACAGCACAGCACACAAAGCTTCTTTATATCCTTTTCTTAACTTGCAACAGGGAGGTAAGAGTTAAGTAAGAGAAAGTAACAGAGGAACGATGTGAATTTTCCAGCTTACTGAGGTTTATGCTGCACTTGTAAACACCAGAAGTACACCTCACAGTTTCTTGATCAATGGGAACCTTCATGGAATATGTTTGACATTTTTGGTGAAAGCTGATGCTGACTCATAGTGTAGTTTACGTCAGAGAAGAAAGCATGGAGTTTACAGCCAGCAGAGGAGAACTCCTGATTAGGAGATCCCTGGCAGAGTTTGAAGTCAACAAAGTTAGGTCACCAAAATTTACGAAAACGAAACTACGTCTACAAAACATAACTAAATATGTTTGTGTTACTTAACTTAAAGCTTTCTTCTATTTGTCCACAAGTCAGCAGATGTTTTTCAATTGGTTTTGGAAAAATGTGATACCCCTTGGTACCTCTGTATCTCTGATAACTTTCAAGCCTGTGTCCAAAGTTGCATCAGTAAGCAGGAGGGGAGGGAATCAAACATCGTTTTTTCCAGGAAGGACACATGCTTGGATGTGTGTTACTAAAGATGTGGTGTGACATTTCAAACAGGTGGGCCCAAAACTAACGCCTGATACAAGACCAGCTAAAAAAAATACATGTAGTATAAAACAACGTTGCTTCTTTGCGTCTTGAATCAACCTTCAAACCAGCAGTTTCATTGGTTCAGGATGGATTATTTTCACTATGAGTCATAAAGAAGTAATCATTATAGATCATTAGGCTTTTACCATAATGGTTAAAGGGACCGGAGCAGAGCTCTGTCAATGGTTCTCCTGTTAATGCTGCCCTCGTCCTGCCAACTTTTTGAGCAAACAAACATACCTGCCAGCTAGAATACAGTTACCAAATACTCTCAGCAAACCTAGTCTGAAACAGCTCACCTGAGTTCTTTGTTTCCCAAAAGAACATCTTTTGAATGATGCCTTCACATGGTCAGAGACAGACTGGCCCACCCTCTGCAGATCCAGGGTTTCAATGAGGGAGGATTTCAGGAAAACTGTGGATTGTAAAAAGAGCATTAGACACAGAAACACGCCACAGCCATCCACACCAATTATAGATTTCTGTCAGGGCAGAACACCTCTTTGATCTGCAGGATGAATCATTTAGGCGGGAAGCCTAACTGTACACAGATGCGCATGTATCTGAAGTCTTTGTGTTAGTTTATTCTGCACAGATCTCCTAATAAACCTGATGGGGCCTCCGCTTCTTCTCTGGTAGCTTAGCTGCACGCCTTGTAGAAAATAATGTGGAGATGATTTTGAGCTGCTAAGCAGCTCAAGTTAGATTGCTTGTTTCTATCAGTTGCATGAATGGAATTTTATTCCTTCATAACTCAAAACATGAAGGAAAGCCTCAACAAAAAGCTGCTTAACTACAACAAAAGGTAGCCGTTGTGTTTGTGTTGCAGTTATGCTCCAAGTAAACAGCTAACTTTGCTTGAAATTGAGAAGATTTATTAAACAAAGTTGATTTTTCAAGACATGAGCACTTTAAAGAGGGGTATTGTGTTTTTCCCCTTTATTCTGTCCCTCTAGTACCCTGGTGGTATATGTTACATGATTTACAAAAATCCCTATTTTTCCCTATCCCTGGTGTTTTAGACAACCCTTACTTCAGCTTCTGTCAGAAACATTCCATTTCAGCCGCTGTCTCTTTGAGGATCCCTGCTCCACAAACCCCCTTCCCTCTGATTGGCCAGCCTTCTGGAGGCTTGTCGGGGGCAGAACTATGGGCAGACCTTGGTGTTTGAGGCCTAGTTGTCCAACATGTCATGCAATGACATCATCATTTCAGCAGGTCTTGTGGAGATCTCTTGAAATTTACAAACTCAATAACAGATAGATTCAAGGATTTCTACGACATATAAATATGTTGAGGTTTGAAAATCTGCACATATTTAGTCTGAACATCCAGCCCTGTTACTTTATAGCCATGTTTAAAATATGGGAAGGCAGAATACCCTCTCTTAAAAGCAGTACTAATATTTCTTTTAATTGTTGTTAGTACGCAACTTAACAGAGCATTTTAGCTCCTTTTAGCTCTAGAAAAATCGAACTGTTGTTGAAGGCTAAGAGAGAAAATATCATAGACTATTTAATTAATAGATGTAGCTTCTGCGAAGTCACCCGTCTGTATCTGAAATGGATTTTTGAAGCAAAAAGGCTGATGCGGCCATATTGAAAATGAGGCGGGCTTTGAGTTTCCACAGTAGCAGCCATAGGGCACCCGGCAGTCATGTGAGCTGAGCTGAGCCTCTGTTTGGTCGAAGTGGCAGTTTTAATATTGTCTAAACTGCCAAGTTAAAAAAAAAATCACCTTCCACACAGTGCATGCCGTTAGAAAAAACAACAATTCAGACGGGGGACATTTTTTGTACCAGGCTGTAAACATGTTTATTTCGGCTGTGGAAAGTTTACGTGACTTCCAGAGCCAGCCTCAAGTGGACACTCACGAACTGCAGATTTTAACACTTTTGCATTGTCTCATATTTTCAGACCAGAGGTTGCTGCTTGGAAAATATGTATGACTTTCGAAATATTATGGTTCCAAATTGAAACATTTTGTATGATCAGAAATAATACAGTGCAACAAGGAACCATTGAGTTTGTTAGATGTGTGTTGTTGTTGGCTTAAATCTCTTGAATGAAGCCTCATGTATCAGTATGATATCATCAAGTCAAGGTTATTACATTATCTGCTTCATTTGCTTTTAAATTTGATTTGCGCTTAAGCGATTTCTCCGGTCTGCTTCGTGCTTTAAAGGAAATCACAAATCATCTACTTCAGCAACAAACCTTCAGTTTTAAAAAGGATGTGAGAGCTTTGATGTTCAGCTTTATCATTTTATTAAACATGTCACTTTACTTCAGCCTTTTATCTTGTTGTAACAAAGTTTGTCTTTTACCTTAGTAAAGCTTCAGCTCCAGGCGACCTCGGTGGGGGAGGTGGTCATCAAAGGAGTTTCTGCAAACCGCTATCTGGCCATGAACAGGGACGGACGACTGTTTGGAGCGGTGAGTGACTCACGTTATCATCCTCCAGTGAACATATCTCACTATGAACACTGATCGATGACATCAGGGAAAAACATTTCCCAAATGGACTCAGAGATGGCTACGGTTCATATCCTCCAGCCGATCGTAAAGGTTAACTGAGCTCAATGCAGACTGCTTTGTTTTGGAAACCAAATATTTACCAGCCCCTCTCAAGAAAGCCGCCCTGGTGAGGAAATAATTAGTTGACACACTTTTGACAGAGTCAGCAGAGGTTTGCCACAGAATTAAAAAAGCCCCATGGGCAGAATTATCACTATGATGCAGATGAATGAGATGAACAGAACCATAAAGAAGTTTAGTAAACACACATGTTCTTTTTGTTTTAACGACAGATTTTACTGTTTTCACACACATTGTTATCATTAGCTTAGAATGAAGTCTTATCACACTTCATTAGGTTGAATTTATTTTATCTAATTCAAACAATTTTTATAGATTCTCCAGAGAAATGTATAACTCCACTTTGGCATGGCAGCTGAAATGTTTCTCACAGCAGCGGTGGAAGTGTCAAGTGCTCCTGACTGATGTGGTTTTGTGGTTTTGAAGGCTTGTCCACAGTCCATATAATTGGCAAGAGGCATTTCCGTCTAATGAGACGCTGCTGGTGCTGCCACCCAAGGCGTCACGCTGTTCTGCTCCCCACTGTGTTCACCTCTCTTTTTTAATATTATCTGTCGACTGATGGGAGGACTTCTGACTGTTGTTGCTGCTGCATGGATACATTTTTTCCCTAATAGTCTTTAAAAAGTCTTCTCTACAAACTATAAGGCTACTAGCTGATAAAAACTTTTGTTTTAATGCAAAGTTTCGTGCAAGATTGGGCCTGTTTTCAAAATGTATTAAATGCCAAACCTTCAGCAAACAATTTTCTGATAAATATTTGTACTTAACTGTGAAATTTGATCCACCTGGGCGGATGATAACTGGATTAAATGTAACGAAAGACTGGAAAAGACAATTCGTTTCCCTTCTTGAAGTATAATCATGTCCTATCCAGCTGTTCAGTGGCCCTCAAACTGCTAAAACAACAAAACATGACCACACAGCTGCTGCAAACGTTCATTTCTGAACTGTGATGCTGTTTAATGGCAGCTCTGGCCTTTCATAATTAAAGAATCCTAGGGAGGTTGCTTGGGTTGAAAGAAAAAGTCTTCTGACTAATGGCTCCAAAGCTGTGCAGTCACAGTCGACTAAAAACAAAAGCCTCTTGTTAGACGGGCTGCAGCGCAGCTAACGCCCAGACAGTGAGATTCTGGCCAGACGTGTAGTAATTAATGTTTCTTCATGTTTCTATGTGGGGGCACGGAGCGGGCAGCCCAGGTTCGGGTCCGGTCTGTGGCGACTTTCCCACGTCACTCTCCACTCTCACCCTGTTTCCTCTTCAAAAATAAAGGCATAAAAAATCCTTAAAAAAAAAAAAACCCAAAAAAACAAAAACAAAAAAAAAACACTTTCTACACCTGAAATAAGCGTCCCGGGTCACGCCTCAAGAAAACCTTTGAAATAACTCCAAAACAGAAGTTTCTAAGCAAACCAAGGAAGCGTTTCTGTTTTCACTTCTGTTGCAGTTTAATGAACAAAAACAACAGCTTCACAAATTTAGCTTCAAAATAAAATCAAGAAAACAAAATATATGATGAATGCAAACAGGATCCCGATTGTCCCAGGAAAGTTTGCAGCATCCCAGAGATGCAATAAATCATTTCATTCTAACACACACAAAGTTGCTGTGGTACAGTAAATGATGACCAGCTGTCCAAAAACTTATTCAAAGTTTTCTTATTCTTCATGGATTTGCACTCTTATTCAAGTATGTTTGAAGCTACAGACCCCTCTTTAGCCCCTGAATTAAATATCTTTCTCTGTGTTTTCTCCTCAGAGGCGAGCTACAGATGAATGTCACTTTTTGGAGCGACTTGAGAGCAACAACTACAACACCTACCGCTCCAGGAAGTACCCCAACATGTACGTGGCATTGAAGCGGACTGGCCAGTATAAGTCTGGAAGCAAAACAGGACCGGGCCAAAAGGCCATTCTTTTTCTCCCAATGTCTGCCAAATGCTAATCTGGGGTCGGAAATATTTATGCCTTAACTCCAGCGACAAAGAAGGAGATGTGACGGCAATGAAGACAACGTGCTCCATCAACATTGCCCAAAATAGCTGTGACGCTTTCTGACTGTTATGTTCCCTTTTCTTTCATACCTGGCTTTCACTGTGGCAGATGAACTCCTGCACAGGGGGGACTGGAACCAACTGCTCCAGAGCAACCACAGCTTACTTTAACCTGTACGGATCTGTCCTCTTCCAGTGAGAGTTTAAATATGTCTCCTGAGGGAATAAGGGATACAGAAGAGCACTAGCTATTAAAAGCAATAAAATATAAGCTTGAATATGACATGCAAGGGATATAAATCTGATGCGAAATTCTGCTTTGAAAAATCAGTACACTACATATATTCAAATCAAATACAAGCACAACTAAGGGATACAGAAAAACATTTCCTGAGCTTGTTGTTGCTTTGTCTTTTGGTAAAACTGAGCTTCCTTGAGGTTTGTGCAAAAAGTCCAAATGCTGGATGGCACAGAAGAAAATGAAAAAGAAACAAGGTTGTTACAAGGTACAAGATTCCACATCAGGGAGCCTATTAAATTAAAATACTGGTTAAAAATTTAACCTACTTCCTGTTAAATTACAGCAGGATTTCAAACAGTACCATGAAATGTACCGAGAAATAAAACCAGCAGCTAGCAGCCACTTGTGCCCAAGTAGTGGACTACAAAAATGGCCACCACAAAAAAATGTTGAGTTCACACCAGACCAGAATAAAATTTTTTGCTCTCTTTATTTGCACGTATTTGATCAACAAATGTTTAACATGTACTTGCTCCTTTCACAAGTATCCAAAGATGATCATAAGGGAAATGCAAACTTGAAAGTACAGCCGATAGCTGGAGTCACGACACTTCCTCAAATCAAGCTGCATTGATTACAAAACACAACAAAGGGAGTCCCGGTTAGCTGCACACAGATATTATACATTTTTTTCTCCTGGGAATAAGGGACTGAAGCGTGACAGGGTCACACACGACAAATATTTTATTTGTACGTCATTTGTGCATTGCAACTTGTTTTTTTTATTCAAGTCTGGTGTGAACAAAGCTTAACAAACCGTCAGAAAGTCTGCAGTTTTTCAGGTACCACAGCTTTTCAAAAGTGAACACTTGAGAGGTTTTGTCAATTGCACCACAGTCAGTTAACAGTAACAGTTAGTGTGAGGAATACACTTCAAAGATCATTTCAGTCATAAATAGAGTTTAAATATAAGAAATCATGACATCCATGTGTCTTCACGTCCTCATTGGCTAACTACGATTTCAGTGTGAGAGGAAGCTGCCGGTGGTAGAGCTGATAAAACATCCCAGAGTAGACGGCTGGCAGCTCCTCCATGGTGAGGTCAATGTGTTGGAAGCCTCGCTCCAAGCCGTGAACAAGAAGCCGAGCGATGCGAGTGGTAATCGGTGTCGTCTCGTTGGTCTTGGCCAGCTCGGTGAGGTCGAGCCACTCGCAGCGCAGACACTCCTGCGTGCAGAAGTTGATGTTGTAGGTGACAGGGCTGAGTCGGCAGATGATGTACATATCGGACATGCCGAAAGCGCCGGGGTGGTTGTGCTGCTGCCGGATGCTGAGCAGAGATCTGAACTCGGAGCGAACGCCAGTCTCCTCGTAGACTTCACGCACTGCAGTGGCACCTACGGGAAATTCAACACAGGACATATACTGTATAATGTATGTATGTGTAGGAAATAACACGTATGTGTTTAGCTAAAGAACAAAAAGGACAAACCATCTTCCTTTTTTATGTAAAAACAAAAATCAGACGCTGCTTATCAAGGAGGAAATTATATGTTACACTAAAGCTGCTTTTAACATGTTCAAAAAGGTGAATTTGGATATATAATTCTTTGCATTTATATTATGTACCTTATTTTGTACAGTTTAATGAATGTATATCATCTTTAAATGTAACAGTCAAACTGAAGGATGGAGCTTGAAGTACTGTATTAGTTTTTCGCTCTGCTGAGTGTGACACTCACCAATATTTTCTCCTGGATCAGATAAGCCTCCGGGGAACTTCCAAGCATTTTTTGTCTGAAAACACAAGTTAAAATTTAACACCTCTTGTGACAGATGGCACTGCTGTAAACATATCGTAGAGGAACATCAAAATATAAACTTTAAAGCCCTTTTTTCTTAAGTTAGAGGCACTAGCTTTGTGTGTTGATTTAATTTCTTTAGAGGAAGAGAAACATCTGTGACCGATTTGTCCGTCATGATTTTCAGGACAGAGAGATGCTTGTTAGTGCCTCAAAGTGTGTTTCACCACTTATCCTTTATATTTAATAACAGATTGCTGCTGGTTAAGTTAAGACATCAGTGTTGTATATATTTTTGTAGTTACTTAAAGTATTTTGTATGCTAAGCTATCATGCTATCTTAGATCTCTCTCGTTTTGCGAGGAACACAGATGCACTACAGCTTGTATTTTTCATGTATTGTTAACAGAATGCTTTATTTTTTGAGCTGTTTGGATCAAATGTTTGTTGGAAGAAATAAAGAAATATTGTGTAACACCAAGAAGTGTGTTTTTTTGTCTCATTCTCACAGGAGCTGAATGTGAAGAAATTACCTATGAGACTTGCATATGGAAGCCAAACGTTCGTGAGCTGTTAGCGCTCGATCTTTTGGGAAATAAAATTAAATGTCATCAGGCTGGATTTCACACTCACACCCATGACTTCACTCAGCGCCCTGATGGATGAACTTTCCTTCACTCCGCTGGGGGATCTGTTTTCTTTTGCCCTGATGAGAGGGTGATAATGTCCGGTGTGTATTTATATTCTTTTAGGAAGTCTGTAACGCTTCGTAAGCTCTGAACAGTCTCGCTCTGCCAGAGACGCTCTGCTGCCAAAGGGCAAGACTGTTATAAAGACCATTTCCAGTAAACAGCTCTATGGGGAGGCCGAAGAGGAGGAGGAGGAGGAGGAGGAGGAGTAGGAGGAGGAAGAGATAAAACACCCTCCACACTTCCAGGCCACTAACCGTTTCCCTCTGCTTCAGGACAAAATCTGTAAAGATAAATACTGCTCAGCTTCCTGACGCGAGCACGTTTCATGTTGGTTTAATCTATAATGGTCATACAATCCTGATTTTATGTTGATTATAAGGCCCCTCGAAAGTACTATTTGCACAGGATTAGTGGGGACCTCTGGTAATTTCAGAATTACCCCCCGACCTCAGTTTTTGGTGTGGTGCATTCGCACGGGATAAAAGTCTGTTTCTCATGTCTCTGATTGAAAAAACTGCACAGACCTATCGTGCTTTAGTGGCAGCAGATGAAGAAGAAGAGGACGTCAACATCCAGCTTCAGTCAAACAATGCATTGAAAACTTGTGGATATGCAAAATAGTTTTCATCATCTTAAAACTTTAAAACTACAAATTAAAGTTTGGGATGGTTCCTTTTTGGCCAGGATGAGGTTTTTAATCTCAACTTTTTTTTCTATAAGATGTTACTGCTACAAAGTAAAATATGAGGTTTCCAATAAATCTGCTTTAACAGAGTGAAAGGTATACTAGAGTCAAAAGTAAATGTTTATGCATGGTTCATCAGACACAATCTGAATCAAAATCATAAAAAAGGAGTGGTGCAGTGGTGGTTTGTGGTCTTATAAGAAAATATCATTAATGAGTTCTTTCTACTTTTTATGGAACCAAATAAGCAAGTCGAGCGTGTGTGAAGGGGCTTTATTGGCTCATTAAAGTCAAACTCTTCTTTAAAGGTGACTGTTTTCCAAACTGCAGCATCACAGTGCAATCACCTCTTTCAAACGGGCTGCAATCTCCTTCTGGCCAACTGTGACTGTAAACACGTCTGTTAAAGCGGCCTGCTGTAAGTCATCTGGAGCACTACAGCGGGGCTCTGTGAGAGCTGACGCACACTCACCGAGTTGTTTGAGCACATTCGGCTCATGTAAACAGCGTGTTTACCTCAGGTCCACTAATGCTGCATGGAGCTAGGTTAGGTGGGAGAGGATTTCCACCCATGTCTGGGTCAACAGAGGCGGCAAACAACTCACTGAGCAAACACAACTAATCACAGACAATTTAGAGGCACCAAGATATCTGATGCTGAGCTGAATAAGGCAGAGCTGGTGAACAACATGCCAAAAATAACGTCTGACTAACCAGAAACTGTCTTCATTCCTTTTGGTAAGGAACGTGTGTTCCTGCCAACTGACCCTGCTTTTTAAAACTAATATCTCTAATGTATTTATCTTTCATACAATTTCCTGTGAGAGGAAACATTAAGTTTGACTTCTCACCTATCGTTTAAAACAACAGATGCATTCATTTACAGACATTTAAAGAAAAAACTGATGGTGTTGCGGGGAATAAATACCTTGTTTCTGTCTTGGACAACCAGAACTTTTCCATTGGATTCATCCACAACTGCACCTTAACAAACAAACAAACAAAGAATCAGTCATTAAAAGCCTCTGTGGCGTCACCATTCTGTTTTTGATTCTGTTTTAAAGCCTGTTGTCATCAGGTGCCATTGTGGTAATAATAAACTCAGTCTGGTTGAGGTAGTGTGAGGAAAAAGAGGCGGGCTTTGAGTCTACCTGTCAATCAGGTGAGCTGCGCCTCTGATTGGGCAAAATTTTAATATTTTTTAATCTACTGACTTAAAACAAATTCAGCCCCTGTAGAGCGTGCACTGTTAGAAATATGAGCCTTTCAGACTGAACTCATTCTTTTTGAATATGTGTGTGTGTGGTTTCTGGTACTTCAGCCTCACGTGGACGCTGGATGAACTGCAGTGTTTAGCACTCCCAACTCTATCCCAATTAGTTACTGTAATCGAAATATAAAGGAAAGCTATAATCGATTAAAATCCATCCTACAGAGTTTTATTTCATTAAAGCTGAATGAAAAATGATCTGAATTTGATAATCTGAGAATCATCGTCGTTTCAGCCTGGCTTATACTTCTATGGAGACGTCAGAGGAATTTTATGACTGGAAATTCTGTATACATAAAAAACCTGATCACACTCAGCGGACCAAGCACAGGGATTGCAGTCCACGTCGTTTCGACATGTAGCTACATTTGGGAGGAAGTGCATGTCAATCAGGCCTCTGCATAGGCTACGTGGACCTACAGTGTGGGCTACGTCAAACCAGGCTTACGTGTGCTTAACAATACAGAACCCTTAATTTAACTGAAATGTTGTTTAAAGAAATTTACCTCTTACATTTGTAACAAATAAATAAATGAGATGTTGACCGAAACCATTTCTGTTCCTGGCTTTTAAAATGTTTTCTTCAGATATCAAAATGGGCTTACATCTTTGCCTCTAATTGAGGTTCTTTGGGCAGTCCAAGTGGACACTCTGGTGACTGCAGTTGTTCACATATACAGTGGGGGAAATAAGTATTTGATCCCCTGCTGATACTAATATACTTTTTCACTTGATAAAATGCACAACAATTTATAACTTTTACACTGTGTGTTTTTATGCATTTTCAACTGATATTCTGTCTATACTTATAACCAGTAAACAACCATAAAAATTAGAGTGTGTTAATTTCCCAGGTAGGTGTGCAAACTTACAAATTCAGCAGGGGATCAAATACTTATTTCCCCCACTGTAAATCTGGCCGAAGATAAATGTAAAAACAAATGAAGTACATGAGTTTGGAGTGGTTGGGGGACCCAACAACATTATGACATGGTTTACAAAACCAAAACAATGAGTTATAAAAGCTGCAAAAATCCTTCATGGAGGTGTTAAATTTTGTTAATTCTCTATGGCTGCAGGAGAAATCATTTAACTTAAGAAAGATAGCTAAAGAAAACGGCACTGCAATCGTAATAGAATTTATTTTTAACTGAGTTGAGATAAACTGAATGGATGAGTAAAAGGACACTTCCTTTCTTCCTCCAGTCTAAACAGTCCCAGTGACTCAGCTGCTCTCATGAATGAAACGGACACCCACTTAAACATTTACATCTTTCTCTCGTTTAAGAGCTTTTTTTCAGGACACAGTGACTAAGAAGGGCTGCTATGTGCCACTTCTGACAGCTCAGGAGGGGGAGGAGGAGGAGAAGGAGGAGAAAGGCCACTTTCTTTTCCGGTTGCTCTGTCTGACTGGCTGGGACGGGCTCACAGACATCCTAAAATGAATGTCACAAATGTGTAAAGAGGGATGGGTCATCTTGAAGGCCTGACTTGGACTTTCAAGTGGAAACTGATGTCATCCTGGGATCCTGGTGCCATATGGTGCTTCACAGGAGGAGGCCTGGTTGTTACTAAGGGAGGCTATCATTATGAAGACTTCTGTGTTGGAAATAAAATACTCATCTGGAGCAGGAGGGAAAAGGAAACACGAACACAAACCCAGAAGGGATCATTGCAGGGGAATTGTGGGTTTTGTAGTGCAGAAACTGCTAATGGCTCTAGATTACAGTTGGCCACATTGAAAGCTTGATGTCTTTAAAAACAGAGTATTAACAGAAGTCACAACAGCCCTGATGCTGTGAAAAAATTTTAAGGTTAATGATAAAATATTACTGTCTCAGGTTGCTTGCTTTAAAATCATCTACAAAAACAACCCTGTTACACCCAGAACTGTGACTTCCTCCAGAACCACATTTGTGAATGAACAGGATCAATCAGAAACAGGACCAATCAGGATCATAACCCAAAACACAATAAGTGAGTCACAAAAATGACTCCATGGGTGAAGCTGCATACTTATCGCATTAGCCAGTTAGTAATGACTGTTGCCAAAATAAAATGATTAGTTATTTGTGCTATACAAGACCTTAAAATGGAGCCAGTTACACTTGATGGCTAACTCGTTGAAAATGCGGAAACCCTTGAGTATCTAGACTGAGTATATTTCAAATAATGCCCTCAGCGACTTTAACTCCTAAGAAAACTGGAGTCTTGGTGTCAGTTGGCAAATATGTCTTAACCTTCCAATCTGAGGTAAAAAATAAAAAAAACCAACAAAATTCTCTGTCTTACAGGATGAGGACGACAGCACAGAGCATCATAGCTGATAATTCCTGCCAGTTTGAGGCTCCAAGCTCAGGGGGGCGCTGTAGAGTCCCTCTGGCAACTAAAAGTTATTCATTTTGCAAACTTTTAAAGCTTTTAAAGGGGAAGGTTATCCAATTTTCAGTTGGACTCAGAGCTGCAACAAATCTTTTTCTTTCAGGAAGTGTAAATGAAAAGTCTTTGGGACTGATCGATGAACATAAGAAGACAAAAAGATGTTTTCAGCTTTTGAATACATGTCATGTGTTTTGGCATTAAACACACTAAGAGGCATTAAAAATGCGACATTGTATTTTTGAAGATTTTTTTTAATTTTTAAAAAATAATTCATTGGATGACATGACTTATCATGTCGTTGAGCATGAATGAAAAAAAAAACAACAGTGAAAAATGAATCAACATTAAATAAGCTCAGTCACTGATAACTGTCAGTATCCTCCATGTGCCCTCCATTTGCATCCATCAGTGCTTGCGCTCGTTGTGGCACAGATGTGATGAGTGTGTTTATTTCAGCTGCTGGAAAAGCTTCCCACTCTTCCAAGAGTGCAGTACTGAGATTGGCAACTCTTAACGGCACTGGAATACCACAGCATACACAGCGATCCAGATTGTCCCAAAGGTATTCAATGGGATTCTTATCCGGAGAATAAGGCGGCCAGTACATAACCTGCACATTATTTTCGGCCATAATACCGGACTACCCTTGCTTCGGTCATTCTGGATCTCAGCATACCAATGGCCTGCTCCCTCGTGTTTGCTGCTAAGTGAGGCATGGTGACCATCTATGACACATTGCATTTTTCTTCCAGGTTTTTATAGTCTTGTCCAGTTGAGCATTTTTCATGAGAAGAACTCACTGAAAGTGTCCTAACAGTGTCGTAAAGAACAACTCCTAAGAAAACAGGCATTGGTACCGTCCGTCACATCATTTGATTGTTTGAGCTAAAAAAAATTGCTCCAATCTTTCAATACCCATGGGTAGCTGTAAATAAAATAGGTTTTATTTTCATTATTAATTTTTAAAATTTTATTTTAGCAATTTGCTTTGTTTGTGTTTTCCATGCCTCTTAGTGTATAATCTAGATGAGCTCCATGCTCTTGACTGTGTCTTAAGAGGTTAGAGGTTAAAACGGTCTGTAGGGTTCATGATGGACGCTGATGTCTATTCGGTTTTAGGCTCAGTTTAGGCCTGTTAAATAAAAGATAGTAATACTACTGCCACTCAGCTTTTTGAGGTTATACTTCCCTACTCTGAATTAAAGAAAATGACTGTATTCCACAACCTGAATGTCAAACTCTTGGTGTAATAACCCCGGCCACTGTTGAGATTGTGATCATGAGAAATCACATTGGAGCGAGTTAAACACAAGTCTCAAACCTGTCAAACACCACTGGAGGCATTATGACACAATAAAAAAACATGTGTGGTCTAAAAATATGGCCACGTTATGAAACCAAGTCTGAGTAGGAAAGTTTGGAAAGTAAGGCAAGAAAAGGGGAACCTGGGACTCATTGTTCTAGAAGCCTCATCCACTGCTGCCATGCTACAAATTTGTGTGTCTCTTTTATATAAATGACAAGTATTAAAATACGGTCATATGTTCTGGATTGGAAATCTGCGCCAGAAATTCAAGAAAGTGAATTGAGGAAACCCAAAACCCTACTATTTTTGAAGCCCCTTCTACTGTTGCCATGCTACAAAGTCTTGTTTTACTATTCAATTTGACAAAAAGAAATACTGCTACATGTATGGTCCCCAAAATTTGTGCAGAAAGTTTGTAAGGTAAATCAAGGAACCCAGACCCCGGCATGAAAGTCTTTTCCACTGCTGTTGTTTACTGTCGTTTAAAATTTTGATTAAAATCTCAGCTGTTTTTTGGACACCAGACCCGAATCAGTCAGCCCTGATCAGGTCTGCACAGAGCCAGTCCTGATCAGACTGGAGTTCCTAAAAAGCCGAAGAATAAATGTTATAAAATTATTTCCATTGTTAATTTGTGAAGAGAGCTCATATTTCATCCCATATCCCAATGTGAGCAGCAAAAATCAACCTGTAGATTGAATACAGCGCACTCTGCAATGACACATCTACTATGTTTGAACTATCTGTGTTTAACAGGCACTGAAGGACGCTTTGACCAAGAAATACACTCACTTGACATTCAGTTTTAAACATGGTTTAATGGCCCTTAGGGGATCAGATTCCCTCGGCCTTCCAGTATTGTTAATCAGTTTCTCATAGAATATATCAGACATGAATTTGAGAATAATCAGATCATTCTCCTTTCCAGTCCATAAATTGTTTATTCCTGTCACATCCCTGTCATTGTAATGAGCTGAAGTCAGAAAGAGTTTATCAGAACATCCAAACAGCTGCATTTTTCACATTCCTCCATCACTGTGCATGTTGAGGGATTCTGGCACCAGGAGAGGGGAGTTTCTGGACCTTCTGTAAGATGCTCTGGACATGTTCTGACATGCTTCCAGTGCATCTACTGTTCAGTGAAAAGAAAAGATAAACGCATAACTCTGCCATCTGCTGGAAATTCAGAGGAACAGCAATCCCAGGTCACACACTCCTGTTTGGAGCTCTCCCCCAAAGATGCGTGGACTTTTATACAAGCAAATAAAATGAGTCAAAAGTGAAAAAGCATCTTTTTTCTTCTCTAAAAATACAAATTATAAACAATGATTTTTTTAAATTTAAATTACATAAAGCACCAAATTATGCAAAAAAGATTAACCTTACTTCTTTCAACACAGCGCTGATTAATATTAAAGAAATGATAATGTGCTTTTAGTCCTTATATCGTCCCTCAGGTACCCTCGTAGTAGCTTAACATTATTCACAGTTTTGGAAAACCCTTATTTTAACTTCTGTCTGAAGACTTTGTACTAGCTGCTGCCTCTTTAGGGCTCCTTGCTCCACAAACCCCCTTCTTCCTGATTGGCCAGCCCTCTGGAGGCCCGTTGAGCTTCCACAATCGCAGCAGACCATTACTAACCTAATGGCTTTTTTGTGAAGTCTCACTTTTTCACAAATTAAAAAAAAGGAAAAAAAAGGACTCATAATTTAAAACTATGGATTTATGTTCAGTAAAACCTGAGCCGCTGTCTGTCAGGTACGACCAAAGCAGAGAATGATCTTTCAGCACAGAAAATCTTTACCTGCCACTCCAATCTGATGAGTTGCAAACCCAGGTAGCCTGCTCTCCCCTTCCCCTAACCAGAGAGACAACACGGCGTGGTCGGGTTTGGTGTGGTGAAAGGTGAAGCCGTGCGTGGAGGCAGCAGCAGCACATCGACTCATTGAGATGGGAACTCGGAGCCAAACAGCAACTTTGCCCTCGGCTTTCCACTGGAGCAAAGAATCTGAGGAACACACGAGTTCAGAAGAGTTTAGAGACTTTTCTTATCAGGATGTCTCTATTTCATTAGATTATGGAACACAAAACAGAGGGAATGGCAAAGATTATACTGACGGATTAATCTGATTTTAGAGACAAATGACAAAGAAAACTGTGCCTGGTATAATAAATATCAAAAAGGTTTGTTTCTTGAATTCAGAAAACTAAACATCTAAGCTCCGAACAACTCCATGTTAATGTCTGGGTCCCACCCACACTGAAAACCAAGCTGCAAATTGATACATGACTTGCAAGAAATAAAAACAGCTCATTAGAGCTTAACTTCACTATTTTAATCTTCTGATTCTTTTTTGGATTTCTAAGTGGGAAAGAAATTAGGTTTATCCATACAGTTTAGCAATCCAGAGAGAAAAATGTTGTTCTCATCTGCTTAAAGTTCAAGAGGATGCACTGAAATGTTTTGCTTTATGCCTTAATGCACAACTGCTTATTGCACTGTAATGCACAACTCCTACTTTTGCAGACAGTTATTCTTTACTTCTGTTTTTTTTTAACTGTTTGCACCATCAGACCAAGGCAAACGCCTTGTAATGTAGAAAGTACTTTGTTATAAATCTGATTCTGATCAATGGTGTTTAGTTCAATAGAGAATAAATAAATAAATAAATAAATAAATAAATAAATAAATAAATAAATAAATAAATAAATAGTTGGTTTAGCCAGTTATATTCACTTTGAAAATACAAAAACATCTTTTGGCCTATGTAAACACATTAATGCATAGCCTTTACGGCCAGTGTTCAGTGCAGGTGGATGATAACATTTTGGATGCGGCTTTGTTTGCAGGCTGAAGTGGACCAACCTCGCAGTAGTGAGCTGAACGACCCCTCGCTGATGTCTGCAGGTAAACCGATCTCATCCAGGTTCACCGTCACTCCACCGAATCGGTCAACTTTGCCCGTCAAAGCTCCGGTTCCTTCCACGCTTTGTAGCTGGGAGCGAGCTGCAGAGCATGAAAGGGCACGGACAGCTGCACATGGAGCTCTGACATTAAACCGTCCCGTCAATAACCGTGAAAATTTAAAGGCAAATGCACACGAAGGCATGTTTATAAGCTACTTTTACAACTAGTTGAAGGGAATACTTGTTAAATGTTCTGCCGGCATGAGCGTAGTACAGAACACTTACGTAAAAGTCCGCCCTGGAAGTTGTATAAATACCGTAATGCTCCTATGAAACAACTCAAAGACTGGCTAGCTGGGATTTGCATGAGCAGAAAAATCTCATTCACTTTTTTTTTTTTTCTTTTTGCCAGTTTTGCTTTAAATTCCAACAGAAGACTTTTGCATCTTGATCGTCCCATTTAAAATATTAATACGGGTCAAATCAAATGTTGAAATCGGCTTCGCTATGTAATAGCTAATCCATTTTTAACTGGCAGAATATGAAAATAAACTCGGTTGCACCCTATGGTTGCGCCATCCAAATAATGTTACACATTTATTTGAATACATTAAATAAATTTTTATTGCAGGCAGGTGTCAAAGAAAAATCGAAACTGTATACTGTTAGTACTGGATTTCGCATAATACTACACACAGTCTTTGATTTAATCATTTTCAAATATCCGACAGTATTTTTGTAACTAATCTTAAATAATAATTATGTGCTAAGCCCATTACTACCAGTAGAAAAAGGGGAGAACAGTTATTAAGATTTATTAGATTGAGGTGACAAAAACAGAGGTTTACGGTAACGAGGGGCGGGGCTTGACTCTGACCAGGAAGTGTGTAGCACTGCTCCGTGTTTACACGTTTGCACGCTCACGTGGGGAAGTTTTTCCATTTTTAAAATGTCTTCAAAGAAAAATAAAAGCAAATCTAAAAAGACAAGTGAAGGAGACAGCTCGGTTTTACTGAAGGAGAGCTCCAATGACTCCTCCAGCCTGCAAATAACCGGCGATGAAGGGGGAACCTGCAAGAACAGCAACTCATTCACTGTCATCGATTTCATTGATAAAGGTAAGACTTTGACAGATAAACCAAGAGGTTCAACAGGCTCTTGAACTTCTGCCAGTAAGCAATCTTTGATAATGGGTGCAGCATATGAACTCATCAATAGTATCTCTCTTCAGATAGATGCCGGTTTCTATGTTGTACACAGTGATGCTGTTCGATGCTCGGATGCTGATCCTGCTGTATCACCTGTCATGAGCCTTCAAAAAGACACATCTTAATACATTATTTATTCACTATCAGAACTTATTCGAATTTGAATGAGATACCAAGGAAAATATGGCGTGGGTTCCAATCAAAAACTTGCCCAAATATCTTATACAGTAAGGATAGGTTGTGGTGCTTTTTTTTTATTCTTCCACTTTTCAAGAAGAAGCTGTTAGGTGATGACACCTGGATGAAGTTTAATGGAGTATCAGGACTGCCTTAAATCAATCCTGAAATCAACCTCAGCTTCACTTTGAAATATGTTTTCTTTTTGTCCACTGTAACTGAATTTTGGGACCATATATGGAGCTCATCAGTGTCATTATCACAGTCTATGATCATTATCAGGAAGAATGATAAGAAATATGAATTTATAGTGATGACAGAGGAAGGGGGGATGATGTATTTCCTACAGTGAGAGCATACAAGTACGTTTTGCGCCTCTTCATCTGCAGTCTAGAAAGGCAATGTTAAGATGATTTCCATTTAAGATTATATTCACATCTTCTCAAACTCACATTACAGAGTTCTTTAAAGGGATGAAACACTCATGCAAGGCAAATAAAATGGATTAAACCAATTATATGAATACATCCACCGAGTTACAAACGATAAGATGGTTAAAGAGCATTTTGAAAGAAGCTCTTAAATAAGATATGGGAAGATTTTAGTAAATTATTTCCTTGCCAATCAAATCATTCCTTTTTGTTAGAAGCATGTTTTGTGACTCTATTCAGATTATTTACTTGAAGTTTCTTACAAAACAAGCTGTATCGCCCTTGTTATCCTGCATTTTCTTGTTGATAAAAAAAAAAAAAAAACTTACCTTCTTTGTTGGCTGCCTATTTTATCGTAGCTATGCATCTATATACATTTCACCAGAAAAAATAAACTAACTATCAAAATATACACCATAGCTTATTATTAATTAAACCTCTTCTATCAAACTTAATCCTCAGTTTTAAACACCCAACACCAAATAAATACCTGACTTAAAGTGAAATGATTAAGCATAAAAACAATCAAAGCAGCTCTAAAAGTATGAGAAGAATTTAGTGTTATTATGAATGTATCAGTGATCTGTTGTTTCAGCAACAAAAGAGCACTGCCTGGAGATTTTACAGCCTGCAAAAATATCTGCATGTTCCTAGATCAATCAATCAATCAGTCAACAAACATTATATTTTTTGATTCAGACTATAAAAATTTTTGATGTATGATTTTTTATGTTTTATTTTTGTTTGCTACAGCTGATGATAAAACACCAAAATGCTGCAGATCAACTTTAGCCCAACTGAGCCTGACTTCAATGAAGACGGCAAACGTCTGCATCGGGAGACCAGTCCTACTGACAAGCCCCACAGGACAACAAGAGGTGTTCACTTCTCTCCTGTTTGTTAGAAATCTTCTGCTGCCTGTAAATAAAGTGCCTTTGTGTAAATACTAAATACAGACTAATTCTGTCTCACAGGTTTGTTTAGGATGGCCAGTTGCATCTTTCCCTGCTAGAAAAGTTGGTCTTCAGAAATGTTCTCAGAATAACCTCAGAGTGAAATCAGGAGACGTGGTGATGCTGAGCGCTCTAACAGGTCCTGTTCTTCAGGCTGAGGAAGTTATTCTGTCCAACAGGTAATGCACAACTGATTATCACAATATACTTTTTATATATTTAGAGAAGATTGTCTTCCCAACTATGTTATGAATAGTATATTCAAATAGCTGATGAATATATGGATGTGATCAATATTAAAGTGGCACATCAATGATCATTGCATGTCTCCTGACAGTACTATGTAAATCTAAGACAAATGCTGCCATCTGCTGGCTATTTCTTGTAACTGCAGTTACAATTATGTAAATGTAAGAAGAAGTGCATCAGTGCCTGCACGGTTTACATTTCAGTATCTTTTCATTAACAACTTATTTTATAACTTATATTAACTGTATATGTTTTTAATCTTTTATCCTGCTCTCTCCATGTTGCATAATTCATCACCTTTGTTTTATGCTCTAATTGGATACAGAATTTGTAGTAGACCCTTTTTATGCCACTAATTTCTCTGAATCCATCCAATCCCCATTTGGTAAGTGAATGCATCACAAAATGTTTGCTATTAACTCTCATTCTATGGAAATTCTTCAGATCAAAAGATGACACCTTAGAGGCGGATGAGTTCAAGAGTTTCTTCCTGAGGTCTCTGGGTAGGTCAGCCGTTTCTTTCATTTATTGGAACAGAACCTTTTTGATGTCCATGTATGAAGTGATGTTACTATCAAGGGTTTTTGTGTTGTAACTGTTCCTGTTTGTTTGTTTTTGTTCTTCCAGTTGGGAACATCATTCTGCCAGGAAACATCATCTCCCTGACCTACTTCGGCCGCTCGTGCAGCCTCCGGGTTGAGACCGTAAGAGGGGAGGATGGTGTCACCCTCCACAGACCGACTCCTCCCACAGCATTGGACCCTGAAGCAGAGGAGTCCTCTGTGATGAACTCGGTTGTAGATTCCTCTTCAAACGACCTCTCTCTACAGCTCAGCTTGCTTACAGTGGACGATAACAGCGCCGAAGGATCACCAAGCACACCAGGAGACCCCGGGCCTGCAGCCAGCACTCCACGACGACCAGCCTTCCTCCCCTCTCTCTCCTCACCCCCAACTCCCTGCACGCCTACTTCACACAGCTCCCAGAATCCTCCTGCAGACGCTTTGGCAGAGGATGTTGTCAATCTGGAGGGCTCAATCAGCTCAGAGAAATTCTCCACAGCACTCTCTGGTGGTGCGATGAGTACTGACACCTTCTACTGCCTGTCCTGCTCCACTAAAGTCAGTTTCAGGAACAGAGCGACGAAGGAGGAGCCAGATGCAGAGGACAAGAAGTCAAAGGTCACATACAGCATGATTGGCGGGCTGAGCAGCCAGTTAGATGTCATCAGAGAGAGCATCGAGCTTCCTTTGAAACATCCTGAGCTGTTCTCAAACTATGGTGAGTTGCGTGCATACATTGAAATAAAAACAGGAGTATCCGACCCCGAGCCTTTTTTATATGACTGTCAGGTGTACACTACCTGTAATATGTGCCTTTCATTGTCCATACAGGAAATAAAAAGGAGTAATAATACTTTTCCCTTTTGCACATTTAGCTTTTTCTCATCTGAGATCAAGTGAAGCAAAGATTAAATGAGCAGAGATGAATATTTTCTTAATGATCACATCGTAAAAATCAGTCATGCCCACAAAAACAGTATTGTTGTTGATAAAGTCTGCAGAGTCTGACATATCTATCTTTCGTTTAGTCGTAAGTTCTTGCTTTTCCAACCACTTTTTTCAGCCTCAGTAAAGGGATAATATTGTTTTTGTAAACTAGGAACTCTAAAATCATAAATCTAACTGCAGGCTTTCTACGCAGGGATCCCACCTCCCAGAGGGGTCCTTCTATATGGCCCCCCTGGCACAGGAAAGACTATGATCGGCCGAGCCATAGCCAATGAGGTTGGGGCTCACATGACGGTCATCAATGGCCCAGAGATCATGAGCAAGTACGTTTGTGGATTGCAACTCCGGTCAAATTTCATCAAATTTGACCGGAGTTGAACAGAGTTGATGAATACACAACACTAACAAGAGATCTGATGTCACAACTAAACGTTAGAGACTTACTGTGTGACATTTATTTATTTATATTTTTCAGATTCTACGGTGAAACAGAAGCAAGATTGAGGCAAATTTTCACAGAAGCAGCTGAGAGGTAAACTTTTTACTGTCGCCTCAAAACACTGAAACATTTCTTCTTATTGACCACTTTTTCAATTTTTTTTCTCGTCATGAATTTATGATTATGAAGGTTTAAAATATATTATTTAAAGGCTCTGTGATTGCTTTTGAAATGGATTCAGTATCTGTGGTTAGGTCAGGTTTTTCCCGGGAGAACACAAATCCATTTACGGCATGTAGGCCTTGGCAAAAGTCACGTCCTCATGACAGTGGATGATGGTGCTCATGGGAAACGGTGTCATAAGGTGTCACTGAATCAAGGCCATACATTGTCCTCACAGAGCCTTCTAAATCTGTTAATATATTAGACAGTACAGAAAGCTCTCATCAACCATAAAGTTGTCTGACCTACATTAAAGAAGTATAATACAATAATCCTTTAATACAAAAAAAATGTATCATGATATATTTCTTGAATTTTGTGTAAAATGTTCATCAGCTCATTTATTTTTCAGACAACCTGCGATAATCTTCATCGATGAGCTGGATGCTTTGTGTCCGAAGAGAGAAGGGGCGCAGAACGAGGTGGAGAAACGTGTCGTCGCGTCTCTCCTGACTCTGATGGACGGGATTGGTTCAGTAAGTATCGGGCTTTTACCCATAATTCATCATAAAACGCTCTTTGAACGAGCGTGTGGTTGACTCTTAAATGAAATGTGAAATCATTGTTGGATTAATGTTGACTCTCTGTGGATGGTATATCTATAAAGCTTGATTTTCTTAAAGTAAACACGTAAACTTCTTCCCACTCCATCAGCCTACAGTCTTTCTCTATTAGTCTTTTAATTATGAGAACATCTTTGAATTAAACCACAGATGCTCTGTCAGCCTACATCACCAGTTTGTCCCCGTCAGGAAACATCCTCATTGAAAATGCAGATTTGTCATGCCGGAACCATCTCTCCTCGCTGGACGCCCTTCAGACGATGTGGGTTGTGTCTCTGGGGTGTTGTTTGTCCTCAGAGCGCTCTGCTCTGTCAGAGCCTGATGAGAAAAAAGATGACCCCCCCCCCCCCCCCCCACACACACACACACACATACACACACACACAGATTTAAAGATGCATGCACACCGAGTGGGAGCCTGGGAAACAAATCACTGAAGGTTGCCATGGCCTGTCAGTGTGGCACAACTTTATCAGAGCTCACGTACATCGCCTTCTTTGTGATTGGTGATGTTACACAGAAACGCCAGCTCCCCTTTCAGTGTGTGTGTGTGTGTGTGTGTGTGTGTGTGTGTGTGTGTGTGTGTGTGTGTGTGTGTGTGTGTGTGTGTGTGTCAGACGAAATGATCCAAGGTCATCCACTCTGATTGGTGTGTGGAGAGTGTAGAAAGCACGTTCTGCACCTCACAATTCTTCCAAGCAGTTGATTTATTTGTGTCTTGATGGACTCTGTGGTATTGAAGGGTGGAAAAAAGTCTCATTCTGCAGATGGACCACCCTGACAAAGTTCATTATCAGACCTTGGTCAAGCATTTTAGAGGCTTAAAGAGTAACAAATGGAGGATCATGGAGTCATATTTTACTTCGCTCTTTGGGAGTTTGTTCTGGTGACTCAAGCAAACCGTTCACATGTAATTCTTGGTGCATAATGTGGCCAAGACAGTAGATTTGGCTGTTGTTTGGGATGCACCAGTCCACATCCGCCATCTGTTATTCCAACACTTTTGGGAGTTAGGAAAGGTGGCCCCACTTAGCAGTTAGCCAAGCTGTGTAGGTCGACAACCACAGTCACCTTCAATATCGTGATCTGAAAATTACCCCAGAAAGTCTCTACAAGTACAAGACCCATTTCATGTTTTTGCAGGAGGGCCACTCAGGTCAGCTGCTAGTCCTGGGGGCAACAAACCGGCCCCATGCCCTTGACCCTGCACTGCGCCGACCAGGACGATTCGACAAAGAGCTGGAGGTGAGCACAAGTTTGAACTGCAGCAGGTTGTCTGAAAACAGTCCGGTTATGGTTATGTTTTCCTGTTGTTGCCCTGGTATCATCGTTCCATTTGCTTGCTCTGAATCAGTCTGGTGAAAATGGACCACAAAGCTGCCGGAACTGTCTCTACTAACTTAACTGAACTTTCCAGCCATTCGTGGTTTGGCGTTCCTCAGGGCTCCTTCTTGGGTCCTGCTTCAATTAGTATGAATAAAACTTTCCGCTCTACAATGTTTTGTTTTCATTTCATGCTGGCAGGTGGGAGTTCCTGGTGCTGCCGAGCGTGCAGATATTTTGCAGAAGCAGCTGAGGACCGTGCCATGCAGCGCCACTGCTGAGGAGCTGACGCAGCTGGCTGATGTGGCTCATGGATACGTAGGAGCTGACCTCGCTGCTGTTTGCAAAGAAGCAAGTGAGTAAACGCTTTGTGAGTGTCATGCAGAAAGTTAAATAGTGCTTCACAATTGAATTTGTGAATTGACCAAAGACCAGCAGCTCTTAATGACATTTGTAGACTATCCCTCTTTGTGATTTCTGTAAAAGACCATCACTTATAATCAAAGCTCACCTGTCTCTCAGTTGACGCTTGATACCAGATGATAAGTGGTCAGTTTTCTGCAGTATGTGTTGCGTAAACATCAACAAACTCTGCTTCTGACCAAGGAAAATGTTCTCCATTAGGGGGCGATATAGGGAAAATATGTCAGGACATTTTTATGACAGGATCAGGATCTGGATTTTATCAGAAATACTTTTCATATTTAGACTGTGTTGCAATTTTAGTCTTTTCTGCACCATTTAATAACTTTCATTTAGTCCTGTGTTTTATAAACTCGAATGTGTTTTTTTTTTTAACTTAGTTTTTATTCATTTTTCTTATCAACAACAATAAAATATAGAAAAAAAATACCTCTTTTTGAGCTGTAAATTTACATTTGGATATTAAGTAAAATATAAAACAAAATATCCATTCCAAAAAATATACATATACACAATATTACACTTAGACGAACAAGTACATAAATGTTCATAAAGGCAGAGGAGAAATGGGAAACATAAACAAAGGTTGTAATCATAAATAAATGAAGAACTGAATGAAGATTAAAGGAATGAGTCCAGTCCCAGGAAAAAGATCTTCGTCTGTGCCTAAATTTAACAACTCTTTCTATTGCATTAGTAAAGCCAGTACAGGTTTCCGTCTTGTTGTGAAAGTTTCTTTTTGAAGTCTTTGTTTGTATGTAATTTGTTCCATTTGGTAAATGTCCCAAACTTTCTGGATCCAACCAGCGTATGGTAATGCACTTTAAGACTGCGGTAAATAAGATATTTAACAAGTACTTTTTGGCCCTCCGAACTCCAATGTTGTTTTTTAAACACATTTTCACATCAAAATAAACACATTCATTAAAATGCATCAACTATAAAAGTTGTTGATTTTGTGCTGAATGTTCTGAGCTTTAGCTTTATAAAAGTAGCCTGTGCACAGCCCAAATGTAATTTTGAGAGATGTTACTAGATATGGTTGTAAATCTTGAGCCTAAGTAAGTCCAAAGCAAAAACATCCCCATCCACTCAGACCATTGTGCTGCTCTGTCGTTTGATTTCCTTTTTGCACTTCCTGAAACCAACTTAATTTGGGAAACCAAAACAAAGTCACACATGGCAGCCAGCCCAGACATGCTCGCCATCTTTTAGTGGTTTGGTTTGCCTCGTGGGCTCAGGCATCCAACCAACAACAAAAAAAAAACACATGAACATCACTTTGTTCTGGAGTTTTTCGGTATGTTTTACCTCACCTCTCTTCAAAAAGCCACTGTTTCTAGTGAGTCATTCTTCCTACAGTTCAGTTTCTTGGAGTGTCTGGACTGCCTGCAGCCTCTGGTGAACACAGAGGGTCAACCATCCCTTGATTTGTGCCAAAAAGGAAGATGGAAGTTTCTGTGGTATTCAGCTTCCAGTGAGAGAAACCACCCGAACCACCACGTGTTGTGAAATTCCTGCCCCCCCTCACCCCTAATGCCACAAACCAATCCACCTCACATCCCCAGGACAGACAAGCCTCTGCAGTGTGTGTGTGTATCTGAATGTGCAAGAGTGTGTGTGATGCATACGCACATGCACAGTTGTTTATGTGTGTGTGTGTGTGACCCTGTGTGCCTCCTGGGTGGTCCCGGAGCCCGGGGTACGTGGCGTATTGCATTTCCAGCTGAGGAGGGAGCCGAGGCTGCTGTGCGGAAGCACTCTGCAGAAGAGCGTGATTTAGTGTCCGCAGAGGACCAGACGTGACTGGCAGTGTTTTCTGAAAAACCTCCTCACATCCCGGAGGGAGACAACAACCTCCTCAACCCTGTTTCACTCAGCTCACTTCCCCCCAGACTCTCCCAACCCAAATCACAAAACAAACACAGGCCCTCCCAACACCACCACAGCACAGCTCACAGGTTCAGAAAGTAGTTAATATTTCATCCCGTATTTATTTCTCTCCAACGGATATTTAAGGCTTCAAATTAAGTACAAACTATAGTTCACACACAGCTATAAACACTCACACACTTTTATGCAATTAGAGGTTCACATGAAGTCTGCTTTCATACAAACAGTGGTTAATTGTAGTCCAACATTTGCTTCATGCCTCTTGTCTCCTAGATATTAATTTATCTTAACCATACCTTCCTTTATGTATTCATTCTTAGCACAAAAACAAAGTAAATTTAAGTTTGTTAAATGATTTCTTTGTTGTAACAAAGTTTATTGTCAATAAATCTTCTAAAGCTGGATGCGCCCCTGAACGTCAAAAGCAGAACAAACTGTTTGGCATCGGAAGAGAAGATTTGGCAAATTCTTCATAGACACAACCCACAGTCTCAGCTCTGCTGCTCATCCCATGAATGCATGTTTCTCACAAGTGTGGCTCCATTTAAAAGGCATTAAACAGACTTTACAACAGTACGGCATTTAAGGCTAAGAAGCATTGTTACAACAAAGAAATAATCTACAAAGCTCATATTGTATATCTATCCTTGAGCAAGATAATAAGAGACCTAAACATGACTTTATGGTGGAGAAGAGTAGCCACTGGTCAAGTTTAGCTTAAAAAGAAATTACAGTAATAAATCTTAATTTATAATACCAAATCAAATCAGTGTGACCAGCAAACTGCGAACAAAGTTATGGATAAGTTAACTTTATGGGCTAAGATTTGAGCCGCTAGAAACTGAAACTGAATAATTATCTTAAATTCAGAAGGCATGATTTAAAACTAAATTGAATGTTGTAAGACTGAGAATTTATTTGCTTGAAATTGTTTTTAACCTACATGAAAATTCAGCTCTCAATATTCCTTAAATTCAAAAATACAAAATTCAATCTCATCTTGCTCCACTCAACTGAATTCATTTCATGCTGAACTGAAATTGAAACTTGTGTTTTTGAGTTTAAGGAAAATAGTGTTGAATTTTTTTGATTTTCAATATATCCTTATTCAATAACTTCAATATAATAATTCAAATTCAGCAGAACTCTCAGCCCATGGTCTTAAAATAGATTCAAATAATTGGCTAAAAAAATTTAGTCCTTCAGTCTTTTATTTTGAAAGTGCCTGATTTGTCCTGCTGCTTTTGCACTTTTATGATCACCAGGACACTTCTGAATTCCATCGCCTGATGTTTGACACTGGATTAAAGGCAGAGTGGAAAACTAGCATGAATTCGCGATTATATGATCGTGACTGATTCAAAACCGCAGACTACAAACCAGTCCTTTTTGTTTGTACGTTACCAGTAATCGGGGTATAGGTAGTTTTTCTGCCATCCTCTAGCCTACTTGGATCTATCTTGGCTATGTGAATTGAATCAGGGCTAGTGCACGCCAGGGAAATGTACTTGCAGGAGGCGGGCAGAACGGCAGGACGGGATTTGATTGGTTTCATAAATTGGATCTTAAACGCTAGGATTGGTTGGTGTTTTCCCAGGTTTACTCCTGCTGTAGACAGCGGATATTTTTTGCTCTGTTTTAAGAACACATCATACATTGATTGCTATCGGGACAAAAAGATCATTTTAACCAGAATAACAAAAAGCGTATCAAAGTCTGATGACCAACCCTGGCTTTAATGACTAAACAGAGCTGATGAGAGCCAAAAATGACCATAAAATATTGAATCCTAAATGATACTGAAACGTTTTTTTGAACTGTAGAGCTGAGAGGTTCTTACTTAATAGATCTCTCTCTTTCATGATCACACATAACCTCTGATGCATCATTAACATCCTGCAGGCTGAAAGCAATGATCAAAAGTTTTTAAAGAGGTTTCATAATGTGTGAGCAATACTCTAAGGTTTGACTTCCTCGTATCCTCACTAAACTCCCCCAACGTACCACTAAACATGCCCCACATCTACACACACAAACAGCCGCAGACACACAGAAATACACACACATAAATATCCATATTTCCACACTTGAACCCTCTGCCTCGTATCTGTTTTTTCCTTCTCTGCTTTCATTGAAAGGAACAAAAGCCAAAAAGGCACAAAAACACATTGCGTAGGAACTGCAGTTGTTTCCTTCTGCTGCTCAGGTAACAATGAGTGGCTGGGGGAGCGTACCATCCAGCGCATCACTTCCTGAAAAATAAAAATGTGAGGGACGATTGTGCGACGACTGCAACACGCTCGGGTCACGCACAAGATCCCCGTCTTGCACAGCTGCAGAGAAGAAATCTGCACACACACACTTGCATTTATCACCTTGTGCATTTTGATGCACAATGAGCACGCTGTGGTGAGAGTTTCACATCCTGCCATCAGTTCAATACCAAACTGCTTATACATCACAGACTGACTCTGTTTCAGTCATTCTGTACTTTCAGACGGAGCGAGGCCAAGCAGCTCCTCTGTGTGTGTTTGTGTGTGTGTGTTGTTGTCTCCATGAGCATATTTGCGTGTGCTCAGCAGAGGATGGAAATCTTGATGTCATTAGGGAAGTTTTTGTTTGTCCTGTCCAAGTTTAACGGAGCCCAAGAAACAACTTCTTGACGACAGATGTGTTACATAATCAGCGTCTAATTACAGCTGATCACGAGTCAGCCGGTTTGAGCTGTAATGTAATGCACAGGATCGTGTTCTGTTTCACCAAGGTAGTCTCAGATCATATCTAACCCTCCGCTGAGAGTAAAAATTATTAGAAAAATATTTGCTATACATCAAGGCACTGACCTTTGTACTGTAGATACTACAGTACACATCAGTGGTCCCAACCCTCAGGAGTTGGGGACCACTGAACCACCGGTACCGATCCGTGGATCATTTGGTACTGGACCGCACAGAAAGAATAAACAACTTCCATTATTTCTATTTGATTTATTATCTGAGTCTGAATGATTTTTTATTTTGAAAAATGACCAGAGTCTCTCCATTACATCTGTCTCTGACTCACTCTAGAAGCATGTCAAAAAACCAAGACCCTTGTCTCGGTCACGTGATACATCCTGCTAAATTTACACACAGCATAAACTGAAGTCCAAGCAAATGTTTAGTCTGTCTTTTAAAAATTGTCTTGTTGCACTTAATATGAGCTGAGTCTGGAAAAAAGACTTATTTCAAGACATAGTGCCAAAAAAAATGCCTGAATAGTTCAGAAAAATCTGCCAATGGGTTAAGATTTTTTTGTCTGGTTTCTTGAAATAAGAGGAATGTTTAAAACAACAACAACAACAACAACAAAAACTAAACAAGGGCATTTTCAGGTGTCATTTTTGTCTTTCAATATCTTGAATTAAGATACTTTCTGGACTTCTTAGGTGAATATGGCTCATATTACATCTAAATAAGACATAAAAACACATACTTAGATTTCAGTTATTGCAGTGTACGTATTTAGTTTTCTTTCAACATCAAGAGCTTCAGCTTTCAAACTTTGAGCAAGATTCTATAAAGAAAAACACACAGAAAAAATAAAAAAAAACATATAAACCAAGACTAAAAGGCATTTTTCATCATTAAAATGTTTGCTACTGACAGACATGAAAAACAGTTTTTGCATAATCTCAATCAGGCACAAGAAGAAACTCACCACACATGATAGCAGATAACAATTAAATATCAATCAGTCCCACTTTATATTTGGCTTCATTCTTCAAGTCTACTTTATTTGATGGTTTGAAAATGTTTAATATAAGCCTACTCATTCAAATGTCTTCAAACACATTTTACTGCATCCCCACTTCGCTCCCTGCTGCAGGAAAAAGGGTCAGATCTGCCTCTGCTGTACTGGAACCCTGAATGAGGACCCCTTGTGGAAAGTTGTGGTATTGCTAGTGAGATGGCAAGGCTCATGACATGTTAGTATGAAGGTGGAGGCAGCATTTAGAGTATAAATACTTCTCAATCTTTATATTTGAATCAATAATTCTTGTCTGGTCTTTAAGAGCAAACAATGCAGGTGATGGATGAGTTTCTTCAGAGCTTCTTTTGTCTCAGTTTCTGAAGTTGATTTCATCCTGGTTCCTCACAGTTTGACAGATTTACGTTCAGATGATCTCCTCAAATGTGTTAGTCACAGCAACTCTAGCTCTAAACATTTCTTAAACAGAGCTTCTGTTGTATCTGTAGCGCTGGTTCAGGGAGCTGGTTCAGAGGTGTGTCAGCGGGCACAGTTACTGCACAGGCTGACACAGATTTGGTCTCTGTGGTAGCTTTCATTTCTTACTGGCTGCAGAGCCGTTTTCAGTGCTCAAAACAGTGTCACAGCTCAGCTTAGTGGAGTTATAAAACAAGGGTGGTGTTTGGTAAATAACGAACAATTAATCTCATATGCAAACGGGTCTATGATCACAGCATATATACACACAATGAGACCCAAACCTGAGCCTGGCAGGAGACTCAAACCAAAAACTGTCAGAATTTGATCAGTTTAGAACATTAAGAAAGATTTAATATTGAATCCAGTATTCATGGTAGATTGTGTAACATGTAACTTTTCCTTTATTTTCATAAGCAGCAAATGGCTTAAGCTGATTGGCTAAACCCAGTGAAGAAACAGCCAACAGAAGGTGTCGTGTTTATATGTTTGCACAAGATCTCTGAGCAGATTTCCTTCGATAAAAAAACCACAGAGTCTCTGATTTCACATGATCTTACTTCCCCAAACATGACATTGACCCCGTTCCTGGCTGAGTCTGTATTATAAAAACCAGTTCCTCATAATGAATTCCTTTAGGTGTTTTGTGTGGTATTGGACGCTATCATGCGGTCTCATGGAGCCTTGCAGACTCCGGGCGTCTCTCTGTCGTCCTGTTGGCGTTCGACTGATCCCGGTATGAGCAGATGACTCACTTCCACAGTCTAAACAGAGCAAAATGTGTGTCTGTGTGAGTGTGAGGGCGCGTGCACGTTTGTTCATGTGTGTAGCATGCGTGTGCATGCTTGTTTGGTCCGTGCCACATCCGGACGCACTGTTTACGGGCCTCTCCAAACAGGGGAAGCCCAGTGGAACAAGAAAGGGCCAGTAAAATTGATTATGTGGAATAATAAACACGCAGCCCTGCACTTTGTCGGCTTTGTCGGAAAGCTTTTTGCTTCGCTTCTTATTTGACAGCAAAGATCAGGCTCCATGTTTAACATCCACTTTTCGAGCTAAGAACAAATTGTGCAAAGTGAATTGGCTCACACTCTTCGGAACAAACCAAAAAACGAAAAACACTGCGTAGGAACGAGGAGGAGAAATGGCGTCAAAAACGAGCAGAGTTTTGTGTTTGACATAAATTCTGCAGAAGGAGACAAACACTCCTGATGTTTACAGCAGCAGCCTCTCCTTATAAAGTGCTTTTCCTAACTTGCCTGTCCTTTTAAAGACACTTGAGGAATTTCAGGACAGGTCACATAAATATCAGTCAGATCAGCATGTGAAGTTTATTTGGGGCCTCTGTTTATAAAATCCGGAAATGTGCTGCTTGTACTCCTTAACCCCGGCACTTACCTTTACTCGGTGACAGCTGTGTGTGTTCTGTAACATGTACTGTGTGTGCGTGTGCCTGCACAAGTTTTCCGCATGCTTGGAGTGTGTGAGTACATGTGTGTCTTTGTCATCTGTGTGTGTGTGTGTGTGCGCGCGCTTTAAGAGCACATATTATTGCGGTGTTTCAGCTCGGGGAACAGATGTCGGGTATTGTAAATACAGGTGCAAAGAGTGTTCCGGAAGCCCCGGCGAGTAATGAAAACGTTCCTGCGGTTTTGTGATGGTGTAATGCCCAAAGTATTTCACAATTCATCTGAGGACAGCGTCGCTGCAGAGCCGTGGCCCGGGCTGGTGGGTGCTGGATGCAGAGCTGTGCACGGTGCAGCTTAACATGTAACACACTGTCCTGATTCTTCCCTGCTGAAATGAGGAATGCGCTGCTGAAGTGCAGATGGACTTCTTTTGACACACCTTCCTGAGCTCTGTGGGTGTTGATCTGCTCTTCCTGACAATGGAGCTCTGTGAGCTTTCTCTTTTGAAGTCTTCTTCTGGAACATGACCTGATTCACTTCCTACCTCCCTTTTTTTTCCTCTCTCTCTGGAAGTTCAGGGCAAGTCTTGGGTGTTGCATGCAGCTGCATGAATGAAACATATTTATTCAGTTTACTTACATAATACAGCTCCAGAAGTATGTGGATGACACATCGCAGCGTTCTGCCATTTGAAGATGGGCTTTGGATGAAGGCCAGACTAGTTTTGAATTTTTGAGGCAGATTTGCCAGATTCACAGACTCGAATGACCTCAGACATGCCGTGCTTGAGTCTGTGAGAGCTGCAGATGGTATAAAAATGAGAGGTGGAACACTTTTATGACTTCACGTCGTGTGGAAACAAGATGTGCTGCTTAAATAAGTGAAGGAAAACCAGCTGATCTCCAGCACGAGTTTACACGTAGTGTTACACTACAGGTTTTATACAGTGGTGGCCAAATTATTAGACCACTCAGCATATTAAAGAGGTTTCAGTCGTTTTTTTTTTTTGTTAAATTTTCTGATAAAATACAAATAAAACAAATGAAATATCTACAAAGTCATCATTGTGTTCTGTATGCCATAGAATAGAGCCATCAGAAGGAGATTTAGGTCATTTTCCTGAGAGGCCTTCGTCTTGAGTTGCAGAAGTCATGAGATAACATGAGTGATGAAGTTCTCAGGAAATATATTGACTCCATGCCAGAGACGTGCCGCTGTCACTTCTGCAGCTGATGGACAAACCAAATATTAAAGTTAAAAGTAGATAAAAACAGCAGGACTCACTTCATCTGATATTTGTCTGCCACCGGCAACCATCTGCATGTTTCATGATCATGTTCTGGATGCAAAAAAAGGTCAGTACTTTCAGATCTGTCAGAGGTTCAAATCATTTTGGCCACTGCTGTATCTGTAACCTCACTAACAAAAATCCAAACGACAGTCAGTATGTCATGCACATGCACGCAGCAGTCCGACTAAGGTCGTAGCCTGATTGTAAAGTCACAGCATTAACGTTATCTCAAGACGCTTTCCAAAAGTGTTAACAGGTCTAGACCTACTTTTTTCTCCCATGCTTTGAGCTCTGCGGCTTCTACAACGGTGCGGTTAATCGATGGATTGTTACAGTGAATGACCACTAGGGGACCTTCTAAATCTATGGATTTTACAGGTTACAGGTTCTGTACTATTGCACTAAATGGTAACACTTGAATAAGTTATGCAAATATGCATCTTGTTTGTTGGAATGTTAATAAAATGGAAGCTTCCCCAAACAGCCATCTCTTTCCCGACAATTCCCTCTGTGCACGAAACTTTACACATGGTAATTAAACATTAAAACACATGCGACTTATAGTCCAGTGCGGCTTGTATATGTACATATTTGTTTTTTCCCTTAAATTAAGCTGCTGTGGCTTATATTCAGGTGCACTTTGTAGTCCAGAAATTACGGTACTTTGTGTGTTAAATTAATCACAAATTCATCATGGTGTTTGTTTGTTGTGTTGGAGCGCAGCGACCCTACTTATCATGGTCATCTACTTCCTCTTCCAGGTAAAATTTGCTGGCACTGAGCGCCGAAGCGTACTGAATCCATCCGCAGTCCGATAGTAATTGCATTATCTAAGTGTGTCAATCAAGCTATGCTCAGTCCATTCAGGTCCTGACTAGACAGTTTACGTGCATTTTAATAGTCCAATCTAATGCTGACAAAGCTCATAGTCCACTTGCATAGGCTGCATGTAAACATACTGATTGTCCCTTCAGTGTGGAACCAGTTGAAGACCCTGTGAGGACGTCCTAAGGGATCCTGAAATAGTCTCACTTTAAAACACTTATCTGTATGTAATCCACAATTTAAAATGACATTTTCAGTGTCTAAGTTGGTTGTTTCTAAATACTATTTCTCAGTATCTGCGGTCAGGTCAGATTTTTCCAGGAGAACATGAATCCATTCACGGCGTGTTGACCAAAAGTCTCTCTCAGGACACTACGCCAGCTGGCAAAGTTTAGCAGTGAGAAGCAAGATCTGTCCTTTAACTTTTTGAGTACTGCTTCAGTATTTTTTGGCTGGAAAACTTTTATTTCCTTTATGCACCAAGTTTGAGATGTACTCTGAACAGGTCCCACAGTAGAGGCTCCAGAAATCTCTAAAAATTGCATAATTTGACATTGTGACCCACTCGATGATATGACAGTGGCATATTAAAAGAACTACAACATCTCGGCCTGTAGTAAGTCGGTGAGTGTGCAGTTCAGGATTGAACAATAATCCTCCTGTTTTTCTTTAACAATGTCGGCCAAAATTATTTGGACACTGTTTTGAAAAAGCCCACAAACACTGAGTGAGTACAGAGTACACAGAGGCTACGGTCCTCTCTGGTTTTACTTTCTACTTCCCATATTTCCAATCTAACAAAGGCAAATAAGCCAAAGACAAAATTACTGAGGAGGAGATATGTACGCTCAAAATTTTACATATCAGAAATCAGCACAACTGACATGACTATGATTGACCCTGACTGGCTGAAATTACTTACTAAGTGATATACAGATGAGCTTTCTGTAGCTGATGATCTGATGATGAAAAATGTCTGATATCGTGCTTCACACATTCAAAATACTCCCAATCCTGACTCATAGAAAGTGATCTCTGGACCATTTGAGGTCTCATTGAAGCCTGTTTGAGTGTTTCCTGTATATGTTAAAAGTTGAAGTATCTCTTTAGTTTGATTTTGCATTTGTAGTGGTTTGAATCTGCAGTGTAGGGCGCCGGTTTGGTGCGAGGGTCAGCGGAGGTGACCCCTGAAGCAGCAGCCTTGATTTGAGGAGAGGTCTGTTTCGGACCCACATAATTAAGACCATCCCTGTTGAGAAACCACAAACAACTATTCTCCCCTCTCGTCTCCTCCTCTTCTCCATCCCTGCTTTCGAAATGCGTTCCTCCCGCTCTATCGTATCTAGCTCAGGCCCCTGTGTGATGTTTTGCAAATGTGCATTCTTGTACATTTAGAGGGGCCCCTTTTTCTCTCAATTCCCACTAGGCTTCTAGCAAATTTGAAGCATTTTGGAAAGCAGTGGAGTAGAAAAAAAGAAAGAAGAAGGAGGAGAAAATAAGTCCACATAAGGTTCAGATTAAATTGTGTTGTGTTGCCTCTTTTTTCCTTCTTCCTCCCTTCCCATCGGATGTTTTCATAACTAAACCAAATGTGTGCTCGGAGTCAGCCAAGAGCAGTCAGGAGACAGAGAATCCCTGAAGCAAAATGTTTGAGTCACATCGTTGAATTGAGTTTCCGCTGCCCTCTGGGTGTCCGGGCTGCACCCAGAGCTCTGCGGCTTTATGAACCCCGCTTCCCCCCTCTGGTCGGGATGTGTCTCCGCGAGGCTTTTCATTACCGCTGGCTTTACTCGAGACAGTTTCAGATGATTCTCGCTGAAACATTTATTAAACGTTTGTCAGCTCCATTTGTCAGTCCTCGGGGCTTTTATACAGCTTTACTATGAGTCGACTCTTTAAACCAGCTGTCATTCTGTGCACTGCAATAATTTACCATCCTACTTTAAGTGCTGACTTGGGGATTGAAATCAAGATATAAAACACTGGCAGAGTGCAAAGTCTGCAGGAAATATGTCCAAATCTGTTGCACAAAAGAAACCAAGGCAAAGTTTTTACTTTCACATCACTGAAGCTGTCAGAGCTGCAGAAGAACTGTGCTTTTAGTTGCTTTTTTAAATGTAAATTTAGTCTTTTTTGAGCATGTAGTTGAAGATTTTTGTAGTTTTAATATGAAAATATAAAATAATGTGTATGAAAGGAACAAATAAAAATATACGTTTGTTTTTAGTGCTTCTCCAGCTGTCCATGAAGCATCTTTTCTCTTTAGAGGTCCCGAGCAGACCCCAGCTGTTTCTCCGGTTTTCCTCCCTCTTCCATCATCCTCTCAGACTCCAGGACAAACTTCGGGGCCCCTCCACCTTCACAGGGCAGGCGGCTCTCGGTTTGGGGTTAGTGCATATGTTGTTGTGGCTGGTGCTCCCCGTCTCCCTCCTCACCCCAGCTTCCCTTCCACATCCTGTCCTGTCTTCTCTCGTCCCCGCCGCTCTCGCTCCAGATGTTTTTGTGCGGTAGAGGCAGTGCTGGTCTGAAGCAGTAATGCAGATGAAGAGCTGAAGCTGTGGCCAGGTGGAATGATGGGATGTTTGGACCTCTGGGGATGAAGAGTGAAAGAGTGGGAGAGAGACATCAAATACTGGGGAGCGGGTTCTGGGGAACACATTGACCTCAACTTGGAGGGCTCACAAGCTAGAGACCTTTCTGAGCTAATTGTCTTTCTTCTTCTCCTGCTCTCTTGGTCTCTCTTTCTGTGTCCCTTGCCCAATCAGAAGGGTCCTGGAAAATATAAACAGGATGCAGTCATGTCTGATCGTAAATCCGCTCTCCACTGCTCTCTGGCCTCCAGCCTTGGACCACGTCCGTTCCCCTCTGGCCCTTTCCCCACCCTCTGTTTCAGCTCAGAGGATGAATCAAACTGTTCCTCTGTGTGTCTTGTATACCGGGCTGTCTTTGAACACTTCTGACCTGTTCTTCCACCTGATGGGGTTGAATCTGCACAGCTGATGCACACATGAGATTCTCTGCATTGTTGGAGTTGACTTTTTTTTTTCTCTGTCTTGCACATTCTTCTCTGCATTTTTCAGTCCAGTCAACCCTCACGTCTTCTATTGGTTTGCTAATAGAAGGAAACTACGAGCAAAGAGGGTGAGTCCTTTTGACCAATTGGAGCACTGGCACACTTCTCATCTCACCCATTTACCTGTTCCCAGTTCAGGGTTCAGTGTCATACCAAGGGACTGCAGGGTTGGGATCAAACTGCCCACCTTCTGACCAAGATTAACGACTCAAATGTTGAGCCACAGCTGCCCTCAGCTGAGTCTCTTCACCAAGAACACAGTTAAAGAAGAATGTATCAGGATGCAGCCATGTCTCCGTAAAGCACACCATACTACATCCCCCAAACTCTGTCTGACTCTTGGCTAGTCCCGTTAGCCCCTCAATCTTATTGAGCAGAGATCTCACATTGACCATAATGAGAGAAGGAAGACACGGCTTCTATCTCCTCTGCAAAAGCCTTTGTCGTGTTGCATCAGCTCTCTTTCCTCAAAGTTTTTGCTTCGAATGGTAGAATATTGAGCGGTTTGGTCAATATATTGGGTGGCTTCAGAGCTACCAGCTAAGCACAGGTGTAACCATTCAGTCCAGAGAAAAATACAAGAGAAAAATCTGATGTTTTAAAAAAGAAAGAATGAACAAAAGCGTTGAAAACAGGCCGCTTGCACGGTTCACAATGCAAGTTACTTTGTGACTAAAGTGGGGTACACACACAATGATTTTCTAAATCTTAAGCGATTTTTTTATCTGTTGGAGACCCAACATGAAGATAAAAAATCAGGCATTGAACAGTTTTGATCGTACTGTGTGTGGTGTGCTCAGATACTCCCAACACAGCTCACCACACACAACGATTCTGTCGCACCACCGATCTTGATCTCACCTCCTCCAAGACGGAAATCTCGCGTGACCAAACGTGATCTACAACATTGTGGAGAAAGAAACTTAGCAACAGATAGCAGCAACTGGCTAACACCAAACGCAACATGGAATTGGACATAGACGAGGGAACAATTGTGGTCTTGGGACTTTTTTTAACAGAAAATTCCCCCCAAAAAAGACTGTGGAAAAAATCCAAACTTTCCGTGTCATGCTTGATTTGTTTATGTCTGCTTCCTCGTTCTTCAGTCAGCTCGCCCCCTGATTGGCTTCATTCCATTCCACGTCACAACTCACACATAAAGATTTTTGGTCGTAAATATTGAACAAGTTTAATATTTACGATTGTTGGCCCCAACCTGTTTCGGAGCCAGTTATCTGGACAAATTCACTCCTAACACATCTCAGACCACAGGATAATCTTATACGATTTAAGATAATCAGGCATTGTCTATCTTTGGTCGGGAAGGAGGAAAATCGGGACAAAAACAACCCAACAGTCGTTATGTGTGTACCCTCCTTACGATGTCAAGGTGAGGATTTCTGAGAATGCTGCAAACTTTCCTGGAACAAAACTGAGATTGTCTATCATACCATACAGTGAGAATCAGCAACAGACTGCTTTCATTTACCCATGTGGTCACCGGCTTCAGTCCTCAACCAAACCACAGGACCAGTTCTGCTTGATGTTCAACTGTAGAGGTCAAATTTGGTTTTATTTGGGGGATGCCTGCTGGGTTATACAGTTAAATAGTCATCTGTATCCAAATACGTAAATGGATTTCTAAGATATTCAGTTTTATACTCCAGATAACACCATGTTAAATCAGGTCATGCTTACAACCAGTAATAGAAAAAGTCATGCTTTTATTTTGAAGGATCATATTACAGCTGTAAATGTGCCTGTGTTTAAGCTGAAGAACCTGGTTGAGCCTATTTATCCAGAAAACCATTTCTAAAACGGATCATCTTTGGGTGCTTTGGCGTGCCATCAAATGTAAGGCTTCATAACCGGGCTTCTTGGTGTTGACCCCATACGTTTAAAGCACACAGGCTCATACCTGTGACACAGCTCGAACAGCTGCTCGTCTTTTGTACTCCTGAGAGTTTCATGTCCATCAAAGCCTTGGGTGTGCTCCAACTTCCAGTCACCCATCATGAAAGCTTCTTTTCCTTTTGAACCCTGTGTGCACTGCAAGGCTAGCATGATTTTGAAAGAGCATGCGTGTTTGATAACTCTTCATGTGAATACGTTTTTTTTTCTTTACTTCAGAGTAAGTATTGAAAGTTGTGTGACATTTCTCACTCGTCACCTCCTGGTTTGACAGAACTGACTCAGTCCAAATCTCTCTCTCTGGGATCAACCTGCTCTGACCTCATTTTTTTTTCATGCTGAAACAAAGAGTCTCACTTCGTATTGACACATCAGTGTTTGTTTTGCCAGCTTCTTTTTGTTCAGACACTGAAGTCTGTGGAGCTGTGGGCATTCATACCTTAAGCACTTAAATTACACTTCCCTTTGGCATCCTCTCCTTTCTCCTAAATAATGCCGGCCCAATTATTATCACTCTCAAAAGAGGAATTAGTTGTCATTTTAAGATTTGCATTCACTGGGCGTGTTTCGATGCCGTTTTCTCATAGCCTGTACAAGCCTGAATGTTTTAGATAGGAAAGGTTCCCTGTGAGTTTGTAACGAATGAACGCCTGAAGCCACAACAGTATCAGTGCTGCTATAGGCAAATAAACACACATTCAGACCTCTTTTGTTCCTCAATTAAGCCTTTCATCCCTTAAACGATTTGCCCTTTTTCTTTAAATGTTTGGGCTTGAGTTTATTGTATTTATGACACCTGACTTGTTTATAGACTTGTAGTTGAGATTTTGGTTATTATACCTCTCCTCGGATCAACTGAGAGTTTGAAATGTTAAACCTTTCCTCTGCAGGTTTGCACGCTCTGAGACGAGCTCTCGGAGGTTCCCACCAACCGTCCGATCAGCAGCTGATGGGGACGGTGACGGTCACTCTGCAGGACCTGCAGTGGGCCACGTCTGTTGTGAAGCCGAGCGCCATGAGAGAGGTCGCCATTGATGTTCCCAAGGTACATAAACATAATGGAATCGGAAATGATTTTTTTTTTATGTCTTACTGACATATTTATTAATCATGAAAGAAAATGTATGAATTTTCTCTTTCTGAACTATTGCTTTTAGTGATTTCCATAAAAATCAGTCACTAAGTGTGGTCAAACATTCTCGTGCCACCATTACATACTGATGAAATCAAATCTTACCTGTCTCTCAACTGACCTATGGCTAAGCCACGCCCCCTCCACTCACTCGGACAAATAACAAACATTCATTCATTCTGTGGCAGGTGTCACAGTTGGAGATATTTTACAGGAGGCCATCAATAATCTTTGGGGACAGAAAGATCGCATATCTAGAAGTCACCAAAAGGGTCTAAACAACCCATTGGAGGGATATATCAATCAATTTACCGTTGAGCAGGTAGATAAAAAGCTTCACTTGAAAGCCAATTTTTTTTTGAGAAAAATCTATCAGCCTTGTACAATATTAACCAAGGGTGTCTCTGTTAGTTTGGTGCTACAGATTTACAGAGAATCGTTCAGCAGAATGTTTGTTAACATTTGTTATCTGGGCTATTACAGATAAGCTAATGAAGCTAAGCTCCAGAAGCTAGCTAACTAGAGCCATTTGGACGACAGCTAACAATGATGGACGATCACCAAAGAACCAAAACTAGAACAAAATACACCAATGAATTCCCAACAAACAATTTGGCATGATGAACAACGCAGCTAAGGGCTAACATTAGGCTAACTTTAGCTAACGTTAGATATGTTTAAGATAACTTTATATTTCTTTCCAGCAAAATGACAATATGTGGCCTAAAATATGATGTTGACTTACCTTAGAACAGACGTAAACATCCTTGTGAATTTTATTCACACTGAGTTGATGTTGCGAACAACTTTAAAACGATGATAAGTGGTCAGTTTTCTGCAGCGTTACATGCTGTGTAAACATCAGCAAACTCTGCTTCTGACCAAGGAAAATGTTCTCCATTAGTGGGCGATATGGCGGGAAATAATTTAGAATTTCTTCATGGCGGCATCAGTATCTGGATTTTACCAGGATTGTTTTTCATATTCAGACTGTTTTGACCTGCAAACAACATTTTTAGCCCCAAATATCTCCGATCCTGCATATGGAATAATTTTCATGTGCAATTTTTGTCCTTTTTGCACCATTTCATAACTTTAATCTCATCTTGTGTCCTCTAACGTGTTTTTGAACCCTCACATTTCCCATCATGATAAGTCCATTCATTTATAGACTTCAGCTGTAAGAGTTGTCGAGGTTCTGCAGAAGCTTTAACTTTTTACAAAAATCCTGTGCACAGTCCAGATGTAGTTTAGTGAGACGTTATGAGATAGACTTTGGTTTTGTTTGTGCTCTTGACAGTAAAAGAAAATGCACACGTAATTTAGAACACGATTCATTTCAGTGCCTTAATTAAAACACTGTAAGATGAAAGCTGAGGCTGTGTGAAAATAGACCTGACTTTGGACATGCCTTAGAATTTCTTTTGCACAAAGGAACCGTGTGTGAGTACATCCCTGGTTCAACAGGTTTAACCAAAAGACTGATGTCTCCTTAAGGTGCTGAAAAGACCCCTCTGGTAGGAACAGACTGTAAGTGTGAAAGAAGGCTGTCTGCTGTTAATGTGGTTAGGGAATAAGAGAAGGACAAACAAAATACAAAATCTGATTCTTTCCAGGCCGGGATCAGAGACAGATTTACTCCTTAAACTTTGCCAGATTTTGTTTGTGTTTTGTTTTGAGTTTATTAACCAGGAAGAATAAAATAAATGCAGCTCGTCAGAAGAAGTGTTCGCCAAAAGTTCAGGGATTTATCACAATGAAGACAAAGAAGAGAAACAGATTTGGTTTTCCAGTCCGTTTGCACACCTTGCATGTATGGTGCTACAAACATTTAACAGCAGAAGAAGTTCAATCATGATTCAAAGTTGCACCCAGATGTAAAGGACCTGAGAGAAAGCAGAGTGGTTCACATCAGACATGTTCAGCTTCAGTTAAAGCACAAAACAAATGCATCACTTGTAAAAGAGAGGAACCAAAAACCTTATCAACCTCTTCTTCCCTCTAATGCACATCCTAAAAATCCTCCAACTCCTCTTTGGATCACTGATCCCTGAATCACCGGCACTTAAAAAGGATGGGGTCAGGCTGAGAAAGAGTGGAAATGACCCGGTGGCCGTTTTAGCCTCCACTGCGATAAAGATGAGTCACTTTGCTCTCAGCGTATCGAGGGGGAGAGAGCGGGGAGGGAGGGTAAGGAGGGATAAGAGGACAGTGGTGAGACTCCAGGATGTTTTGGAGTTTGCATGTGCAAGACATAACGGACAGGAAGAGAGCTAACATCATCCTCCACCGGTAATTGAAAGCAGATCGGGTCGCTGACGGTTCCTGCCAGCAACCCAAAAAAGCGAGTGGAGGAGCAGGAGAGGAAGAAATGTCCTTCCTATCCTTCGCCTCCCACCTACTTCCCCCTCTCCCCCTCTCCTCCTCTCTGCAGCACTCTGAGCTTACTCAGAGACGTTCAGTCCTTGCGGCCAGTTCCTGGAAACGAGAGAGAGGAGCGAGTTTGTTTTTTTTATCCTCTATCCCCCTAGTGCGGCTCAGCTGAAAGGCCAGCCGCAGAGCCCCGGACTTGATTATATCCACATGAGTGCAAACATTTGTTTCTAATCCATTTTATATAAGAAACTTCCAGTGTGGTGCCGGATGAATACAGTTTTAGGGTTCTTTTTTCGGTTCTTCAGAAACCCTCTCAGATGAAGTATTTAGAGGTTTGAGATAACGCCTGATTCATCATCTATTTATATGTAAATAAATTAAAACTCCATTCTTAATCCTGTGTTTGTTTTGTGACAAGACATTCTTCCTCTTTTTGACATTTTCTTTATTTACCCAGCATTTTTTTATAATCATCTCCCACCCCTGCAGTCTGGCTTTAATATTTTCATTTGGCAGCTCCATAACAAGCCCATTTATTCCTCCTTTTAGACGTACTCCTCGTCTCCTTTGACTTTTTTTTTGGTGCGAAAAGTCCCCCGCCACCCTCCTCTCAACCCCATCAAAGGGCCAGAGCCTGAGAGGCCCCTTGTAAAGTTCAGAAAACAACAGTAAAAGATAATAAGTAGGTCTTGTACCCAGAGGAAGGGAGGGGAGGGGAGGATGGGGGGGGACGCAGTACTGCGAGGTGTGAGTCAAAACATCGCCTTGTAATTCCACAGGCGTTTCATTCGTGACAAAAAGCACCTTGCACTCAATTTTCCTTTACATTGTTATTTCTTAAAATGACTCCATTATGTCTGCGGGGACTGCACCGAAAAATGCATCAATCGCAGGAGAAAGAGGAGTTTAGAGTGTTGTTTCACATCTGCTTTCTCGGTAAAAAAAAAAAAAAAGATGACAGTGATTAATTTGTGTTTGTTTGACTGACAGGTCTGAGGATGTGGTGGGAAATCTCAGAGACTAGTGCTCTTCTTTGACTTTGGGTGTACCACATTATACATCGATACCAAATGATCAAAGAATGTCATTTTACTTCTTGTTGAATACTCCTTATTATAACAAAAATCTACTTCCTGAGCTGCACCCATGAAAAATTTGCCAAATCTTTCCTGCCAATGCCAAACGGCTTATTCTGCCATTGATTCTTGCTATTTGATCTTTTTAATACTAAATAATATGTTTTATTCTTTATATGAGATTTTCAGGAATCTCTAAATGCACAAAGTGCAGCAAATGTCAACCTGCGCTGGTGTTAAATGAGTAGTAAAATATGGTGGAACTAACATTAGCTAGAGATCTTTAAATATCTTTAAATAAATAAGAAAAACTGTCAGAAAAAAAGAAAAAGTTTCATTGCTTTTTTTGCTTCCACACTAAAAAACAAAAAATGCGTCTGACTAATAATGTGACTTTTCAAATCAGATGTGGTAAATTTAAGTTATTAATCACTTAAAGTAAAAAAACAAGAAAGAAATATATATTTTTTTCTTTAGAGTTCCACTTTCACAACATCAGTTTACGTTTTGATTTAATGTTTCATCCACAGGGCATCTTTTTGAATCCTGTCGCTTTATTTCGTTATTCTTCCTCCGTCTCTTTCATCATCTTCCTCCTGATCACCTGTTTCTTCCATTTGTCTCTCTAACCCTGTTTGCTTTTATCTCACTGCTCTTTTGACTTCATTTTATTCCTTTCTGGGCTTTTAACTGGACGTTCTGCTTCATTAGCCTGCTTCCGGCCTATCTCTTCATCTCCCCATCTCTCCCTCTCCTCTATCCGCCCTCTCCTCTCTCTCTGTCTCTCTCTCTCTCTCTCTCTCTCTCTCTCTCTCTCTCTCTCTCTCTCTCTCGCTCAGCACTGTCCATAAATTGTTCGGTATTTACAGTATGTGGCCAGACGCCAGGTTTCCATTAGGTGCTTCTTTCCCCGGAGACGGCGCCGGTGGCCTGGGATGTGTTACCTCTGGATGGAGAGCAAGAGGAGGGTGAAGGAGGGGAAGAGCATAAGAGGGAGAGAGAGAGAGAGAGGAGGAGGAGGAGGAAGTGAACAGGAGGGGAAGAGAGAGTGGGGAGCAGCAGTCTTTAAGGGAGAGATGGTCTGATAGTGAAGGTCAACTGAGAATGAATAAGAAAGAACAGGAGTGCAGTTGAGATAAGACGGATAAGGAGGAGAGGGAGGTAGAGGGAGATTACATTTGCATGCAGAAGAAAGCAGGTGACTCATGGCTCTCTGCTGTTATCTGATAAAACCTGCAATTATGGATTTCTTTTTCCTTGATTCATTATTATTTTCAGATGAAACATTAAATCTTTTGAAGCTTAAAAAATGTACTGAAATACAAACAGTCCTCCAGCTTTAGATTAAATCTCCATATTTCAGTTGCAGCAGAAAAATAAACATGGTGAGTTTATAATAAAAAAAAAAACATAGAAAAGTAAAAAATACTGCACTGAAAGGACGATGAACTCAAGGATGTGGCGAGGAAGGGAATCTCGAACTTCGAGCCATCAGGGATTCCTATTACTTGACACCTGCCTTTCAGAAGCCCTGTAGAGTTCTTAACAGGCTAATCCACTTCACAGGGGTTCTGGTCTGGGACCTCTCTGACAGGAGGATGGCCATTGTTCTCGATCCAGAGCTTTAGGTTTTTAGTATAGGTTTAGAATCCAATTGGTCTAAATATGAATTATTAATTTAGAAATGATTAAGCTGTATCACTTATAAATAAATAGCTCCTTGGTTTCAACAGTCGGCAGTGCCTCCACACCAGAGGTGTTCTTTTCAGCATTTTTACAGGTTGAATTAAAATTTAGCTTAGCATTTTTGCTCATGGCTAAGTGTAAATATTTGTGCCACTAACTTAGTGACAGCTCTGGCGAGGTTAAACTTAAATCAGTAGTTGCCAGTGGCAAATACAGTGATGGAAAAAAAATCTTAGGACACCCCATACATTTGTGAAATATTGCATTAAGAATCACTGAAGGTCATCAAGTGTCCTTCTCTTTAATACAGTCACAGCCAAAACACGAAACAAATCCTGAAAAAGCCATTAAAAACTTGAAACTGATTGGTTCTATAAAAGTACATCAGCAATTTTGAGTATTGGGTCATTTTGGTTCCATTGATCCACTTATGAAGGTTCTGTTTTTATTAAAAGACACAAATGTTGTTGCCGTGCTTTGTGACTATATAAAGCCAGCACATTCGAAAGTTCCTCAGAAACAAAAATGACTAAATCAAGAAACCTAACACAGGAAACACGCCTCAAGATACCGATTCTCAGCCTAAAAGGGTATAGCTACTGCCAGACAGCCAGGAAGTGCAGATGCATTCGTTAATCAGCAGAAATACAGACAAACCAACAGCTTGGAAGACAACCATAGTCTGAGCGTCCAAGGGTGTCTTCATCAAGAAATGACCACATCCTGATCCACTTGTGCAGGGAAAACCGCTGAATGACATCACAGGAGCTTTAGCAGCAGTGGTCAGACCAAAGTTATGTCCAGCACTGTACGTGGCCCACTTTTAGATCATGGCTTAAGGTCCTACAAGGCTGTCAAGAAGCCCCTGATCAATGAGAGACAGAGGTTAGCCCAGCATGGTTGGGCCAAAGCACACAGGAACTGGACATCCAGGAACTGGAAGATGGTTCTGTGGTCGGATGTGGGACTAAACAAGCGAGATCGCCAAAATAGGGTGGTTTCGGCTCGCTTCCATTCGAGATCTGTAGCGGTTCCTTTGCAGTGAGAACACAATCACCTCAGCAACCGGCACAACTGACTCATAACTGTGGTTCACACTGTAGTAGTGGGGGGCAGCAGAAGAGGAGAAGGTGATATAGAGATGATTACCGTATCTATCCAGACAAGACAATGTGTGAAGTGACAGCTGCAACAATTGCATCATTTTTCCCCCTGAATCCGAACAAAGCAAACAAGCCACAGGTGTGAATACACCCTAAGATCTAATGTCTTATTAGACCTAATATGAGCCACATTAACATGACAAGCCCGAAAAAAATCATATTTCAAGATGTTAAAAGACAGGAATGATATTTAAATTGCTTTTTATTGTATAGATTTAAAAAAAAAAAACCCTTCCCAGTGGGGTTAGAAAATGTTTAGTTTCCTAAAATTATAAGTATGTCTTTATACAAGAAACTAAAAAATGTTTTTTTTTACCCCATTGGCAGATTGTTTCAGCATCCCAGCGTCACTTTTGTCTTTTATTTTCTTGAAATAAGATAATTTTCTGGACTTAATGTGGCTCATATCAAGCCTGATTAGACAATTTTAACTAAAAATAAGACAAACACTTACTTAGATTTATTAGTTGTGATCTGTGAAATGGTTCAATGTAGGGATGCGTTTAAGAAATTTAACAGTAAAAGATGACAGTGAAGTCTTAAAAGTCCACGGTTTAACTTCTCACGTTAGATCTCTAATCTGTTATTAGTGTGTCATTAAAGCACGATAGCACTGAAACAGAAAATTTAAAGTCATTCATAAGAAGCTTGGTATCATTTACAGGAATGAAAGAATTTAGATTGTATGAAGTTTTCCTCTTTTTTTTTGCCGATGCATCCAAGTAACCCAGTTTTAGTGCATTAATGAACAGACAGCTGAGATAAACCATTGTTGAGAATAAGGTCAGGGTCAGGGGAGAAGATCTTACTGTAACCAGGTCACTACAGTGCATGTACACATGCTGTAAAACTTCCTGCATATCCGCATTTCTCCCTGTAGCCTGGTTTCCTCTTTGAATGTAAATTTTTCTGAGAGAGCGAGGGAGAGAGGGAGAGGGAGAGAGAGTGGAGTGTGTAGGGCAGGCTGGCGATAAGGCCGATAAGAAACAGAGAGATAGTGAGGAGGACGGGGTATGGAGGTGCATGGAAGAGATCGAGGAGATTGTAGGAAAGGAAGGAAAGACGGAAGAGATGTATGAGAGGCTCAAAAGTGCAGAGAGGAGGGAGAGGAGGGAGGGGTGTGTAATTAAGAAAGAGATGAAAAAAGATGGTCTGAGAGGGTTTTGGATGAGAGCCTCTCGTCTTATCTCCTTTATCCCCTCCGGTTGCTCACCACAGGAGTTTCTCCTCCCCTTCCGCCCTTCTTCCATCTGTCGGACAAAAAACTGCTGGCCAACCCCGCTGTTATTGCTCCCTCTGTATTAAGTCTCATCAGAGCCTTCAAAGATTTCACTTTTCATCTTCATCATCAGGTTTGAAGAGCAGCGTTTTATCTGCTCCTCGCTCAGGCAGTTGAAGAGTTAAAAAGGTTGTGTGTGTGTGTGGGTTACATGAGAACATCATTGACGTCAGAGTGCAATCAGAGAGTGTTTGGTCTGTTGCATTTATTGTTGGCGATGTGTTTGAGCTGCCACAGATTAGAGCTCTAAGATACTTCAGAAGAGACTGTGATGAAGACTTTCGGCAGGATATCAGGACGGAGTCGATCTGAATCACTCGTCTTACACACATCGTCAGTCTTTATACACTGGGGTGTCTTTTCCTTCAAATTTCAGATTATTATCATCTTCCTGTTTGCTTCTTCTTTATTTGTCCTGCAGTTGTCTTCCACTTTTTTTTATCTCATGAAATAAAGCACCGCGAATCAGTCAGGGCACACCGAGTTCTTGTCACATGATGATTTGTCTCAATAGTTGCAAATTGACGTTTCCTACTTCCATGTGTATCTTCAAACCACAAATGTCCACCTTTCCACACCTTTTCAACACATCTTCCACCCTCAGGTCCGCTGGTCAGATGTTGGAGGAATGGAGGAGGTGAAGCTGAAACTGAAGCAGGCCGTGGAGTGGCCTCTGAGGCACCCTGAGGCCTTCACCCGCATGGGGATCCAGCCACCTAAAGGAGTCCTTCTCTATGGGCCTCCAGGATGCTCCAAAACCATGATAGCCAAGGCTCTGGCCAACGAAAGTGGGCTCAACTTCCTGGCTGTAAAAGTAAGTTTCTATCAATAAAGGGTTTATTTTGTTTCCCCTCTCCTAACATGACAAAACAGGATGGTTGTTATTCTCATCAAAGCAGCGATGGAGTCGTGGAGATGTTTCCCCCGACCCGATGACCTGCAGGCATTCTGACTGCACAACTTCCTGTGCAGAAAGCTTCCTCGTCTGACCTCTGACCCCTCTCATTCATCACCCCATCCTCTCTTGTCACCCTCACCCTCAGTCCATTCAGGCCCAGTTGACAGAGATTGATTGATCATCTTGTTGAATTTTTGATCAGTGAATGCTTCCAAAGCTGTTGCTGTGAGACAGGATCTCTCAACCGGGCTCGTTGGGACGTCTGCAGATGGGGGTGTGATTTTCAGGCTTGTTTGTTGAGTTTTACTTCGGAAAATGAGGTTTTTGTTTGCACAAAGACAAAGATAGAGAGGTTTTCTGGATGCATCGATCAGATCCTGGATTCAAATCTGTATCAGTCTGGTCCGTAAAGGAAGGGTCTGTATAACAGATCTGTTTAGCTCAGTTTCATTCAACCATGTGCATGAACTACTCATCAACACCAGCAGGACTGTGCATTTTTATTTCATGCTTGTTTCACCAACATCTCACACAACAACTTGAAATATTTGCAAGTTAAATTCCTCACTTATCCACTTCATTTTGTTTTACAAAGTCAGAAAGCCTGAAGTTGCGCAAAACATAATTCTCGGTCTCATCCTCATGTAAAGATTATAATAAAACATCTTTAGTTATAGAGCACTTCCTTAAAATCTGCATTGTAAAGTCTTTTACAATGCAGCAAAGAGACAAGTGACTCACAGCACTGTGAAGTCAGAGTCAGAAAAGGCTCTCTGATTAACGTATGTTTTAAGAGACTTAAGTGAGAGCACTTAGCCTGCAGGCCTAATTTCCTCAGGCAGATCATTCCAGAGCTTCACAGGGCCAGGGCTGAAAATGCGCCCCTCTTGTTTTTATCCGAGGATCGTAGGGTGTGAGTAGGAGTCTAAAGTGTTAAAATGTCAGAAATATAGCTGGGGCTAAGAGCGTTCAGTGCTTTAAAAATAGTCAATAAAATCTCAAAATCAATTCAGAAACAACTACCAGCCAATGAATTTATGCTAAAACTGCAGTGATATGATCACATTTCTTCTTTCAAAGTAACACTGGTATCAGATCAGTACTGGTACCAGAGTGCCTTTTCACCAGCAGGGAAGGCAGGCAACTGCTTGGGGCCCCAGAACCATAAGGGGCCCCCGTAGGCTGAAAAACTTCAACATTTAGCAGGGACCCACAACTTAATGTAATAACAGTAGACACACTCAGACCCCCCTAACGGAGCCCCATGTCACTGCACTCACTCGGTAAGCTGGCTGCAGCCACGCTTTGATTGCACATTTTTCTTGTGAAAACAAGTTTTAAATGAATTAGCAAAGAAAGATGAAGAGAAATTATCCGTCTTAAAAAGAGAAGCAAGGAAAAAAAAAATGAAGAGGCACTAGCCAAGGCCTGTAAGAAGCATCTGTGAAATCAACCCAAACAGCATGGATGAATCATGATCACCCCTGATAAAAGATTTCAAAGTAAAGATGCTAAATTTTGTATGTCATTTATTTTTTACTTGAAGTTATATTATTTGATTGTTCATTGTATTTAATTTTTTGAAATTATACTGTTTTTATGTAGTACTTTTGTTTTCATCATGCACATTTGAAATTAAGAATATAAGTGTTAATTTTTTGAAAAAAAAAAAAATAAAATTGTTGTCCACAGGATGGTTAAAAAAAAACACTGATTAGTGGGGCCCCCGGCGATTTTTTTTGCATAGGGCTCCAAAACACTCGCCAAAAGAATCACCCCTGCCTGGTATTGGTTGATACCAAAGCCCAGGTATTGGTGTACCCCTAGCTAAAATATAGCTACATGCTAAAATACATAAACGTTTGAGAAAACTGATTTTGATGGATTGTTCTTGATACTGATGAAATGTGGATGGAAACTGTAAGTAAAGGCACTAAAATCTGTCCAAAGGTTCAATGGTTGACAGAGAGGGGATTCAAACCGGTAGTTTTGCAGAGTTGACAGCCAAGGTGATTGAGAAATTGTAGTTTTCAGCAAAATTGTCTGTTTGTGAATTAATTTTCACTTGATTTAATCAGCCTGTAAACTCACCAGATAATGACGAAAGATCATACGTTTTTGATAAACCATTCCTCAGTCTTATACAACCATTTTGTCATACAGTGTTTTCACTTTCACTCTCATGTTTGTGGGAGAGACATGAACATGTTCTTTTGAATAATATATTAAATACAAAGCTGCTAAAACTACTTTAATCTTGTGCAACAGTTTGGAAGTCATCGGGATAAACGTGTGCTTTGTGGAGAGGGTCGAAAACATCCTGTCCCTCCTGCTGAAAGCCGCTCTCCACCATCTGCAATAACAGTATCAGGTTTTTCCAGTGCAGCGGTTGCTTTGACATAGATACACCATCCAGATTTAAATGTGGATACTTTAAGGCTCAGCCTGTTTCCTCTGTGTGAAAAAGCCCTATTATCATCTTGTCAATTTCAGTTTCCTCCCACTGCCGCCACTCACACACACTCACATCCGCACATTGAACCATGCACACTCAGACGCACGGCTCGTATCTCCTCACAGTCGATGGTTTTCAGCTCTGCATGTCCAGCGCTTGGCTCGGCTGCAGAGAAAGAGGAACCTGGGATTAATGAGTCAACCTCCACACTTACTGCAGGAGACAAAAGGGCTGCGAGTTAAGTGTCGTCTCCTCCGTCAGCACGGAGGTGTTGAAAGGGTGGATTGCAGTGGAGGAAGTTCTTGTGAGGGCTGAGTGGATGTTTATCTGCCTGTGAGTGAGGGAGAGGCCAGGGAGGAGAGGAGAGAGACAGAGGGTATTAAAGGTTTAAGGAATCAAACCTATGGTGGTTTTAGTACAAGTAGAGTTCAGTGAAGAATCAATCAGACTATTTGTATCCCACTTTTCATTCGGTTCAGAATGTGTCTGCTCCTACAGCTCTCTCCAACAGCTACAGACATGGAACTGTACTGTTGACACAGTGGGGAGATTTCTTTATTTGCTGGCTGAAACACAGGTGTTAACACACACAAACACACTCACACTCTCACACAAACCAGTACAGAGTGTACAGTCGATGTTGAACCAGCACCTCACACACCCTGCTGTCCTTCATGACATTCTCACGCTGTGTTATCGCTGTTTCACACTGTTCCTCTTTTTAATCTGTAAAAGACGCCACAGAGCAGCAGCTGTTTCTCTGCTCTTTGACTTTATTAACTGGCGACCTGAGCGCTCGACAAACACAGCGCCAACAGGCGAAACTTGTTAATAATGATGACAGGTTTTACCACTGCTTGGATTCAGTTTCCTCAAACAAAGAAACATACGTATACAGATAGGTGAAATAGAATCCTGTCAAGTCCCCGCCTTGAAGCCCACTAATACCCAGCTACCAGTTTATGATACAAACACTTAATTTAAAAAATGATTTATTTTACCTTTCGTCTCTCTGACAGTTACACTGAAGGTGGCAAATATCTTCATCTTCAGCTGGTGATATAAAAAAAGTTTAAAAAGTTTAAGTTTTTAAAAATTGCAAATGATACAAAAACTAGATTGTAAACTGCTCCAAGGTGCCTTATTTTACACACCTGGAAACAAATAATGGAATTATTGAAATCAGAATATGGTAAAATACAAAAAAGAGGAAGTTTTTGAGGTGCTGTAAAGTTCAAAAAAGTTAACTTTTGTTTTTGAATGCTTCCTACAAGTGGTTAAGTTTCGGCGACAGGCTGTCACAGGAATTATAATTTTTTTATTGGTAAATCCGGATGCGGATATGAAACCTTTTTAATTAAAAGTTAAATTCTTTCTTTCTTTCTTTCTTTCTTTCTTTCTTTCTTTCTTTCTTTCTTTCTTTCTTTCTTTCTTTTGTTTTTCATCTTTTTTCTTTGTTTTATTGTTAACTATTTCATTTTTCTTTGTTTCCTCTTTTTTCTTTATTCCTTTAATTTCGTATGTTTGTTTCTTTATCTTTTTATTTTTCTTCTAATCTTTCTTCTTTATCCGTTTGTCTTTCTTTCTTTCTTTCTTTCTTTCTTTCTTTTTTTTCATTCTTTCCGTCTTTCTTTCCTTCTAATACCTCTTTTATCTATTTTTTCTATTTAACCATTTCTTTCTTTCTTATCTTATAAGTAAATATATGTTTGTTGATTCATGTTTAATTCAATCTTTTTCAGGGTCCAGAATTACTGAGCAAGTATGTTGGAGAGTCAGAGAGAGCAGTGAGAGAGGTGAGTCTGTCAAGCTGCCTTGTTCTTATTATAATTATTATTGTTTTGATTAACTCATCATGAACTCTTGTTTTAGTTCACGTTAACCCTCTAAAAGAAACTGTTCTTCTTTTGTGAATGTCTTTAGTTGCTGATGTGAGAAACAGCTGGCTCTAAATGTAACTTGTGACATTAATGAGAGCTGTATTTCCTGTATTGTGTGCGAGCGTCCTCACAGTGATTCATCTCTCCTGCTCAACATTTGTCCTCTTTCCTGTCTCCTGTTGTTGCTGACGCTGCAGGTGTTTCGGAAGGCGAGGGCCGTCGCTCCCTCCATCGTCTTCTTTGATGAGATTGATGCTCTTGCCAGTGAAAGAGGAAGGTAAAGTACATTTTTTCTCTGTAACCTTATAGGAAAAGGTTTGGATTCAGAAGAAAAAGGCGAGAACAGCGTCAGAATCACAGATGCTGTCTGCTGAGTGAATGGTCACTTCCTCTCTAAGAGTTCCTCAGTGATTGTTCACTGCTGACCACCGCACTGTCTACTGTTTACTATTTTCAGCACTGTGGTCACTCATTGTCCGGCGATGACAAATGCTCAGTCATCCCTGCGGTCTGCTTTAATTTACCCTCCCTCGCCCTGTCTGACAAAGATTCACTTATGAATGGATGGAGCAAACATCCCAAAAAGTCTGCATGACCGCTCTATCAAAGCCCGCCACTCAGTTCCCATGGTGTCCGCTCAGACTTTTGTGGGTTCCTCTCGACGGGCGGACACAAAACACGGTCTTGTCCGGAGGCGCTTCAGTGGGATGGCACTGGGAACATCTGTGGCTTAAAGGAAAGAGGACGGGGGGCGGACAGAGGACACAGACCGGAGGCGCACAAACACTTCATTGTGCCCGTCCACGGCAGATGGAGAAGGCCAAATATGCAGCGAGCTTCCTGGTAAACCAGTCGATGAAGCTAAATGTAGGAAGGATCATTGAAAGGCCAACGTTTCTGTGTGGGCCCTCAGGCAGAGGCTTCATATGCATACAGAACATACAGTCACTGCTTTAGCGCAGCTGTTTTTGTTAAAGTTCTCCTGAATTAGAAAGTGTTTCAGAAGTCACTGACCCGTTAATATCACCAACACTCAAACAAATCTCTAGCTCGAAGTTTGACTTTGTAAATCACTTCAAATTCCACTTTAGCTGTACAAAACAGGTCTGTTAAATCTGTCCAACTCAAGTCACTGTCCTCCTTGACCTGGTCAGACTACCTCTGACGGAAACTCGCAATAACCAATGAGAGGTGCAGACTGGAACATGTCATCGACCTGATGCTACAGCTCTCAAGCATGGCAAAACAAAACTGGAATATTAAAGAAGAATAGTAAGAATTTTTGTTGCATGTTAATTATCTCCTGGAGTCACGTTAGATCACACAAGCTTCAGCGAAAAGCTTCGTTTTAGATCCTTTTCTTCTGTTACACTTCAGTATTTTAAGATTGGAAGGATGTTTTTAAGACAGTGTAACCGCCTTTTAATGTCACTTTTTTGACAAGATGTCGTCTTCTTCCTCTTGCTGTCTTTACTTTTCTAAACTCTGCTGGTGGATAAACCAGATAGTTGACAGAGCGGCTTTTCCGCTTTGAAGTTTTAGTGTTGTCTCGATTCCTTTCCAGTACAGGATATGTCTCTGTCGAGGCTTCATCAATCAGTTTTCTCGCTGTCAAGATCTCTCAGCTGCTTCTCGGTGTGATTGAGCGCTTTTCCTCATCTTGACGTTCATTTTTGCAAATGTACTCTGACTCTGCAGCCAGTGCTGCAGTACAGCATGAGAGTTAGTCAGCTGAACGTGAGGCTGGACTCGTGCCTCGAGGCCACTCGCCATTAAAAAAAAAAAAAAAAAGGAAAAAAAAGGCACTTAGCAGTGATCTATAAAGGTTATTTATTGGTCCTCACTTCCTGCCATGTTTAATCAATGAAGTGGCTTAGCTCGCCGGCAAGAATTCAAAACTGTTGACACAACCAGACAGCCTCTGCTGTATATTCAGTTTTTTCTTTTTCCTCTGGAGGCGAGAGATGAGAAGCACCTGTAAATCTGTCAGCCTACCTGCCACGAGTTCAAACTGGTGGAATGAAATGAAAAAGACAGGAAGACAGGCAAACAAGTGTGTGTTTGTGGTGGTGGTGGTGGTGGTGGGGAGGGAGGGAGGATAAATGTTGGATAAAGGTGTGAGATTGACAGACATAGAGGAAATGTTCAGGATCGAGTGAAATGAAAATAAACTGGTGAAACACAAAGAAAGAAGAGAAGATATGAACCAGAAATAAAGAAAATAAAAGAGGGGTTGTTATCTGTCTGTCGCTTTCCTTTGATTTCTTTCCCCTTCATCTAAAACGCTCTGTCCCCTGTTCTATAAGACGGTTACACCCACTATCCACCTTTTCCCCAAACATTCTCTGTCTGTCCGTCCGTCTATCTGTCCCTTCATATCTCAGTGACAGAGCTCCTTTGTGCTCCTCTGCAGCCTTGTCTCTGCTAATGACTTCTGGCACTTCCGCTGGCCCTGTCAACAGAGGCCGTGTGTGTGTGTGTGTGTGTGTGTGTGTGTGTGTGTGTGTGTGTGTGTGTGTTTGTGTGTGTGTATTTGAGTTGAGAGGGGTGGCTGTCTGCACGGTGTTATGGAAAATAACCACCTTGTGATGCAGTGACTAACACACTGTGATGAGTTTCTACAAGGTTAGAGCTGCTTCTATCCACTTTGATATCTGTCTTACTATCAGCAAACAAACTTCTTTCATTTCTCAGAAAACTGCTGTAGCAACATCGAACTTATGTAGATTTTTCTCTGCTCCACAATCAACATTATTCATCAGTTGTTGCTATATTAAAATATTTTACAGCCAAAATAATGTTTTTTGGTCAACTTTAATAATCTCAAAAGAAATCAAGACTGGGTCACGGGTTTGGACCTCTGCAGTTAACGCTGCACGCCTCATAAACAGGAGCTGCAGTCCTCAAAGTGGGCACAAATCCAACCTGTGGCCCCTGCATGTCTATCAGCACTCTTTCTCTGAGTTTCCTACACGAACTACTATCCTGATGTCTCCATGGGAGAACAAAAGTTAAACCAAAAACATTCCCTTTTCAAAAACATAAAATTCACATTTTGATACTTTTAAAATCTGCATATGTTCAAGGTAGAGGTCAGCTTCTCACTGTTTCAGTCACAGATTGTCGGTGGAGTCAGTTACTGTAAGATAAGACTCTGTTTGCTTTTTGCTCTAGTGACACCAAATGTCTCATTGCACCGCCATGCTTAGTTTGCAGGCAGCAGCCGAAACCCAAAGTACTCTGTGACAAAAATAATAAATTCTTCACGGAAGTACTTATTCCTTACAACGTGAGCAGCTTAGAGCTTTTGAAGCAGAAACGTGTGGATCTAAGGTGTGCCAAAGGGAAAAAATAACAGAACTAACATTGCAATTAACTTGTAAACACTGACACCCTTTTATAAAACTCATTTCGTATTGCAGTATTATATTCTGTTGCATTGGTGGTGCATGAAGTTTGGCTTCAGGTGCATCTTATTGCTCAAGAACAAAGAGCATTCAATGCTCTTGTTCCCCCATTAGAGATGCATTTGATGCAAAATGAGCATAATAATTGCACTGTACAAAAAAAAATGGGCGGGGGGGGGGGGGTTGCAAATGACACAAAAACTAGATTATAAACTGCTCAATGGTGCCTTATTTTACACATCTGGAAACAAATAATGGAATTATTGAAATCAGAATATGGTAAAAATGCAAAAAAAAGAGGAAGTCTTTTGGGGGCTTTAAAGTTCAAATTTGTGACAAAATATTATCATAATGAAGAATTACCTAGCTGCTGATGTGACTCTTGTTCTCCATATGTGAGAAGTCAGGTTTGATACGGATCTAAACAAACCTCAGACTGTTATGATAAAATAATCCGATTAACTGTTGCAACTTCCTTTGGATCACTTCACAACTGTTAAACAGTTTCTGCTTCGTCAAAAATAAGAGTTGTAGCCCAGCAGTGAGATTCATGATGGCACCTACTCAGTGAGGTGTAGAGGCCTTTATTCAATTTAGGAAACTTGCCTCAGATTTCCCAAGATTGTTGAAAAATTAAACATTTCCTATGAGAAACTGCAAACTTTGAAAATCTATTTTCAGTTTCAGGAAAAGGAAACCTGGGTGGGATTCTCAGTATTTCCAAACTTCCGAGTTTTCTGATCAGGGGCAAACAGCAACAAGCCCAAACGAGGTGACATATTTGCTAACTGTGAGTAAAGCAGGGATGGAGGCTTTATGATCTCGTGTTTTAAGCTGCAGTTCAGTAGAACATTGGCAGGAAAACTCTTGCTCGCTTGCTCGCTCGCTGCCAAAGGCTTTTCTCTTTTGGGAAAACTGTGTGAATGAAAGAAGCTGCTATCAGAGTGTCGGTGAAACTATTCAGAAGTTCCCTACAGCTGGATGAGTTCATCTTTAGTAATTATTGTGATGACTCCATGTGTTAACTCCAGCTGCTTATGCACGTCATGCAGGCATGTATTTTAAATTGTTCCCTTCATTTTTTTACAGCACGTTATGTCTGCACTCACATTATCCGTTCTGCTGCTCTCACCTTCACTCCCCCTCCTTTATTTAATTTCCGGACTTGTTTACATATGTCCTTTTCCTTCATCTCTTCATCAATCTCTCTCATTCCCTGTCCTTTAATCCAATCCACTCATCCCCCTTTCGTTCTCATCCACCTTCTCAGCTCCTCAGGCTCCGGTGGTGTAGGAGACCGGGTCCTGGCTCAGCTCCTGACAGAGATGGACGGCATCGAGCAGCTCCAGGACGTCACCGTGCTGGCCGCCACCAACCGGCCCGACATGATCGATAAGGTAAACAGACGCCGGCTCTCTTCTTCCTCCTCTTTGGTCCCTGATTGATAAGGCTGAGGGGATGTTGTGTGTTTGTCTCCCCTGTCTCCTCCTTTACCTCCCTTCTTCTGTTGTACATGATTGATAAGGTCAAAGGTCACCTGCTGCAGCCTGTCTTCCTCCACTCTCTCCTTGGATGCTGTTACTCTGCCTTTGTGGGGTTGGATTGGAGTGAGATCAATTGGTTTTCCATCATGCTGAAAGTTGAGAGATGACTTTAAAACAAAAGAGGTGTACAGGTACACAGAGTCTGTTTCCTTGTCAGGATTGAATGAGCTTTGTTGATATTTGCTGTAAACCTGGTTTCACTAAGACAAGACACTAACAAGTCAAACTCAGAGAGTTTTAGCAGTCTTTCTTCAGGTTAAACAACCTTCTCACAAAACTACATCTGGACTGTGCGTAGGCTAAATGTATAAAGCTGAGACTACGAAGCCGAAAGCGGTTTCATTCTTTCTAGTATCAAAAAAGTTTGCAATGAATGTGGAACCCTCACAGGAGATATGGGCGTCCAGACGAAAGCGCTGAATCCCACTGAAACCGCTGTAGTACATATGCCAGGGCTGTAGGTGGCGCTGTGACGCTGCCACAAAGTCCACTAAAAACAGAAAATGACACACGGAGTGTGTGCATTTGGCTTGTGTGAAGATGGCGGTGAATACAAGAAGTAAGTGAGAAGCAGGGACATTGTGTCATCAGTTCAGAAAATACCGAATAGTTTGTCAACATGGAACCAAACCGACGCATGGTTACAGATTTATCCACCCTGGAACCTGGTTTTAAAAATGATGGTATTCAGGCGACCAAAACACTGGCTCTGTTTGGATGAAACGTGCATACAATAAAAAAAAAAATTGTTGATACCCCTAAACCCGTCTTCATCTGGACGGCCCCTGAAGGTCTGTTCATTCTGCAGAAACTCAACAACTCCTAACACATTAGACGACACCAGACTAGATGAAAGTCATGAAATAGTGCAGAAAAGGCAAAACATGGTTCATGAAAATAGTTCAGAATGCAGGATAAGAAATATTTGGGGCTAAAAATGTTGTTTTCAGGTCAAAATTGTCATCATGAAAAAAATTCTAATGAAATCCAGATCCTGCCATGAAAAAAATCCTGACATATTTTCTGCATACCGCCCCCTAAAGGAGAACATTTTCCTTGAGGAGAAGCAGAGTTTGTGTTGAGCTACTCACTGTTAACATCTGTAAGACTGAAATCAAGACAATGAAGAATTACAGGAAGGCCACATTTCAATTTAGCCAATCTCAAGGGAAACTTGAGTAAATTAAGATGCTCCTATTCGTCTTCTGTTCTCCTGACCCCCATTCATTTTCTATTTTCCAGCCTTTTATCTCCCTCTCTTCCTCTCCCCATCCACAAAAGCTTTCTTCGCTCTCTTATCCACCCATCTCTGTCCTAATGAAATTTCCTGAGTGCTGATCAAAGACCGAGTCTGTGCCTTGTCAAAAAGGACACAGGAAGGGAAATGTCGCGGTGCTTCTGAAGCTCCTGTCCAAGCTGCTGTTCGTCTCTGTCCACTCCTTTTTTTTTTTTTTTTCCTTTTGGCTCTCCTCTTAGAGTCACTTTAAATACACCCGTACCTTTAAATCTGAAGCATTTAAATGAAAAAGGTCTTAATAATTGTCCCCTGAAGTTATGGGTCAATACCCTTTTCAAGTGATCTTCTAAAGAGTTTTAAACTGACTTTCCTGTGAAGTTGAGCACTTCTACATTTCTCTTTTTGCAATGTCACTGTATTTAATTTCTCAATAACAGACCTTTTGGAAACAAGATCTGGCAAGAACAGAGTTTCCTTTCCAAGGAAGTGCTGTTTGTTTAACATTTGGTCTGGTTCATCACCGATTGTGAGATTACTTTAAAGTGAGATTTTTTGGAAGCTTTCAGAACTGGGGACTTCTTGTGCCAAATTGTACTTCTAATAAGAACCATTTGAAAATAAAGTATTAATGTCTCTTTCATAAATAAACTCTTACGTTTTCTGGATGTTTTCTGGAGCTGTGCCCCTTAAAACTTTCAAAAGTTTCTTGTTCATGTCCTGTCCTTTTCCCCTGGTCCTGGCAGTTTTTGTAGATGGTTGCCGCTCCTTGACTGAGGTTGCTCTTATTCTCCCTCTCATGTGCCTTGCTTGTGGCTTTGCACAAATCAAATAATATAGATGTTATCACCAACACCTGCTCACAGTCTGAAGGAAGTATTTGCTCTCCCAAACTTCTTGTGGAGTATATACTTTGTGGAAAAATTAGGGTGAACATTTTGGCTGTTTGCGATCCAACCTGCAGTACACGCCAAAAACTTGAGGAAGTTTTTTAGGAGTTTATTCTTCTTCAAAAACATGTGTATTAATGGATACATGGGAATTTCTCTGCCTCATCCAGATACCCCCTTTACAGTTTGAAAGAGACTGATTCTCGGGGCGCTAGTATAGCCTAGTGGCCTAGGTTGCACACCCCATAAGGCTTGCTGTCAAGTGGGCCACCCTGGTTTGGATCCAACCAGAAGCTGCTTTTCTGTATGTCACTCCACACTCTCAGCTTTCTCCACTTTCCTGCTCTCTCCAAAAAAAATGTGCAAAAATCCCCCAAATAATAACTAAAGAAACAAACTTCAAAAAATGAGTGATTTCCTCACTATTCTCCTGTCACATACACACTGCAAATATTTTCATGTTGGTTTATTTCACTCACACAACAGGAGCGTAGATGTTAAATGTGTCTTGTGACAGTTAACCCTCAAACTGTCAGCATTTGGAGACTCCATGGGGAATCCTGTGTATTCACACTGTAAACAACCCCCCACCCTTCTCTACCTCTCATCGACTGATTACTATCTGACGTCAGTCTGAGTGTATCTGCATGTGTCTGAAGGAGTGAAAGATGCATTATAACAGAGAAGGATAGAAATCAACTTTAACAGTACGTAGGGGGTCAAGGCTCTGGGTGGACAGATGGGGAACCCCAGGCATCCTTCCACAAGTTGGCCTCCCTCTCAGGAAGTCATCTCCTGGGCAGCTGAGAAATCAGATTACCTCCTTCTGCCAGCGCCCCCCACAGAGGGCGAGTGTGAATGTGTGTGTTCTCTGAGGTTCAAGTCATTTAAATGAGGAAACTATGACACACATTTGGAAAAGAAGGCTGCCAAATGGACGGATAGGCTGCCCACTTTCTCACCCCTGATCCCCCTCGTTTTTAGCACCCAGTCCGCCTTCGCCACCGCAGTCACCGACTGTCAGTTCACACAGGAGATGGCGAGCATTTCCATACCAATGGCAGGATATGATGGGACAAATGAAGATTAATGGGACGCTAGGGTGTCAATGAAGTTGTTGTGGACTGCAGCGGAGGAGGCTCCGGGGGGCCTCAGCTGTTTGACAGACAGAGTGGGAGGGAGGAAAGATAAAGAGGGGGAGAAAGTGGCATTTGCTTGAGCTTGAGAAGAGCCTGATTTCCATCTTTGAACCTCTGCTGCAGGATTTTAACTTCTTATGATGGCGTGGCGATGTGTTTTCAAAGGATGAAGGATTTTTATGTTGGAACATCAGCTGATATAGACAATATTGGTGAAATTTTTGTTCCATAAAGAATATTTAACATTTTCATATGATTTCAAACATCTAAACTCTGACAGTCGTCTTCTTCATAGTGTTATTGTCCTTTGATTACTGCAGAAAGCACTGAAAGTATGACCATGGTATCCATGTGTCTTAAAAAGTCTAAAGTCCAAAAATTTGAATTATTGAGGATGCTATAACGAAACTACGAAACTGAACTTAAGTGCCCGTGCAGCTCGGTCAGAATTCATCGAGCACAGCCAGCGAGTGTTCTGTTAGCGTGCAGCTGTTTGTTACAGCCCACATGTTTTGGTTACAGCGTTGCTGTAGGAGCCATGAAATTTATAGTTTATTTTTATGTTTTCAGGGTTTTGGGGAGGATTTTGTTTGAAGATTATCTGGTGTTAATTTGTTGTTTTGTTTGTTTAAGACATAGCTTAATTTTAGGAACACGTTGATTGGTGTATGGGTGGTCATATGGATAGGGGAGGAGATGTGACGTGATTCCTTTTTAAGTCACCTGTTACCTTTTGTTTGGTGTGGATAAGAGATGGAGCGGTCACCATATTTTTTGCTGACCACTGTTTTCGTTAAATCACTGTTAAATATCATTTATCATTGTTTGCATCAATAAAAGGTAAAACATTTTTTTCTGATTTGGGTGATTTTTGGATTGATAGCACGTCAGGCAGTACTACCTCAGCCTCTCAGCGACTTGTTTGTGCTTTGAAGTCACTGCAGGTGCTGTGAATAAATTCAAATACTTTACTTTCTGTGCCGCTCCAATTTTCCTTCATATTTTTTTTGTACTTTTTTGCTATTATAGATGTGAAATAGGTCTTAAATAATATTCATTACGGTCTTAAAATAAGTCTTAAATTTGACCTGTTGAAACCTGCGGAGATCCTGATGAACCTAGAGCATGCATGGCTAGAAAACAGCATGGAGAGAGTTTTTAAATCCCACAAAGAGCTGATTTTCAACGTTAGATGACATGCACTGCAAAATCTGACATCTAAGCAAGTGTGTTTTTGTCTTGTTTAAAGTAAGAGTTGCCTTATTATACTTGATGTGAGCCACATTCAACAGACAAGTCCAGGAACTTGTCTTATTTCAAGATATTAAAAGACAAAAATAAGCTCTGAATTACCTGCAACAAGTAAAAAAAAATCTGCCAGTGGGGTAAGAAAAATTTACTTGTCAAGTTTTGAATAATGTCTAAATACAAGAAACTTTCACTCACTCCATTGGCAGATTTTTTTTTACTTGTTACAAACAATTCAGAGCTGATTTTTGTCTTTAAATATCTTTAAATGAGACATGTTTCTGGACTGGTCTGGTAAATGAGGCTCATATTAAGTCTAAAAAGATTTTTTTATTAAAAATATGACAAAAGCACTTCCTAAGATTTCACTTTTTTGCAGTGTGAAAGGATAGCCTTTATTGTTGCATATTGCCAATGCTGGTTTGTCTTGTTCTGCACATTGTCTTGGCCAGGCCTCATTTTAAAAAGGGATCAACCAAATCTTGGTCTCATCACATCAATCTGCTGGTATACCTCTGAGGCTCTAAATAATACTGACGCTTCTCTTTTATAATAGAGACATCCTGTACTTTTGCTCACAAAGTTCAGGATGCCACAAAGTACTTTTGTGCGAAGTTCTTCAACTTCCTCTGGCCTTTGTGTTACGACTGTGACAAATGTGAATATGCAGCAACAAAACAGATTGTGACTAATGCGGTTGATTCACATCCGAACAAAAAGATTCACACAGGCACTCAAAGTCCTGCTGCTTCCTCTCAGATTTGTATCACAACAGTGTTGAATAATGCTCATTCTCACAGACCACACAGGACAATCTCTTCACTGTACTGTATCATCTGCGGTGTATGAAACTGTGTTAAGCGTTGCAATGGTGGAAGACACAGCAGCTAATCTAATCTCTAGCAGGTTAGCTCTTTCCTCTGCATGATGACATGTCACTAAACAAACCCCCCTCCACCTTAAAAAAGCGTCCCACACTTCCTCTTTCCTTTGTATTGTGCCAATCACCCAAGCCCACCTCTGACCTGCCGTGACCGCGCCGCGGTGATTGATTAGCCCCACCAGGAATATTTACCCAGCCCACTCAGTAGGAAGACCCCCTGTCACTCTGTTTGTCGAGCAGCTGTCCATCTAACTGATTGTACACACAAACACTCATTCAGCAAAGATGTTCCTTTTTCCATTTGCATTCAGAGGAAAACCACATTTTCCTTCTCAGTTTGGTAGCGTTTTGGATCCATTGGTGCTTATTCCTCAGGAAAGATAGAACTGTTGGTTTGTTGTTTCACTGAATGGCCTATTTGTTTACCCTAATGTGAGCGGGCTTCTTCCGTGCTATCAGGAGGCAAGAGTGCTTACAGTGGGGAAGATTACTAGCAGATGGAGCTTTGTTTGAGACCAGAAGTACCCAACTGGGTGCTTATCAGAACAGGGCATTAAAAACAAAACAGGGGCCATAGAATTAGAGTCTAAGGGGCTGCACCTTAATCCTTTTACCCTGAAGGAGCAACTTAAGAGCACAAGAGGTGCAGAACATGGTGGGAACTCTCTGCAGAATATTTTAACTTTTGTAGAGCTGGTTTAAAGGCTGCAAAGGTGACCTTGAAGTCATCTCAGTTTTACATATTTACCCGGTCATAATCCATGACTTAAAATGAGATTATCAGTACCAAAATTGGTTCTTTCTAAATGCTGTTTCTCAGTATCCATGGTTTGGTTGTATCTTAGCAGAAGAACAAAAGTCCATGTTTGGCACTCAGACCAAAAGTCCCTTTAATGACAAAGTTTAGGGAAGCAAGATCTGTCCTTTTTCTTGAAGAAAATAATTTATTGGAATAAATTTATTGTATTTTTGGACAATGGAGCTAGACTGACGTAACTACAGATGAAGATTCTTAATGTATCTCAGCAGAGTCTGATTAAAATATTTGAACTAACACACTTTTTTTTACACGATTTGTTGGAACTTTCAACTTTATTTTGCATCATCCTAAATAGTGATTTCCTTCATACTTTTGTTTTCTAGTAGTCAGTTTTAAAAATTCCACTTTAAATATCATCTTGAGTTGACCTGGTTTCATCCCTCTCTCTAACTGATGGAGTGTATTCATTTATTCCAGAATAAATGTACTCATAAATCCTGTCCGGACAGGTACGAGCAGCACCGCACATCCCCTTACAAACTTCCTCTTCCTCAGTGTTACCAAACTTACTCACTCACCGTGTTGTGGGTGAAATCGTGCCAAATGGCGGTTTGAGTCACACAATAGCTCTCCAGGTGTGTTACTCCTTGAAAGAATAATGACAAGCTGTGTTTCCTGAGAAGACTGTCAGCCAGACTTTCAGTCAGTGTCATCACTTTTTTTTTCTTGAATGTAGTTTTTCCTCAAAATTCATGCTTAAGGTTTCCTCCCTCTTTAAAACTCTGCCAGTCTTCCACTGTAAAGTTACTTTTGAACAGGAGATGGTGCCAAACCTGACATATGTCACTCATTTGACAATAATGTTCAATTCTGGCAACTGAAACAGATTAAAACTCTTAAATACAGACAAAGTTTTAGAGATTAAAAGCTTTAACCTGCAGCTGTGTTGGTAAAAAGATGAAGTCTTGGACGTCTTCAGTTTTAAGGAAGGCGAATCCAACTCAAGGACATCAGTTCTGCAGAGAAAATAGATGAACTTGTTGGCTGTATACAGTCATAATTCTTCATTGAATCATTTTTCTTCTTCTTTCCGTTGAAATGTAGCTCTAAAGCGTGCTGTTTGTCCCTGAAAAATGGAACACCGCTATATTTCCGTGGCATTCCATCACATATTTCCCGAAACGTGTGTTGACTCTCTAATGTGTACGTTCGTGCTTGTTTTCCAAGAGTTAGTGTTTCTTTTGATTCCAAGGCACACAAAATTGTCATTTCATATGCTCAAACTGGGGCTAAACCATTGCTCTTTGTAATTTTACACACTTAACTGAGGTGAATCTGGCCCTAATAAGTAATTCCGTGTTAATATATGAGAACGAATTCATGCTGACCTTCCGTGGTCGACTGGGCTTCGGCAGCAGGAGTCGTGCAAAGTCAACACACAACGAGCCAGCATGGGCGGCCTGAACATCTGCCAGTGTTTTCCAAACTGGTCTGGACGCTGCTAATTGTAATCACAGTCAAATTCCTCTGACTGTAATTAGTGGACCACTTTATACATATTCAGGCATTAGCTAAGTGTAGCTTTGATTTTTCCTCCCCCTCCATTCTACAGCATTCAGTACTCACATCAGTGTCTGTGTGTGGCTATGTGTAAGTGTGTGTGTGTCAAGTGTCTGCATATGTGTGTGCGCTGGCTTTCCATTCATGTATGCTTGCATGCTGGTGTTCCAGATCTTAATCAGCAGTGTCTTGCATATGATTTATGTTTTTGTTATCACCTGCCTGGTGAACCAGAATGGCGGGGTTTCCCACCTCACAACTCTCTTATGAAGTGTCAAATACGTCATAAATCACATGACTGAAGGGACGCACAAACATTCGTAAGCCCTGATAGTTTACTTAAATACATATACTTTGTATTGTTCTAACCGTTCAATGAGATTTAATCAGCTTGTTGTCCTTTGTTATTCTAACAAACTGAACATTGAGAGAAAACACCCTAACCATCAGTGGCATACTCAGGTTGGGTGTTTCAATCAACAGCAGTCCAAAAATCAAATATTTTAACTTCATTAGAAGATAGAAAGTCCATCTTTATACAGTTTTAAACCATCTTCACTTTTACATACCAGTATTTGCCTCTATTGTGATTTATTTCCACCCCATATTTTTTAACTCCTGTCTTAAAAATCTGTGTGACCTCAGGTTTAATGGAAAGTTTGTCCACATGTGATTTGTGAATTCAAAACAAAAATCAAATCAATTTGACTTATTTTGTACAACTTTGGGAAATAAACTTATACAAAATTCTGATGAAAAGCAACTGAGATGTCAAAACAAAAACAATATATATATATATATATATATATATATATATATATATATATATATATATATATATATATATATATATATATATATATATATATATATATATATAATTCTTGATATTTTATTGTTTCATGTTTTATCTGTTATTGAGTTCTTCTTCTTCTTAATAATAATATTACTTTATTTGTATAGTACTTTTCAATACAAGTAACAAAGTGCTTCACAATAAGCAGTAAAAACAGATAAAAACAGATAAGAAAAGCAGACGAAGAAAGAGATAAATAAAAGAGAAAACAATTAAATCAAGATAAAAAAATAAAATAAAAATCACAAAATAAAATCTTTGCTGTAAAAAAAATGTCACAAAAACAGGGGACTGATTTTGTAAGTCTGATTTTCTTCTTCTTCTTCTCCTTCTAATTTTACATTCTGAAATATCTTTAAATGCTTGACCCTCTAAAATCTGTGCTCATTGGAGGTCATGAAAGATACCTCAGCCTTACCTGGAGTGGTACATGCTGGCAGTATCTTAATGTACTATATGGAGATGAAATTCCAAGAGTCTGACTTAAACTGGTAACCATTTGACTGGAGCAGCGTACAACTATGAGGATGGCGGTACATGTCAAACTATTCTCATCAGATAAGTATTCAATGATAATTTAAACCATTCAGGAAGGATACATCAGACTGAAAGTTGCCAGCATGTTTGTTTTTTTTATGCTTCGTCTTTATGCTTTAGAAGTCAGAGCTGTCTGGTGTTAAACCAGCTGTAGCTGCTTTGGGCTTTTTGAAAAGGCTTCAACCATCAACATAAGCGTTTGTCTCCTGTCAAGTGTCAACAAATCCATCTGCGGTGCAATAAAGCAAGATCAAAACCACCACAGGCTGTGTTTCCTCCATGATAACAGTCAGTCTTACTGCCCTCTAACGGTCTGGTAGTGTTTTGCAATTCCCTTTTTTTTTGTTTTTGGCCCAGTGGTGGATACAAACAATGGGCCACAAGAACCATGTAGTTCCTGGGAAAGTTTTATTAGTAACTAAAAGTTCCTCAACTTTCTGGTTGAAAAACACCTTATGTACACTGCATGGAAGACTGAAGCCTGATGGTGCTAGCTCCGCTAATGTTAGCCACACTCGACGAACCAATATGACATCATTTGACTGTGTTATCAAATAAATGGTGCTCATTTATAACTCTTAAGTTCTGCTCCTACACCCTTGAAATAAGTAACACAAAATATATAAATCTGAGCATTCCACAGTAGAAAATAAAAAGGTTACACCTGTCATATCTTTTTATTTAGGATCCATTTAAAAACAGAGCTGTACACAAAGGATCTCTAGCTGCCAGCTCTAAGAGGTGTGTTTTCAAAGGTTAAACCGTACATAAATGTTGCTTTTATTGCTTGTACCCAACCTGGAAAACAAAAGTTCCCTCGCTGATGTTTCTTTGTCTTTTCACTCACTGATTTATCGACTATTAATATAAAAAGCAGACTCCACGGTAAAGTACCCTAAAGCAAACCATTAAACTGTTTAACGTATCCTGTCCCTCTGTTTATGTGTTGGCTCTTAATTTCTGCCTCCTTAAAGACTGTACACTATGACTGAGGTGAAGAAAGACTCAAAACATTTCCCTCTTTGTTATTTGGCCTCACAGCAGTGCAGCTGAGGATCCTCAGAGTGTCTCTCTGTGAATACCTTTTTTGTTTTGCCTTTTCTTTGGCTCAAAGCTGCACCTGAGCCGATCCTCCCCTCAACAGGAAACAACCCTTAGCCAAGAGAGCGGCCATAAGCCAGCCAGTCAAAACAGGCCATGCTTTATTTTGTGTTGGCCTGACGTTATCATCTCCAAAGCTTTGCTCTCCTCTCGTGACGAGCCGAGCATGATGGAATCTCTATTGGTGCTGTCTTAAAGGATTAGAGCTTATTCACAGTTTTTTCCTGACTGCACAGTTTTGAAAAGGGCCCCGCTGCCACAGAACAGGCCGTCCCGCTGAAGCCGAGCTCTCCGCATATTCAGACTGTAGATTTTTAGTGTCCCTCTGTTTAAATGATGTGTTCCTCGAACCACAAGCTGCAGTTTTGATGTTATTCTCTTTGCTTAAACACCCTCTAGCTGTCTTGTTTTGAGAGGATTCAAAGCGTATCCCGCCGTGGTTTGTGTTTCTAAGATGCAGTAATGAGAAGGCAGAGTGAGAGTTTTGGCTTGTGGCTTAGTGGAGCTACAGTGGCAAAAGAAAACAAAAAAGTGTGTGTATTTGTGTGTGTGTCTTTGCAAGCCAGTAATGGGATACCACCTAGGGATGGATGAGCTCTGGGAAGCTATGTGTGTGTGTGAGTGTGTATGAGTATTTGTGAGCACTGGGGGAGCCGGATCCCCAGGCAAGTATCAAACTTCAAGGGCTGTATTAGTATCAGCTTACACATGTGTGCATCCAAGAATACCAGCAAAAAAACTCCAATCCAACCAAACACAGTGAAAAACCTGCAAGACCAGACAAACTCCGGTTTTCTGGCCACAAAGGATTTCACTTGAGGGAAAAACTGGAGAAGCTTATACAAATAAACTTGACAGAGGATCCCTTTTTTTCAATAATATATGGATTCCTGCTCTGATGCAACACTGAGAACTCTGAAACTGTTCGATACACTTAAAAATCCGTGAAGATACAACCAGATCCAGTTTTTGCATTTCTCTGGTAATGGATGACTTCAGGAAGACTTTTACTTTTCTTTTTCCTTTTCAGTCTTGACAAGTAGTAACCAGGAAAAGAATAAAACTTTCTATTTGTAAATCAAAAGCCACATATTCATTCGCTCCTCCTCTGTTTTTGTGAGCTAGACAGAGAAAGACAAGAGGATTGTAGAGAGGTGTGTGTGTGTGTATATGTGTGTCCGGGGGTGAGGGTGGTGGTGGTGGAGGAGAGTGAGGGAGGGATAGGGAGGAAATGAGGGCTCTTTGTGCTCTGCTACCTGGCAGACATCTCCAGCATGCGTCGTCTTGCCTTTTGGCAAGCTGAGACCACCGGCGCCCTTGGAATGCTCTCAGTTCAGGAAATCTCGTTTATTCTCATAAATGCTGCACCAAAACCCCCCTCATGCATCACTGCTGCAGAGCTGCAAGATTTTTCTTTTTACGTCTCTTTTCCTCCACAGTTCTTTTGTCGTCTTTCTCCTTATTTGTTTCTTTTATAAACTGGTCAAATTGAGCTGATGCTGCTTTAATATTTGACGGAGTGAAAACTTGTGCCTGGTGAAAAGAAGCGATGAGCTAATGCACTTTCACTTTAAGTTACATCAACAAAAATAGCAGTTTGTATCCATATTTGTCACTTCTGATTATGGATGGGTATTGATTAGATTTTATTGATACCAATGCTCTTATCATTTCCACTTAGCAATCCGATTCTTTATCGATTCCTTTATCAATTCCTTCTGTGAATTTTCAGTGTACTAAAACGTAAGCTTTACAGGTTTTCTGTGTCAACAACATTTTATTGAGTTTATAAGTAAAAAACTATGAAATTTGTCGATGGATATCTCTGAACTTTAATAAATAAAACAAGTAAAAATTGCACAACATGTGACTCCATGTGTTGTTTTGTCATATGTTCTTGACTGAAGAAGGCCACCTACTAATTCTAAAATTATTGAAGTACATTCTGTTCTGTCTAGTGTCTCAAAGTGGTTGTAACAAAGTGGTTATAACAATGCTTTGAATTTTTTGGAACCTTGAGCTTGCCGTAGCTTTGCAGAAGTCAGCCATGAGCCTGCAAGTAATTTTCTTTTATCTTCATGTCTGGAAAACATTTGCCTGTGAGTATTTGGACATTTAGAGTTTTCAGTATTGTTTACAAAGAGTAACTGTGATGAAAGCTGAAATTTTGACTTAAAAAAAGTTATACTGCTGTATGCTAACCGCTAGCATATCAATGCAATATCCCCTATGCATAAGCATCAAGCTAGCACTATGTTTTCTATTTTGCTTTTGGTACATAAGCAGATGTGTAACGCTGACTATATTAAATGCAAATCTCTTGTGAGAAAGTAATGTGTTGAGTTTTAAAGTGCCTCTTGAATGAAACTTCAAGCAGAAAATCATGAATTAGAGTTTTCTTGGGAAACTGTTAGCTAGCTGCTAAGCTAAGAAAGCTGGGGCAGAATAGTTGACGTAAGGTCCAGCCTCTCTGATGTAATGTAAAGGATCAACAAGGGAATAATTAAACATAAAGGCTAATTGATGTCAAAGGATTGAACCATTTCGGATCGATTCTTGACAGGAACCGGTTATCGATACCCATCCTTGCTCTTGATGAACACAACATGTGCAGAGGTCTCACTTATGAATGCAGTTTTCAGACAGTGTTTCAGGATCTTCCGATCTCAGTGCAAAAACCTAAATTTTAGCGAAATAAACACCACTACACTTTTCTTAAAGGCCTTGTGAGGACTTCATAAGTGATCTTAAAATAGTCTGTACTTTTAAATACCTGAATCCATTACTGGAAATGGCCTACCTGGGTTGTATTTTACATCCCACAGGTACCTGAAACAACATGTCCCCATCCATCGCTAACACAAATACAAATTAAATAGTGGAGTTGATGGTGAAATGTAACTGACTTGATTTTTATGTATTATACAAAAACAAACAAAAATATATGTGTATTATAGTATAAAAATGTAAATATGTGCTAGCTTTAGGGTGTCAGACAGCCTGCCTGGTCTCTCGTCACTCCATGTAAAACCCATTGAGAGGCAAGGAGTCATCATTCGCCACCATCAGGATACAGTCAGACCCACATACAGAATGGAAGCTGGTAGGGGGCCAACCGGGGGATGCAACAAATAATACCCCCTTTGTATGTTCCAAATATCCCCTGCTGAAGCTCCCTGAGCCCGGCTCTCTGCTCCGGGGATCCCAACAGCACATTAAGAGCTGCTTACAAGTGGATAAGGTGTAAGTTTTGGGGGGATTTGAAATGGGAGTTGGATAAGGAGGGGGCAAAGAGAGCTACAGTGGTTCTCCTTTTTTTTCCAGTGATAAAAAGCAGGCGTTTTTTCTTCACCACTGCCATGTTTAGAGAATAGCTAAACAAATGGGCCATTATTTGCTGCAGTCATTTCAGGGGCTCACTGGACAGGCTGGGAAGTAACGCTATCCCGATGTATATCCTCCGCCAGCTTCAGCCGTTTTCATCAAGATTTAGGTTACCCATTGTAGCTGAAATGAAATCAATCCCACCAGGCCTTCCTTCTGTGAGGGGGAGCGTTCGGCTGTCAGATGAGGAGTTGTGTTTCCATGTAGCAGAGCTGTATGTATACATCAGTGCTGGTTAAGCCTGTGGTTAAGTAGATGCCTTTGGATAGTATGAGGCATACCAGCTGCTCCTTTTTTTGTGCTGAAGAGGAATAACTACAAGGATTAGTGTAGTAGCTCATGAGCAACTTAAGATACAAACAAGCCCGTACAAAGTATTGATTTGAAGATGATTCTATTAATTTCAAAATCATATACTTTTACAGAAAAACAAAAAAGCTCCTCTGTAAGATCCTCCGACCCGTAACTTTTCTGTTAGACCCCCCCCAACCAGTCCTGAAACATTGCCTCAGCCTATACTGTCTTATGGTTTGAGGCTGATTTGTGTTTGTTTTCTTTAACTTGTTTGAGGTCTCTTTTCACTCAGCTATTTGTGTATCCTTAATGGGTTCTGCACAGTTCTCAGTCTTCTTTTCTGAGAAAAACATAAATCACAAACTTTAGAACTGACTGTGTTCATCTGGATTGATTTGTCATGATGCATGTGATGAGGCTGTTCCTAGCCTCGTTCGCCATTCAGAATCAATAGCTACCGTTAACAGCTCTGTGAGGACTATCTGTTTGGTTTTAGTGGTGAAACCTTTGGATTTTTCTAGGATAAAGACTCTGGCTGTTTTCCAAACTGCCTAAGCAATAAACAAATGGAACACTGGTAGATCTTCTCACTTCTAGTCTAAGGAGGGGTCACCTGCTACAATTCATTAAACCACCACATAGAATCTTAGCTGTTCCTAGGAGTACACACTTCTGGACGGAGATCTTAGATGTTGTTCCCGGTATCTGCTGGAGCCATCCACCCAGCTTGGGTGTTACAGCCCCACATCTCTTCTAGCATGCCTTTAACACAGATTCACAAGGTGAAACAACTGCACAACATTTAAAAGATGCTCTTGAATTTAGCCATTGCTATTACTTGAAAAGTTTAGCCAAGCCTTGCCAAATTCTCCTGGCTCTTTACTTCTGCCCTCTTTGCTTTGGAGCTTGTTAAGCGTCGCATTAAAAGTTAAGTGTTCTCCTTTGAAGGCAGAAAATTAGTTGATGATTTTAAGCGGAGCCTTTTATAGTTACAGCACGACTTGAAATGCGTCCGAGGTCCTTGAGGCCCAGCGGGCCAGCAGCCCTGCTGGAAGGACTTGGCAGATGTGTCGGAAAGACGATGACGAGGCTGCTCACTTCATTTCCTCTTTCACAGGCTCTGCTTGATGAATGACCGTGTGAACGGCGGCTGTCTCGTGGCTTTGGGTTTGCACCTCTATGTGTTCATGTGTGTGAGAAGGGTACCAGTGCCTCTTTTTTCACCACATGTCATCTCTGAAGTCAGAGTAATTTATGGCTGTCAGGAAGTCCCCAGAAGCGCTCTCATGCCTGAAAAAAGTCTTGACTTGGGTCAGATGGGGGATGGAGGGGATGGAAGGGGATTGTGAGGGTGTCACTCCCATGAAATGCTCTCATGTATTTCTTGTGTCAAAGGGCCACAGGGAGGTCCCATCCTAAATCCTGTTGCCAGCAAAATGAGAGAATTTCAGAGGTTGCCTGGTCCACTATCCTCCAGGCCAGACCCCAGAACTAATCTCTTTCATCTCCTCTTCTCGCTGGCAGGGGGAAGATGTGATGCTCCCGTGTCTTCCTCCTCCTCCTCCTCCTCCTCCTCTGGGATCTCTGCTTCTGTTGAGCACATCGCCTCAGGGAGATGTGGCTGATCTTTCTCTCTGTATCACCTCCTCTCTCTCTGCCGTATAACTCCACTGATCCCCCTGCACAGCTTCACCACTGCACCCTCCCTTGTTCACTTCCCCTCTTCTCCCTCCCTGGGCCCCTGAGCTGGACTGCCTTCCCTTTGGCTTTCCCCTCTTCCTTCCTTCCTCAGTTCCTCCACTAATAGCTCCCTTGTTCCCGACTAGTCTGGGCTGCCAGTTGAGCAGTCATTCGTGGAAGATTCATTCGCGGCACGGTAATTGTAAACAGACAGAGAGAACGGGAGAGGAACGTTTAAGTATTAAACTGACTGGTGTCAGAACTCTAAACTGTTAAACCTCGTCTTCGCTCTTCTCTCTCTGTTTTCTCTCCATCATCTTATTTACTTACCTATCCCTCATTCTTTAGCATCTGCCTTATTTTCTGCGCATGCTTCAGGCCCTGCTTGCACCCATGAGCAATCTGTGTTTCGTTTCCTCTCCAAACGTTGCACGGAATGATGTTCAAACAATTAATGAAGGCCAGCTACATGCTTTCTAGTATTTCTTTGTGCTGAATTGTTTTCATATGTTTCTGCCATGATTAGCATCTATTCAGTTTCCAAGGTAATACGCACTTTCACACACTGAAAGATACCTTTGGAGCAACTTTAATGTAAGAAGTAAACATGATCATACGAGGACAGGAGTCTTGATATGATTTTATAGGTGATTTGTTGTTACAGTTGAAACTTCCCTGCCTGAATCTCATGGTTAAATAATTACAGACAAAATAAAAAAAAAAATATTACTTTAGGAAAACTTGTAATTTACACTTGTGAATCTTTTAATTTAGAAAATAGTTACTCTAGAAGGCAATTAGGTTTATAATTAGGTTGTCTGTAGGTTTAACGGGTTGCTCTCTGGCTCCTCTGCATCTTTAGTAGTGTAGTGACTCATTGAAGCCACTGAGAGGCAAAGGCTTGGTCCAGTACACGTCAGGTGCCCTAAATATACATCACTGCAATTCCAAAAAGAAAAAGAAAAAGAAAAAGGCATTTAACTTTTTATAAATAAAAGAGGGTGATCACAGTGATATAAAGAAAATAGCAGTCAAAAATACGGCAACCCAGCAGACCCTTATTTCTCATCCACGTCTAACAAAAGGTATCAGGTTAGGGTTAACCTGCCCCATCCATATCACCTTATTTACCCAATCAGTACAACCACACAATAAGCTTTATCATAAACAAACCACAATAAAGTAACGCCACCAAATATACAAAGAATAACCATTAAAAACCCTTAAAGATAAAATACTACACACTTCTGCACTCTGACACTTCATTCATGGCTTCTGCTTCATATTTGCTTTCATTCATTGTCATCTCTCAATCGTAAGGTCGAGGGTTCGATTCCCAGCTCCCGCAGTCACATGCCGAAGTGTCCTTGAGCAAGACACTGAACCCCCAGTTGCTCCCACTGTTGGTCAGTGGTGTATGAATGGGTATGAATGTGTTAGTTAAAAAAACTGATGGTCTACAATAGATCTTTCTACCATCAGTATGTGAATGTGGTGTGGATGACACTAGCAGTGTAAAGCGCTTTGAGTGGTCAGAACGACTAGAAAAGCGCTATATAAGTACTGGTCCATTTACCATTTACCATTCAGTTGCATTCTAAAAATAAACTATACAACAATGACTGTAGTTCCTGTCATAATTCTGGCTGCTTGTCTAGACCTGAGAATTGAGAAGCTGATATCAAAAGTCCGGCTTGTTCTTGATTCTCATTCAAGAATTGACATTAACCGGTTTGACAGTGCTCCAAGGTGCTTCAAGTATTACACACTAAGTGCTAAAATCAGACACTTTCAAGCACAATTTTTGCATATAGGACACTAATTGCACCTGAAATGCTTCACTGAATTGAGTTTAAATTGAAAATGGATGTTGCCAGTGCAGATCAGAAATAAATCAATAAAAATAATGTGTATTGGCCTCTCTCCCTCTCTCCTTACCTGAACTCCTTCCCTCTTTTTACAGCCCCTGTCCTTTCCTAGATCCTCTTAACCTTTTGTTCCCTTCTCTCCTTCTGCTCCTTTAATTTCATTACTTCTCCTCTTGTGTTTTCATCCTTCCTTTCCTTGTTTTCCCAACTTTTTCCTTTCCTTTCTTTGCTCTTCTCCATACAACCACTGTGTATTTCTTCCAAAGTTTGTTTTAGAGCATATAAAAAGATTATTGGTCAGTGGTTTTAATGAATAAGTTCAGTTTTGACACGTTACATGCTTCTGTTTCTGCCTCCTCTCTTTTTGTGGAGGAGTACATGTCTTCAAATTTCCCCAGTAACAAGGAAATGTGTTTGTTGGCTGGTGGAAACAGTAAACATGAGGGAGGATGACACAGGGTAGTGTGTGTGTTTGTGTGTGTGTCTGAGAATCCAGTAGTGCTGGGCAACCAGACCTGTCCCTGACCTCGAATGATTGTTCCATAAGACCTGCGCTGTAAGCCGTCAGCAGCCACACAGTCGCTTGTTTCTCTCTTTTCTCTGCTTTTATCTACTTTTCCTCCGTCCTCGCTTTTGTGATTGTGTATTTTTTCTTTTCCTTTCCCACACTTATCTCTAAAGCAAAGTCCAGCGGCAGTTGCTTGGGAAAATGTTTCATTGGTGTTATCAAACCAAAAGTGTTTTGTAACCAGAAGTGCATCCCCCCTCGAGTGCTTCAACAGTTTTGGAGCTGCTTTCTGTCAGCGTACACTCTGCTTTCTTTCTCATAGAAACTAAATCAACCCCTGGAACCACTTTTAGAGCTCCATCATTAGCTTACCTGTGTCCCATTCTAGCCTTACACACCTTGAAGTGAGAGCTACATGTGTTTACTCATCTGCAGACCACATACCCGGCTGTAAACATACCACACTAAGCTTTGGCTTTGTAATCTCCTGTGTGTTTTCACTCACAGTTAACTTTTGTTGCATGCAGTAAACATGGCTCAGTTGTTAGGTCATGGGTAAACATTTGCATTCAGGTGATGCACTTTCCAACAGCCGTTATGAAACGTGCTCATTTCATCTGCAATGAATGGGGCATTCGATATTTTCTTGTTGTTCTGCATTTCTTGCTTTTTAAGGTTGAGTTTTTCGATGCAGGTTTTTCAAACTTGAAGAACTCTTTTGTTGTCAAAGATATTTGTTCCATCATCACAGACTTGTGAAATCAAACCTCACCTGTCCTTCAGTAGACTCTTGATACCAGATGATAAGTGGTCAGTTTTCTGGGGCGATATGGGTAAAATATGTCAGGATGCTTTTATGGCAAATGCAAATGTGCACATGAATTAGTTCATTATTCATTTCAGTGACAGAAGAAGAAAGCTGGGGGCCGTATGACAATGGGCCTCGGATCTGTTGCCTGAACCCAAATTAATTTCCTTATTCCCAGAAAAAGTATATTTACAACATAGCACAAGGCTTTCCCTGAGGCTGCATGGATGCATTTCCTTTAAAAATGTTCTTAGAACTATAAAAAGAATGAGGTTGACTGTTCTCTGCAGGGATTAGCCTGTGCTGCCCTTGAAAATGTTCGTTTTCTGCCTTGATTATGGTGTACGGTTTCTCCAAAGACAAACAAAGCACACTAAATGTAGCACGGCCAATTGGTCCAATTCCGAATTAAGACTCAGGCAAACGCAGGGAAACCAATTAAGAGACGGAAGCCACTAATTAAAAGCTGCATGCTCTACAGATTGCATCAATTTTATTTTCTTTAGAAATGGCCAGGGCCATAATTTCAGAACTGGCTCATATACCAGTGCACATTCCAGGAGAGCTGCCTTCTGCATTTGTAAGTCCTTGTGCGCAGAGGCAGCACTATCTCCCCTGTTGGTTGTTTGGAATGAGGAGAACAAAAAAATAGTACAAGCCCGGGAAGTTTATGAAAATCCTGCAGAATCCACGGCATTCCGAGGCGACGAGAAACCATTCATTAGGTGTTTTCAACAAAAGTCTGTTTGCTGAAATGTTTCCCCTTCCTGGATTAGGTTCCATGGATTCCTGCCAACACATTTTGTGTGTTGTGAATCGGAGATTGCATTATGCTCGAGCGGTTTGGGTGGTTAACCGATACGCTTGCTTTGGAGAGCTGCAAGGATATGCTGAACACCTGAGGAAAGCCACAGGGCTGCTCACAAAAGACTGAGAATCGCTTCCAGAGTTATGTTGTCCATTTGGCAGAGTGACCCAGAGCACTTGTCTGTGCTTTTATTGTAAAATGAGGATACACAAGCATTTCATTTTCTCATATTAGTCCAAGCGGATGGGCAAAACTCCCAGAAAAATGAAACAAAAAGAGCCAAAATCACAAGTCTTCAAATATTTTCCTGGAAAGGCTGACATGTGATTAAAGAAGCCGTGTTGACATTGTTTCGCACATCATTATTTAATCCTGGGTGAGAAAATAAAGTCACTGTGACATAAACTGTTATCAGGATGGACTTTGAACAAAAGGCGTTTGCTTGTTTTATATAAAGCTCAACTTCCTGATTCTATTTCTTGCTCATTGTTTTACAGGTGATTACCTAACACCTCTTGGCACCTTTTCACCTTTGCCTGTTGTGTAACCAGTGAACATGAAGCCTCATGGTACATACTTGATAAGATCTGTTTTGAGAAATAATTTAATTTGCTTTAATTTTCTGGGGAACTTAGTCAAAGTTGGAAAATTTTTTGCCTATTTCTGATTCACAGCAAACGAAGTCAAAAACACACACAAGATGAAATGCAACAGGTGGACGCAAACAGCTTTTGTGTCCCGGCGCAGCACACAAATATGTCCTGAGTCCTCGTGTCATCGCTGACACTCCAAAGAAACTTGAACACCCTCAGTCTTTTCTTTTTTTTTTTTTTATAAAGATGGAGGGAAAAGAAACAAATAACAAAAAAAAAAGAAAATAAGGAAATAACTATGACCTTGTCTCTTCCCTTCCATTCCATCTAATGGTTTTTCCAGACCTCAAACGCTGACGGCTGACCTTTCCTCTCGAGCTGGATTTTTCCTGTGCCATACACCTTGGATTTCAGGAAATGTACAAAACAGGATAACACAGCGCAACATATTTCTTGTGTTAGTCGTCCTTCTTTTGAACAGAGGGAAAACACTTGAGGACCCTGTGACATCAGCAGCCAAGGCTGAAGTTTTTTTTATCGGCTCATTTGTGACATTATTTAAGTGTGGCTCATAATGGTGGTTAACCCCTTACTGCCGGGATAAATTAAAAAAAAAGTTTTCTATTTTTTGCATTTCTACATTGATCAAATTTGATATCATCCTTTGTATGTGTAAAATTTGATTCAATAGGCACTAGGCAGATGCAAAGGTCAGCTGAGCTGCATCAAGACCTGATGGGGTATGTTGCAAATGTGCGACAATACTCATCAAGGGGTTAATCAGTGTTGACTTTAACTACTTAATATAGTTTATTAAAGCTGCAGCCAGTTTTGAATGAATTCTGTATTCTTTAAATTCAAAAATGTCAAAATAGAGGGACTATGAGCTCAGCTGTACACTGACAGCGTAATCTTTACATCAAGATTTTTGGAGTGTTTGCCACCTGCTTGCCAAACTATCTAGTAAAAACACTAAATACAGCACTTCAAAATCTCAGATTTTTCCAGAGCTCTTTCCCTCGCTGCAGGGGTTGCAAGCCGAGCTGCTGCTTAATCCAGCCTTAATCCAGGTTTTTGCTCTTCTGTCAGATGGTTTGGCTGTTTGTCCTGTTGAGTTAGAAGGTTTAATACAATTAGCATCTAGTTGCATCTTTTAAATCACTTCTTCAAACTCAGCTCTAGTCTGTCTTGTATGTGATGTTGTCCTTGTAAAGCCTGTTGTCTTATTTTCATAACGTCATTTCATGTAGTTTTTGACCATCTTTGCTTGTTGTTATCATTTCTATTTGCTTTACATCTATTTCCAATGATCTTGGTCTTTGACTGCTGTACTTACCTTTAACTGACTTTAATGCTTTAATGAGTTTTATTGCTTTATAGCTTTTTGTGTATTTTCTGTGCTACTCTCTTTCAATTCTTTTGTCTTGTTTTATTTGTAACTATTGTCACTCTTATTACAACTTGTCTTTAAGCTTTCAGACATTATTGGTCCTTCTAGTCTCAGTTCCCTTCGTTCAGTTCTTATGTTGCTTGGGTTCCTATGTCGACAGGTCAGCATGTTGCTTGAGTTTTTCCCTGTCAGTTGTCTTTTACCTTTTTGCTTTGCACTGTTGTAGTGGAGACACAAGAATAATCTATGTCTTGACTCTGATTTCCACCAAGTTCACAATAGAGTGCCGGCCAGAACACCACTTAAGGCCAAGGAATAAAAGAGATTTCTGGTTTTCTGTCCCTTTTATTTGTCTTTATCTACAACATGGAGACATGGACAGAGCTCAGGGGTGGTTAATTATAAAGGATAAGGGGATAAACAACAGGATTTGTCTATTGACAGAACACACTTTTATTTTAACAGTTAATTATAGCTCTGATTAACACAAAGGTATGAAACAGGTGAACATACTTATGTAGTCATTCATGCACATCCAACAGCCCTACTTCTTACTCCTCATTCATCCGTCTCTACTTTATACTAAACATTATGGCAAGACCACACCCACTCACACCAGGCAATGCCCCTCCCACGCCAACAGAACGCGAAACGAAACATTTGTACAGAAATCTACAAACCTTGCTCTAACTCTGGGGCCTGTAACTGTAGTTATTTTCTGTTTGTGATTTTGGGGTTTGGGCTCCATTTAGGTTCTTTTCAGTCTTGAGTTTTGCCTGGATTATTATTCTTATCATGGAAGTATTGCTGGCAAATCCTGAAACAGGAACAAAAGAGGTTGGCTGGGGATGGATTTTATTTGTACTGCGTGATAAGGTGTTACATGTATTTTGATCAATGAACGGATTGGCTTTGTTCATCAATATCTTGATCATGTTTGTCACAATTATGCATCAAAGCAAGTTATGTCCTGCCTCAGTCACTCGTATTTTATTTTTTAAGCTGGTCTTAACTTTAAGGTGAAAGGACTGTGGAAAAAAACTATATTTATGCAACATGAGAATGAAAAACTTGAATCTTTGCTGATAATTCTGCACTAGTGGCATTATTTGTTTAGCTCCTTGTTGAGAGCTGAAATCTCGTCCAGTTTTCCCAAAAGCAAAGGTCCAAACAAATCCAAAGCAGACAAACAACGTTTGAGTCCAAAGGAGCCAGCTCTCTCCAAGTCAGATGTGATTTGCATGTTGAAACAGTTGGGGCTAAAGTTCCCTGAGCCTCTCTGTAATTAGTGGGAAGAAGGCCTTATTTGCCTTTCAGACCGGTTGGGGCTTCACCTCATTGTTCAGATTAGGGGCGCTGTTGACAGCTATAGACACAAAGGTGACTGTGTCCTTTTCCCTTGGTCATAGTCACAGTAGCCCATTGATGAACTGCCCAGTTCGAGATCAATTTTTGGCTGTTTCCACTCTGCAGCGCCTGGCCCAGCCTGGCCTGATGATGCTGGCTGTTTATTGTTTTTTAGAAAGTGCCCCTTCATTTACACTTTGCTCTTGGTTTGCAAAGAGTCGGGTGTTTGTCTGAACATCTAAGAAAGGGCAAAGTAATATAGATTTAACATAAATTCAGCTGGTATTACAAACCAGATGCCCACAGCCATAAAAACTTAGAGCTTTAAAGCTGACACAAAGCTTTCCCATCTCTGCCTCGGTGTATTTTTAGTATGAACGTATTTATTGGTCACTGCACCTGTCACTATTCTCCTTGACACCATTACTGTGATGTATCCACACCCTGGATTTGCCGCCTCTCCATGTCACCTACCATGTTTGCCTTTCCCAGTTTTTTCCTCCTCCACAATCAAGGAGGAATTATCCGTCTTCCGGAAAAACGGGGTAGCCTTACTAATTTTAGATTGACTTGATTGAGCCTTCAGGCCAGAGGGATCAAACCCACATCCGTCGAAAACCAGGGATGCTAATTCTTACCATAACACAGCTAACATGTGTTTTGCTCTCCCTGAGCGCTGATTTGAGACCTGCTGAAAGCGGAGCACTGGGCCTGCTGCCTTCACCGCTGCAAAGGACTGTTCTTTCTTGTGGCATGTTTTGTGGGTATTGGCCCACCATGTGTATATTTATAGAGACCGGGTCATGACACATCCATATGGACTACTTGTTCTTTCTAAAGAACATGAGGCAGTCACTTTCCACGGCCTGCTGAGCATGAGCATCGACATTTTATTAAAGCATAATTCATTTTCAGGGTGTTGAGCTTTCATTTGTGTTGATTAAGTTTGTCAGGACGCCCACATAAAATCCTGCCTGTATGGCTAATGAAAGGAGATTCTTAGTCACAGGTTTGGCTATTTGTTACACTGGGCAGTCTACAGTCTCTGAAATCTATATGATACAGGGTGTAATAAGAAGCAACACACTACAAATCAGACTTTTTCCAAGCCTTACTCTACACTTAATGTTGCTCAATATTTCAGTTAAATACATAACTTTCCCAGGCTACAGCAACTGGAATACTAACATCACTTGAAAGACTCATAAAATAACTATTGAAACACTTTACAAGCCCAGATTTTTATTTGCATTGTTCGAATAATGTTAAGCAGCTGCTGCTTAAGGTTTAATCAGATGCTGTGGGCATTAGTTCAATAACCTGATTAAATGTGGAGAAACAGGAAAATGAATTGACCATAACTGTCTTAAATTTGTACTGAAGTTTAATTTAACCTTATTTTATGACGTGAGTAACTTTAATCACTTAAAAAACTTACTCAAGTTGTGTTGTTCTCGTAAGTTGTGGTTTTCAAATATTCAAAGTATGTATTTGATAACAAAAGACTGAATAGTTCAAGTGAACTGGTTGTAATGTGATAAAACCGCCGAGGCGTTTGGAGGGCATCAGAGTTAGTGATAGTAAAACGTAGCTGTCCATCCTCCCGCGCGCAACTACCATCAAGCCGGCTTCATCTAAGATCTCGTGACAGAGAGGCTACTCCGTCTACAACCTCCGGGTCACGATGATCGGACAAATGAAATAATAAAATCGAAATCAGCCCGTGGCTCATAATTCAACCTTCCTTTATTTGATCTCTGTTAACAAACAGGATATTAAGAAAGAACAAATTTTCACGTATGTGTTTTCATCTCAAAAAAGGAAAAAAAAGGAAAATGAACCGTTTTTCAGTGTTTTGTTTTTTGATTTTTAATTGAAATTCAGTTGAACAAGCAAAATTTAAAATAAAAAAAAAAAAAAAAAACAGTTTAATCGCAAACTTTGTTGATAGAACTAGAATATTTACCTAGATCATTTCCATACCTAACTAGCCTACAACAACCTTTCATGGTAATTAAACTAATTTATTCGAATAATCAGCAGCTAGTTAGCAGTGACTATCGAACAGTGTTTTCACTTGAAATGCCCATCCCTAAAAGTCCCCTATGAGGTTAGCCCTCCAACCGAACTCATTCTGAGACACCCTACAACCGCATTCAAACTCTCATCATATTTCGTACTGTATTCATTTTCCTGTTCTTTCTAAATGATATCAGAAAACCCTGTAAAAAGACCCATTTACTGATGCAACCAGTCTGTTAGAATTGAATGCAACTCTTCAAAGAAATACACAGTTAGCACACATTTTCTTTCAATGTTTATTCTTTATTTGCAACACAGGTTGATAGTTATGATTATGCATAGATTCTTGTTTTGCTCAATAGTTAATAGATGAACGTTGTTCGAAGATTGTTTCATTCTTTTGAATTATAACATGTTTAGACTACAATTGAAGAATAGCTTGACCCCTCTGTGCAGCCGGTGAATCTGCAAGTTGTCCGATCTCGTCAAAGGAGAACTCCTCATGAAGACAACTCTTGTGCGTTGTGCAATATTAACAAAGTTAAAGTTTTTCACAACTTTCAGAGCAGCTGAAAAATCGACAGACTCTTCCACACATTAATATAAAATGTAAGCAAAGATGTTTTTGCTTGATGAAGGTCTTGTACCAAAATGTTAATTAAAAAAGTTGGACAGTGTCGGAGGACTTTTGCAAACTTTTCTTCTCGTAAAGCAGATTTGCGCTGCTTCTATTTTTCTCAAGAAAATAAAACATTAAAAATGTATTTTTTTTACCTTAAAGAACAATAAATACCTGACCCATTTTCCTTTTTTTATTTGTTTTCATCTGCTGCTAATGTGTTTATCATTACCTCATGGTTCTGTTTTATGCTTCAACTCTAGAGTATTTCTGAATTCACATTGATTTAATCTGTAACTTTTAATCTTATCACAGTCTTGGCATTTTACCCGCGTGTTTTGTTTCAAGTGAAATGAATCCATTGTGTTTCAGTCAGGCCAAAATTAGTATTCATCACTAACGTTTGTAACCAGCAGCAATATGGCATAAAGAGCAGAACAAATGGTCAGACTCAGACCGGAGCGTCTTCAAAGGGAGCCTGGTAATGACAGCGCTGCGTGGTTTAGCCCTCGGGATCTGCTGTGAAGATGCTTAACTGTGGCTAACTACCAGACCAATTACTTACAAAGATGACCCAAGGAGGAGACACTCGAGGCTGCTGTCACAGGAATAATCCCAGCTCCCCCGTTTGGTCTATTAGCTGGGCCTCAGACCCTGATCCACTGCTGGCTGAAGCCCCTCAGGCTGTTCTCAACTCCACATCGAGCTTTGTGTCGCCTCCTTTCCTGTCAAGACTTTGTTATTGCCGTCTTTGGCTTGGGAAACTGACATTTTACAATGTGTTTATTGGTTGGGGGGGTTTGACAAATACAGTATTCAGGGTCTTTTTTCCTCTTTTATGGGAAGAAAATAGGAGGAAATCAGTGTATGTATCCTGTAAAGTTTAAACTCCAAAGCTCAGGGGAAGTCAGCGGGTCACAGAGGCAGAATGGCTCTGTTAATGATTCCCTAAACATCCTATTTATGTTTTCCTTAAATGATAGGGCAGTTAAAGGATGTTTACCACCAAATGTAATGTGTATTAGCTGTCGTGTTATGCACCAGTTTAGCTTTGTATATTGAAAGCAGTGCCGGCAGGAGACGTTTTTCGGCGCCTGTTGTTTGTTTGCAAGGTACTATAAAACAATGGCTGTTTGTGGATTGGCAACTGCAGGAAGTGTACAGTATCCTCTCTGGAAAATACACATAGCACAGTCACTTCATTAGTCTTCCCAGGCACGGCCGTACGGGAGGGATTTAACACAATCATAGTCAATAAGGGAAGTGAACTAGCTCACAGACTAGCGTACAATCCATCATTCTCTGAGCATGCTGCCAAGTCAACGGAGAGTCTGCTGCAGTCGGTCGTCTCATTCCTTGAGTCCTCTGCAATCCCCCTGGCTTAGTCCCCATCTGGCCAGCGGTTCCGTGCTAAAGCTGGGAGATGCGTAGGGCCTAATTCCTACACACTAAAGCATTACCGTCTGTCCATGGCCCACAGAGACAAGATGGTCGCCAGGTGTCTTCCTGTCTTCAAAGTGTCGGCATCGTTAATCATCCCTCCGCCCCTTCTGCGTCGCCTCACATGTGTTTTATTTTCCTCACCCCTACAAACTCCTCGCTCGCCTGCCTCTCTCTTTATATCTGGGCAGTCTGTCACCCAGCTGCATTTCCTGCAGGGTTTATGTACAGTTTGGGCCAGATTGGAACCACATTGGCAAAACAGCGTGCCATCTTAATGAAGTCACTGTTATCCAAATGGATGGTCGGGCGGGTGGGTGGTACAGAGGGGGATAATTGAAGAAGCTGTGCCTGCCTGTGAAGGGCCAGAGGGTACCGCTCAGCCTCCCAGCCTGCCCCTTAGCCCCCAGCAGACTGCCGCTTCCTTCTAATGTGGCCACTTTTATTCGTGAATCCCCCTCCTCCTCCTGGCTTCATCCACTCCTTCAAAGGCAGCTTTATCTTTCATCTATCTTTGCTAATGGTATTAACGCAGCTCATGCTTGTGAACACAGCCTCCACAGCTGCAAGGCTTTAAGCAGCTTCAGAGCAGCGCTAGCAGAACTTTGTTTTGTGTGTGTGTGTGTGTGTGTGTTGCAATGGGGAGGGGTATTTATGCCTTTCAAACCTGTGCCAAATATTTGCACTTTACAAGCAGAGCCACATTGCAAGGTATGGGATATGGTTTAACCAACAGGAAGTTTATATAGCATGGTGAGATTGTAAAACTTGAAATGTTCATTTAAGTGCATCTTTTTTATGAATCTGAAAAACATTTTGTGACGCAGATAAATACAAATCATCAATGTATCTGGGGAGTTTTGTTCCGTCATGTGGAGGACGCACATCCTCTTTTGTGAACATTAAAGTTTCTGGTTGAAGTCAAGGTTGTATCGTTCCTTTTTTTTTTTTTTCCACTGTTCTAGAAAAGCACTTTGGATTCAGTTTGGCGTTCAGCCTGCCAAGGCCCAGTTTCTTTAACTGTGGAGGGTGCACTCTCAATGCCCTCACTGACGCAAAACCAAGCAAGTAGAAAAAGAGCTCTTTCCTCTGGAAAAGCACCAGGGGGACTATTTCTGTAGTTTAAATTGTTTAAGAGGGGAATGGGCCAGAGAAACGGAGGGGGGGCTGGTGTTCAGTTTGTGAGCAGCAGACTGTTTCACGTGCCAGATCTGTAATGTGTTCCTCCAGGCTGGGAGCTGGCTGAACTCTGGGCCGCGGCGCTCCGGGAGAGGAAGTCCCAAGCCTGGGGAGTTTCAGACATCCTGTTTTGGAGTGCCATTGGCCAGGACTGGGGTCGTTGCACGCCACCTGCAGACTGTAGGGCCACATCTGCCAATAGATTGGGGACGGCGGGCTGACGTCACACGCCTTCATCTTATGATGGCCTTTCTTTGTCTCACATACTGTGAGACACTGTCATATCAGTGTGATTCAGATATCCCTTTCCTCAATGTGACCTTTTTATTTTTGTGATCTATTATTAGACCTTTGAGCTAGTTTTCCATATTTTGAAGAAGAAGATGTCCTTAACTGCTCTATACATGAAAGAGACACTTTATTTTGAAAATCTTCTATAAAAACAATGTGATTTGGTGCATTTGATCCACCTGAGCTTGTCCTAAATGCATCAAACTCAACCTTAAGTCAATGATACATCTCAGTTCTGTGCAGCAACTGGTTTGTTAATATTTTTCATTCATGCTTTTTCATAGTAGTGTTGTTGTTGTTTTCAAGAAAAGCTCATGCTGGCACAGGCCTGAGGTCAGCTGTTGGGATACAACTTTGAGATACTCGATTAAAATGTCTCAGTCCAAGTCTCATAATGATCTAACCAACCTTGCATCACTCCACATTCTTCTAAGTGTCCTCCGTAGACGTGGTGTCCGCTCTCTGACCATCCCAGCTCTCCCTGTTCTCAGAGTCCCCACGAGCTGATAGGACAGGAAGTTTGGTGCAGATAGCGCTCCCTCGGTTGTTGCTATTTAGGACAACAGGAAAGGGTTTGTGTCTGTCTCGACCGCCCCCCCTCCCTCTTCCTTGATTGGCCTGGTTTGTTTATTCAGAGTTATTCTCACCAGTCCAGCTGCGTTTTCGTCTCCCCTTTTATATGGCCCCCATGTGACCTTCTTCCGGCCTGCGTGCTATCAACGGGTTGGACTCCAGTTCGAGTCTTTAGATCACAGTGGTTTTAATGCGAGGACGACGGTGATGCTGTTTTAATAGTTTCATTTGACATCCAAGACTTCCAAGTGTAAAAAACGATTTGTGGCTTCCCTCTTTGTTCTTATCCAGGGGATTCATGATGTAGAAATACATGAAATCTGAAATTTTTAATCTTTATGTCAGCCTAAATAAAAGTTTTTCCTTTTTTCTCTTTGGCAAATGAAACTAGCTCCATCGTCTTTGGCAGATCTTTATATTGTACACTATATAAAAACTGCCCTGGTGTCACGGGGCTGTGGGGTACTCATCTGGCATCCCTTAACTGGCTTGAAAAGTCCTAAATGCTGTGGGGGCTCAACTCCTAACCCCAGGAAAACACCAATAGACCCTGTAGGCCAACTTCAAAGAGGAGGCACATCAAACGAAACTGAGCGCATAGATGGTCAGCCGGGATAAAACAAGCGTGAACCCCCCCATTTGTCAGTCCAGTGACTTATATGCATTTCTCTCTATCAAGAGCACCGTCTTCTGAGCGAGTACGTGGATGGTGGTCAGAAAGCTGCCATTCCAGCATATGTTGCAGGCTGTCAGGATGTTCTCATGCTGAGTTTGAAATGTTGCGTCATGAGCAGAGGATGGATTAGATAATTAAAAAAAGAAAAAAGTTAAAAAGCATTCCCCCTACATGATTTTCTCTATCTTTCCCCCCTTTTTATCCCTGTACACCCCTCCAACCTCCCTCTCCTTCCCAGTCACACCCCCCTCAACCCTGACGCTAGCTTGTCTGAGTGGCCTTTTGCCATGCATTCCTCCCTTCCCTGTTTGGCCTCTGTCTCAGGAAGTGGCCCAATTAGTGGATAAACACCATGGAGGAGATGAGGAGGAGGAGGGGGTGGGCAACTCCTATAACCCCACCCCCACCCCCTACCCACCCTGTGTCTGTGCCAGTACTCTTTCAGCAAATTGATGGAGAGGAGTGGGAGATCTGTGAGTGGGGTAATGGAGGTTAGAGGTTTAGGAGTTGCGAATGGAAGACCAACAAATAAATGAATAATAAAAATTCCCCGGGCACGATTAAAAAAACAGCCATGCACGACACGACTGGCTTTGAAAGTCACTCCAATTTGTTTTAGTAAACAAGTTAGTCAGGAGTGGAGTTAAAGACTCAGTTTGATGAGGAAATAGTTGGATTTAATGACAGACTTTTTATGTGACCAGATAAGATTTAATGTCACATCTTAAGTATCAAATTAAAACTTTACACAACCTTTAGTTTTGAGCATGCTGGAAATATACTACAGCTCTTCTTTGAGTGTGTGTGTGTGTGTGTGTGTGTGTGTGTGTGTGTGTGTGTGTGTGTGTGTGTGTGTGTGTGTGTGTGTGTTTCTTGAGACTTGGACATTTCAAAAAGGATGGCTATAATCTTTTTGAGGATTTTAACTGCATTGATTTTAAGTCTGGAAGTCATTTTAAATTATTGGTGTTAACGTATAACAAGATATTTTTTAACAAAAGTATAATAGTCATGTGCAAAGTTAGGCCAACCTCAGGCCAGTGTCCATTTTTAGATAGCCCCCACCACAGATTTCATCTTAATACATATGAGTTATGACCCTGAAATGAATCATGTCCTTAGTCTATCTAGTAACGTCTCACTAAACTACTTTTGGACTGTGCATAGGCTGCTTGTATGAAGCTAAAGCTCTGTAAATTCTGCAGAAACTCAACAACTTTTACAGCTGACATCTTCAAATGAATGTAATTATCATGATGTGAAAATGTGAAAGTTAAAAAAAAAAAAGAGGACACAAGATGAGATTAAAGTTATGAAATGATGCAGAAAAAGGAAGAAATGGTGCACCAAGGTTGTTCAGAATGCAGGACAAGAAATATTTGGGGCTAAAGATGTTGTTTGCAGGTCAAAATAGCCTGAATATGAAAAACCATCCTGATAAAATCCAACTGAAGGACAGGTGAGGTTTCATAAGTCTGTAATGATGGAACAAGGATGTTGACGACATTTTTTTTCCAGAAATCACTAAAAGAAAAAGTCATCTTTCACGTTACTTTAAAGCATAAAAACAAAGCCGTTTTTCCCTATTGTGACAATAAGCTCTTGGAAAAATGACATGGAAAATGAAAGGGACACATCCTTATTTTATCCAAAGTGGAATTTGCTTTTCCGTTTTGAGCATGCCATTATTGGTCGGGTTTGCCTCAAGAGACTTGGTTACACGTCTTTGTGGTTGAAAGTATCCGCAGATTGACTGGAGCAGAATGTCGACATCGTAGCCTCAGGACAGGAAATCTTGATCTGCAAATAGCTCTCTTAATTAGGCATGTTTATGATCAACGCAGACCACATTTTTTTATAGTTAATTTCCTGTCAGGTTTTGTTGGAAGACTTTCCTTTCAACAGGAGGTTCTCTCAGTTCAGATAGTTTTTGATTTTCCACTTCATTCGTCTGTTTTCTTATGTTCACCTCTGTAATGAAGTTGTTGCCTCTACTTTAACATTTCTGTGGAATCTAACCTCCTGTCTTATTACTGATGACTGTGATAGTGCAGTTTCAGACCATAATGGTCTGCTGAGTGAATAACTAATATACAGTTAAATAATGTCAGAGGGTTAGAGTTGCTCCTCCTCCGGTTGGATTGCAGTGGAATGCTTTTTGGCATTTGCTGGAGTGTGTGATTTACAGGTGACACTGACTCTCTGTGTGCACATGGCTAACCTCAGGAAGCACTTAGTTTGACATGTGACACTGCCGTGACCCCGAGGTAGAGGCCATTGAATCTGCTTAGTATGTGAAAACTCAACGAGCAGCAGACCTCAACTCCAAATCACACAGGCTGTCAGGTAAAGTAAATGTTCAGGAATCCCAGGGTGACATCGGAGCAGAGAAAACTGAACAGAGCTGTGCAGGACACATTACCGTAATGTGCGGTACAGACAGGCATGTAGAATCTTAGATTAAAAATAAGGGTGAGATTTATACCCAGATTCATTCATCTTCTATCTTGCTTATTCTGTTCAGGGTTCAGGCGAGAATCAGGGTACACCCTGGACTGGTCTCCAGTCAATCACAGGGATGACACATAGGGAGAGACAACCTTTGCCGCATACACACCTACAATCCTACCTATGGGCAATTTAGAATCAATAAACCTGATGGGCATGTTTTTGGACTGTGGGAGGAAGCTGGAGTACCTGGAGGGGAACCTACGAATGCATGGCGAGAACATGCAAACGCCACACAGAAAGGCGAACCAGGATTTCATACCCAGATTCATTTCATTATTTATCTGCAAACTAATTGAAATAGATTTCTAATTAAAATAGATTTCCCTGCTCATAGTGATGCGTAGATCTTAAAATTAGGTCAAAACAGGCTTATTGCTCATTCCTCAGTGTCAGTTATTGACTCTATCCTTGATACCTTAATTCAGATGACCCTAGTGGCCTTAAATCAGATCGAAGCAATGGCAGTTAAGTCTTCTTTGAAAACCAAAGTACAGTCATCACAAAAACTGAAAATGTAGAAACTGTGTTAAAGAATAGAGTAGAATCGTTGTTGGCACAATGTACATAAGTATACAAGTTGGGGGACTGCATGGTGCAGTGGTTAGCACCGTGACCTCACAGCAAGAAGGTTTATGGTTCGATTCCCCAGCCAGACAGGTGCCTCTCTGTGTGGAGCTTGCATGCTATCTGGGTACTCCAGCTTCCCCATCACGTTCATTGGTCTCTCCAAATTCCCCGTAGCTGTGTGTGTGTGGGTGTGTGTAGGTGTAGGTGTTAACCCTGAGATGGACTGCAGACCTGTTCAGGGTGAACCTCACCTTGTGCTGAAAGACACTTAGAATAGGCTCCTGCAACCCTTGAAAATAATGGATGGATGAATTTTTTAGGGCAACTGGTTTTTGGGGAGGTTTAAGTAGGCTGACCAAATCTGATTCTTATTAGACTCATTATTCCATCAGGAAATTTCACAGCAATAGACGCACAATTTGGCTGAAATTTGGCCCAACTTTTTTTCTTTTTCCAGTATGTAAATCATCCAAGCACTACTGCTATGTAGAGTAGAATTCGGTTTAAATACAAATGACTAGAATTCGTGATGCAATTCTTTAACGTGATAACTGTGTCTCAAGAAGCTTCCTCGGTGTTGTCATTTAAATAAAGTGATGCACAAGCCAAGGTCCTTTTTCTTCTCAGAGCAATGAAAATGTTGCCTCAGCTGCCTGTTTGGTATAAGGTGGATTTATTATTAATAAAAAAATTATGAATCAGTAGCAGCCCTTAAATATCTTTGATCTCTCGATGCTGTGTTGTGGAAGCAACACCTTCAAAATGGCAGTTTTTTAAAGAAGTCTTTCAGCTTAAATTGACTTGACTGAAAACTCTTTTCAGAGTATTTGTTGCTGCAGTAAATACAATTATGTATGTATCTAAATGTATCATAATTTTGGTGATATAAATTCAGTAAAGATGTATGTAACCTTTCTTTCTTTGACTCTAATCTTGTGGTTTATTCTTATCTTGTTTCTACACTCGGTCATTTATTGTACTGATGGTAAAGTCTTGCACAAAGTTGATTTTAATGGGAAGTAGGTGTAAGTGTTTTTACAGCAGCAGCCGATCTTCCAAAATTTCAAAGAAAACAACTGGACTTTTACTCTGCACTGGACTAATGGACTGAGGAGGGCAGGTTTTTCAGTGTGCACGAAGGTTTCAGGAGAGCAAATTAACCATTTTCAAAGATTGATCCTTGGCAGGACACTCTTTTCAATTTCAAAGATGAAGTGAAACTGCAGTTCTGTACATTTGATAGTTCGACCCTGAAACGTGGCCATCCCCACACAGACTAGAATTAAATAGTCAAACTCTTTTTTTCTGCCCTCCGAGGCTGCATGCCACGCAAACTGAATTATAGCAGTACTTCTCCCGTCTTACCTCTCTCTGAGTAAATGCAGTAATTTGATTGACTGAGCTGCCCCCCTCTCCCTTTCCTATATTACAGTTATTTCAACTGGCAAATATGCACTCTGCATTCCTCCTCCGTCAGTGGCAGCACATGCCGCTCCATTTCCCTGAAACAGTCACTTAACCAACGGTGCAATTACAGTCCCCTTATGCCCAGTTGGAACGGATGGTTGGATAAACAAATGATACCCGATAGGTACAAATTACACATGTACGCTCAAATTATAGATGCAAGACTACTCTGAGTTTTGGGGTGACATTTGTGAGGCTGTGTTTCAGTCAATATGTGTATCTGTAAATGTTTGTGTTCTTATCGAGATAGCGGGAAAGAGGCCCTGTCAGGATGTGTTTTTTTTTTCTCCTCCTCTCCTGGTTGGTGGCTCTGCTGCATTTTTAAGTGTTTGTAGAGCAGAGCAGTATACCATATGGCTGTCATGTGGATGAATTACTGTGCACAGTCCCTTGGAGGAGTTCTGAGATGCAGAAGAGAGCTGGAAAAACAGTTTGCATGCTTTTTTTTTTTTTTTTCACAGTGCACACCTATGACTGACGACTTTTTTCCTCTTGGAACGAAAACAGAAAAGTAGTGCGTTATTTAGCTCTGGGACCTGTGCGTGTGTGTGTGTGTGTATGGGGGCGAAACTGAAAAAAAAGTTGCCTTAAAATCTGCTACACAGACACAGGAGAAAATGTCTTCAGCAGCACATTGTAGTCATTTTAATGAAATATTCTTACTCAGGACATTCTGCTGCAGAAACACAGATTGAAAAGTGCACAGTCAGAGTAAATGGAGATATAGACACCGAGCAGGCACTTTATGTATTGCATGAAATATTCCCACTGTGCTGACACTACAAAGCTGCGTATGCTCACATGTACAGTCGGGATCAGTGAGATCAAGATATCTGAGGCACTTGGGGCACTTCTGAGGGAAGAAAAAGGGGTGGGGGGGTAAAAGTGAAGTGTTTGAGGGTTTCAGTAAAACTAAACAACCCACAGGATATAATGCAGTAAGTATTATATTATCTAAATTGCAAGAACGTGAGGCTTGAAACAAGATCTACCAAATTACATACCCAGTGTTTGGTACTCAAATAGTCATTTCCGCACACAGACTGAAAAAGAAAAAGAAGAAGAAGAAAAAAAAAACATGCCTCCCACTGAAAATGGGATTCCTAGCTGTGAAAGTCAAGCTATTTCTGGTATGCACTTTCCACCCCTGAAATATCCGCTCTGCTCCTTTTTTCTCTCTTTCTGTCTTTCTTGACAGACAGTAAAAGCCACCTCCAGTCCAACTGCAAGCCAAGATTAAGTTTGACAGGCAAATAGGCGCTCTTAAGGCTGTGATGGCTCATCTGTTGTCATAGCAGGAGTTGGGACCTCATACCCGCACACATACACATGCATTGTAGTCCCCTCACAAAGAGATTTACAGGGCCTGAAGTGCTGCAGAGTTACAGTGCAGAAGAGGCCCGCTGTGGTGAGGGCCTCAGATGGAGAGCAGCAGGCTGGGGTCCCAGGTTAGGGGCTCAAAAAAGGTTGTAGGTTATAAATACTTGACAGCGCAGTAAAGCTGTCAAAGTCTTCCTGAAGCAAGCATGCACTCAAATATGAACACACACTCTCATATAAACGCACACAAACCATACTCAAACCCTGCCCCCTCCACTTTCTCCTCCCTGTTTGCCTCCGTTCAGGAGACATTTCGCCCTCACCCATAAGAAAGCTTAATTGTGTTGGCTGTATATGTGCATGCAAAGGAACGGCATTAAATTTAAAACGGAATCAGATATTTCCAGTTAAAACATCATTAAGTTAGTCTTGACTTTTAAAAGCCTCTTCAGGAAACCAAAGCGAGGACTTACACCGTCTCTACGACCAACAGAAATAAAAGAGTCACTTTTGGGATCAGGGGTTTAAGGTAACATTTTGGGTCTTTTCTTCAATATTTTCCATCTGGTTCTCGATATTTCGACCGTTGAGGCCATCAGCACTAGCTTTGCACTCACCACCTCATTTATACAGGGTTTTGGGATGTGTTGACCTCAGCAGAAACATTTATTGGGAGAAGCAAGGCCAGACTTATAAAACTATTAAAATATTCAGTTTTATTACAACTTTATTTATATAATTGAAGCTTAATTTAAATTTCATGCACTCTAACATGTATGATGTTTTTCCAAAGTCTCTTTTAAGACATCTTTAGTTAGGGTAACTTGCAGTTAGAGTATCACATTTATGAAATTAGACACGGGCTCAATAAACATTACAACGCTTATAATTCAGCATCCAGTGAACCAATTCACTTATGATATTAACAAAGACACAAGGCAGTTAATTTGATATCAAGAGGTGTTTTTTGGCAAGAAAGTCCCAGGAACTACGTGGTTCCTGCGGCCCATCTGCGTTTTCACCATGGCCGGAAGACATGGATGGACCATGTAAATCAGGCCTGGAGAAAAGAATAAAAGTAATTGCAGCACATCACCTGACCAGTAGAGGGCAGTGATACAACAACAAAGGCCTTATAGCAAAAAATAACGCAATAGCAGAAGAAGATCAGACGGCATCATGTGCAGCCCCACAGTTAGCATGTTAGCATGGAAGATATTCAGCCTGTGCTGGTTTTGATCATGATATTTTGCATTCGAAAATTGTATTTTTGAACACTTAAAAGGAAACAAGCTAATGACAAAGCCGTCACTGGTTGTAGCCTTTCCAAAATGCCTAAAACATTCAAATGGTGAAACCTTTGCCCACTCTGCCTTCTAAAGCATGAAGATGACAGAGATCAACCCGTGTTTCAGCATAAAAAACAAGCCCGTTGATTGATGATTTTCAGTCGGATGCATCCTTCTTAAACTGCTTTAGGTCATCATTGAATACATATCTGACTCATATATCAAACTAAGCTATAGGACGCAGTCCTGAGGACTTCTCCTTCTTCTGTGTCAACAGCTGATGTAAACTGGATATCCACTGACACGTTCAGCTGAAGGTCTCCAGGGTCGCTCTTTAAACTGGAACACTGGGAGCTGACAGAGACACAATCGCACTATCAATAGTTTAGAATTTATTAAACCAAGTCAATCACAGCTGGGGTCATCTGGGGAGGGAGGAGGAAATAAATACACTGTGGGTGCTCCACCAATCAGAAACATTTAAACTTTGTATATTTTTTTAATTTCATGTACTTCAGTCCACGTGTCTGCTGCATGTCTAAGATTTAGGTTTCTGCCCTCCTCTAATACATATTTTGCTTTAGAGACATAAAATCCAGGCCCCTGTTTGAGAAAGTTATGTTCACCCATACAGAATCCATCATAACAAACAGACCCCTCACCTGACGTTCATGCACTCACACCCTGCATGCTCCCCTACCCAGCTCATGCAGGTCGTCCTCTGCTGATTCTTCACAGTGATAGCTTCGTTATCTCTCATTGGGTCGAAAAGATGGACTAACAACAACATCCTGACCCTGACAAAGGCTCTCAGAGGAAGAGAAAGGCCTTTATTCTGATCTATAACATACCAGTACCTGCATGGAAGTGTGAAAGGAGCTTAATCATGTTGAGCGCTGCTCACTGTGCTGCTGGTGTTCAGACCCTGATTCCCTTCTCTTTGAACGCCCGGGAACAAGGGCTCTTTTCTCCACACGGTTTTGTGATGGTTTTTCTTCTTCTTTGCTTGCATTATTATGACTTAACAAAAGATGGTTGGCGAGGAGAAAGGGTGTCGACAAGGGGCCGTCCTCCTGAGGATTTTATCTGGACGAGGTTCCCATGAAAGAAAGCCGACAAAAGTTCAGTTTGGTCCATTTTCAGAAGGTGGTCATTGTTTTCTTCAAAAAGATGTTGAAAAGACCGAGTTATAGGCTGATGTTTAAGTGATGTCAGCCCATGACATCATTGGTTTACAAACCACGTACTATGAAAATAAATTCACTTACTATATGTAACTCACAATAACGAAAAATTATCTTTTTATTTTCTTTTGGGTTTGTATCTTCAGGCTTGCTTGTTTCCATATCAATAATTTTGGCCATTTGTTGGGAAAAGATGTGAAAAATTCTAACTTTTGGGACAATCAGTAAACATATTTTAACAACTTAATGTGTGACTTTTTGTCTAAGTCCCTTAAGACTTGGTTCACGAGAATATCAACCAACTAATCACTTAACAAAACCTTTGCAAAGTAGTTTTCCTGCAGCCATTTATTCAATATCATTCATTTTTACAAGCTTTTAAAGAATAGTATATGCGGAAAAAAGGGTTAAATTTGCAGACATTTAAAGATCAGTCATAAGTGGTCTTGAAATAGTCCCACTTTTATGTATTTGCCTGTTTATAGACCAAGGTTTAAAATGAGATTATCAGCGCCAAATTGTTTATTTCAAAATAATATTTCCCAGTATCTGTGGTGGATCCCAAAACATGAATCAGTTTACAGCACTTAGACCAAAAGATTCTGTGATAACCCCACGTCAAGTCAGCAAAGTTTAGCAGTGAGATGTAAGATCTGTTGAAAAGGATCTCTTTTGTAGAATCTTTTCATCTATATTGTAGTAATGGACACTAAACTACAAATTGAGTTTATAAAGTTTGCTTGTCGTCACTTTAAAAACAATAAATACAAACATTACTTTGTCGCTTTGCATCCTGGGAAAAGTTGTCTTGCACAAAGAAAAGAAGTGTTAAAAAAAAAGATCTGCTCTCAAAAAATTTTTTTTAAAAATGCATGCCTTGGCAAGAGTCAATCAATCAATTAATCAGTCTTTACTTATAAAGTGCCAATTCATAACAAATGTTATCTTGAGATGCTTTACAAAAGTGTAAAAAGGTCTTTCCTGTAAATGATAATAAATTTTATTAGCAGAGACCAAACATCAAGACAAGATAAGAAGTCTTATCTCATCTTAACCCATAATGAGTACAGCACTTTGCAACATTTACCAAGTTACAATGGCAAGGAAAAACTTCCCTTTAGCGGGCAGAAACCTCGGCCAGAACCAGACTCATTGCGTCTTTACGGCAGTGGGTGATGGTGTTCATGGGAAATGGTGTTTTTAACCTGGGAAAAGCAATACTGATCGGCCACAGGTGTCACAAGTCTTCCATTTAGTCAGGTAAGCAAAGGTGAAAGAGGTGGATTCCCTTTTGTAACAGATTTAAAAATAGTCACCACATCTGGTTTCTCTTGTCTGGACAACAGCTTGTTGTTTACAAAGAATGAATAACAAGAAAAAAAATGTGACATCCTTTCAGACCCAGACTATCATTTCCTGTTTGTTATAGAGAAATTGTTATTTGGCAGCTGTAGGTGACCTTTGAATATAACAGCTGAGTAAAAATCAAACCTAATCCCTGCTTGTTTTTAATGACTCTGCTGAGGATTGGATCCAGTCCCCAAATGGGATAAGATTTATAGATAAAGGATGGATGGTTAACAGTCGACAATTGATTTATTTATCTTTGCCAGTTCAAGCAATTTAAAGACATCGAGAGAAAGAAATGTCACTTTGAGTTCAGTTTCTTCATTTCATTTTAAACCAAGTGTGTATGACTCTGTGATTAATCTCAAGGTCAGCTGAAACACAAAGTTTAGACCCAGTTCAAACTATTCCAAGGATCTTAAAGGCTGAGTTTTATGAGTTTTGTGTGTAGTTTTTTCAACTATTTTTGATGAGATATGACAGTCTTAATAAGATATATTGTGAGGTTCATGCAGACTGGTGGCTGTTCACACTTAATTTAAGGTTTGTTCAGCCATTAAACTGTCATACTGTGTCAGAGATTGAAGTGTGTGCCTCGTAATTCACCAAATTCTGTTGGTTTTAAGGTGAATTTATCTCAGTGGGATTTTTTTCATGCCTGTGCTTGTGTTGAGACAGTTGTACCCTGAGAGGATTTTAACTTTATTCTAATAGATCCAAAAATGTTAGAAGTTTTATCAGGAAAAATCAGTTTTTCAGTTGCTTTATTTTTGCTGTAACGATCCCACGCCACTCTTTATATTCTTCTCTCTCTCTCTCTCTCTCTTTCTCTCTCTCTCTCTCTCTCTCTCTCTCTCTCTCTCTCTCTCTCACACACACACACACACACACACACACACACACAAACACACACACACACACACACACACACACACACGGTCTTTACATGTGCACTCAGAGGAAGAAAGAAAAAGAAGTGAGGTGTTACTGGTTCAGAGGGACATGTACATGCAGCTCCTGGTCTGAATAGCACTTCCTGGCGTGTGAAAGGCGAGCTGGGAGAGGAGGGAGGGGTGGGATGAAGAGAGTGAGTGAGTGCTGGAGGTGGTGGAGGGGGGGCACCATCTCCTCCTCCTCCTTCTCCTCCTCTTCCTCCTCCTGCCTCCAACTGCTGAAAGCCTTGTTTGAGATTCTTGCGAGCGCTTCGCTGAAAAGGGAGTCAAAGGGGGGGAGAAGAGGAGGGGGAGGGAGGGAGGGAGGGACGGGGTGTGTGACAATGAGACGAGGAGGACCACATCCGTGTTTGCCAGGTGTTCCTTTTGTGATCCTCACCTTGCACTCAGGCATGGAGGCAGAGACGGATAGGAAGGAGTATTCCAGGAGAGAGAGAGAGAGAGAGAGAGAGAGAGAGAGAGAGAAAGAGAGAGAGAAAGAAAGAGAGAGAGAGAGAGATAGGGAGGAGGGAGAGAGTGCAAAAAGTGTAGTGAAAGAAACACAGGGAGGGGAAAAAGCCCCTGGATCCCACCATCCTTTCACAAAGATAATCTGCAGGAAAGGTGCAACAAACACAAGGTGTGCATGAGCGTGAGTGTGTATGTGTGTGTGTGTGTGTGCAGACTGCACGCACATTTATCTTTCTGTGGGTGTGTTCTGCCTCATATTTATTCAGCGCAGGTTCATGGCTTTTATGCACGCTATTATGCTCCAGTGATAAAACGCTTTTCCACAGCCCATCAACAATGCCTTATCAAAGCTGCGATCACAGCCCAGACTGCAACAGCCTGCTAAACCTGAACGCACACTGATGACGTGATAGTGCTGCTTTTACATCCTAAAGACCCCCCAAGTACCGGCAGCTCAAACTTTATGTATTACAGTAAATGCTGTAACCAAACTGGCTTTTCACAATCTCCTTAACTGCACTACAGAGGACGTAAATATAGATAATGGTGGCAAATTAGGCCAGGGACCCTCATCTGAGAAAGCTTTGCCCCAAAGATGCTTATCTCACAAGAACTTTGCTCTTAGATTGGATTTTTACACAAAATTGCAAGCAGATGGCAGCCAGCTTAGAAGTTGTACTTCTTTCTGTGATGGATGTGCTCCTGCAGGACTGTTCTCACCACCCTTAAGAGAAATCACTGATGCAATCTTGGAGCATTAATGATTGGCAGTCGCAGTAATAGGAGGACTGTTGAGTACAAAGTGGGGGTTCTCATGAAGGTCCAGATCAGTGCCTGAGGCTCTGTGTGCAACTAAAGTTTAACATTGTTACAGAGCAGCATAGTGTCCAAGGCCCACAGCATCCATCCTGCACCAAGTACTTCATGTTGATTACATTGATAGTGAAGGATAAGCTAAGCTAATAGCTAACAATTTGGGACAGGTCGAACCCATGTTATGTGTAATATCCCTTCTGTTTCTGATACAGCTTTTGAAATCCATTCTTTGTAGAGCTGAACAATTAATCAAATTTAAACCGACATGGCAATGTAACAGAATGCAGTTTTCAAATCGCAAAGGCAGCGATTTAAAAAAACCCAAAAACATTTCATGTACACAGACGTAACCTTACGTGACATGCATGCAGAAGGTGGCAGTAATGCACCTTTCAGCTGGTTTTCCAATTCCCTGAAAAAGAATGAGACAGGTGCGAGTGGGGGATGAAGAAAGCAACTTCAGCCATGTTAAGTTTTGATTTGTTGTGTTGGTGTTGTTGTTGACATCTTTAAAAATGGCCTCAGAAGAACAACTGAGAGAGGAAACAGAAGAGGTGACTGGTGTCAAATTGCATACCAAATCGCAGTAGCCATATTGGGTCAAAAAGATTGCAATTAGATTATTTTACAAAATCGTTCAGCCCTAATCGTCAGCGAGTGTCATAGTGAAAAGGACTGACTCAACCCACCTTTGTTTAAAGTAATCTTTATTATCACCAGAAGGAAATTTGGTTTACAGCAAGCACACATACTAAAAATAGGCAACACAACATATCAAACTTTACAATATATGAATTTCATTCATTTAACCCTTTGTGAGCTACCACACCAAGTATGCCAAAGCAGGTCTTTACATTTTTACATGCTGTAGTGTCTTTTTTTGCATAAAACTTTTGCTTTTCATTAACAACAACCCTTGTATCCCAAACTTTAATAAAGTGTATAAAGTTAGGTCCAGACTAAATAAAGAAATTGCTCAGAAGTGCTTTAACCCATTAAAAAATGGAAATTTATTTTTCTAAATGCAGAAATGTCATGGCTATGTCCCTCAAAAATGCAATGATATGTATTCATGGTAGGACAACTGCCATCTGAAAGTAATATTTTTGCTTTATACTTGATTTCTGCAAAAACATTAGTGGAAGGAAATGGTGTGCTGAGACTTGTTGAAAATGCAGTTTGAAAGTGTAAAAGAATGATCCATTCCTGCCACACCTTCAGTCACACTGGCCACACGAACTGTACTTTTGGGCTGAAGCGTGCTTGGGCATGGTACATATGGCCAGTGTGACCTTGCCCTGATTGTACTGAAATTTTAGTGGTTGTTTCCTTCAAAACAAATTGCATGGAATTGTGGGTAACCCTTTTTGAAGAATGTCTCTGCAAGACAAGCAGACATATGGAGACTCCTATCAAAGCTGCTGTTGCTGATAAAGGCTGCTTTTATTTGTCATCAACCAATTTAATTCCGGCTCACTAAACACTTCCTGTTTGCACTCTCATGAGGTTAATTTGGTGTGTTGGCCCACTTATTTCAAACACACACTTATGTGAATGAGCAGCGACCTGTGGAGGAACAGAGGCATGTTGTTGGATGGCGAATGACTTTCAGTTTTTGGTTTGTTAGTCTTGAGATTAAACATTTGACAGCATGCGAATAGACCAGTTTATCTATCTTTAGAAACTGAGGGTTGTTGTTTTCCTGCCAAAAGGAATCACCTAGATCCGGTGTTGTTACACAATCAGAGGCGCGGTTAATTTGTGGATTTTTGTCAGAGCAGAGACGACAGAAGTGGATCGAGAGAAGTGGAGTTATTTTGTTGGGTGTTCATCTTATTGTTTTGTTTCACTTTGCACAGATTTGCATTTTACATTTTGGAGCCTCCTTTCTTTGGTTGTGACTTCTCTCTCACTGTCAACAATAAAACTTATTGGCGTCTCTTTCAAAACACACTGCGTACTAGAGAGATGAGTCATTGAGAATCTCGTTGGTGCCAAGTACACACGCTAACATTGAACTTTCTCTGTATTATTTCTACAGTAAGGATAAACACACAGGTTGTTGTTGTCAGAAGTGTGAAGAAGGGAATGAGGTTTAGTTTTTTTTTCTCTCAAGACCAAGTTTTAAAATAGATCACCTGATTTCCAAAGTGAAAGAACTTAAGTCAGCATGCAAAGCCTCACAGTTCATGTAATAAAAACAAAGCAAAGGAAAAACAAACATAATTGAAGTCACACAACCTAAACATAGTAGCCGCAAGATTATACCGTGTTCTTAACCACTGTGACTAAGTCTGAACGCGTCCGCTGCACCATTCATGTCTAGCAGTCCTGGAGAGCATGATTCAATTACCGGCAGCTTACTGTAAGACAAATACAGAAATAGACTGGTGGGTGGTGTTGTGTTTCACTCAGTATACCCAAGGTCAGGAGACTGTAAAATAATATCCCCTTGTAAAGAAAGGATATATGTCTCTGCAAACAGGGCGTTGCTGAGCCAACTGAATACACAGGAGTGCATATGATGCAGTTATTACTTTGATGTCCTTTCCTGTCATCCTGTTGATGAATCAGTTTGATTCGTTGATTTATTGATCAATTAATTTTGTGTTGCCAAGGCACCCAGCCAATATGAGCCCATAAAACATCTTTATTATATCATCTTGTGCTATTCCTCAATAATCTTTGGCTTCTGCTTAAACCTGCATACATACTTTTAAATTCTGGTATTGTTCATAATGTTTTTATTGAAGTCTTAATATTTTAGACGCTTTTGTGTACAAGTAAAACAGAATAAGATCTTGAAGTAATCCCTGAATCCATCTGTAAACTGCTCAAAACCATCTGTTCTTAAAAAAATAAATAAATAAATAAAAAGAGATAACAAGATCTTTACAAGACTGTGAAATGATGAGTTCACTACACAAGGATCTCCTAACTGGCTGTCGACAAATTTGGGGGGGGACGGGCCTCAAACATTAAGGTCTTCCCTTAGGTTCCCCACTACAGGTCTTCAAAAGACTGGCCAATCAGAAGGAAGGGATTTGTTGAGCGGGGGCCTTAAAGAGACAACAGCGAAAACAAATTGTCTTCAAAAGGCTCTTCTAAAACACCAGTGTGAGAAAATAGGGATTTTTTTTTCTCTAAATTATATAAAACCACTACAGGGGCACCAGAGGGACAGTATGAAGCCCAGAAAACCCAGTACCCCCTCTTTAAATTTGCCTCCCAGGGTTTTAAGCAAAACATCTTCCAAAAAAAAGTCACAGATCTGTTTCAGGGAGGATTGTAGGGAATGTCTGATCGAGAATCAGGCTATCAGTTGTCTCGGCCAACTGCAAGCACCACATCATTGATTTACTATAACTGTCCACTGGCTGGCTTTCAGTACATGCAGTATGTCCGGGCCGTGATGCTGTGATGGCCCTTGACCCTCTGGATAAACCCCCCTATCAGATCTCTCTGCCTGACCAAAGGATGCCTAAGCCTTGTGGCTGCAGCGTGTTATGTGGCTTGTGGTGCTGACCTGTCACTCCGTATCCATTTCCAGCATCCAATCTCATCCACAAATACTGGAGCTTGCCCTCCCCCTCTGGCCGTCACTATGGAGACAGCCAGTCTGACCTGGAATGCTGCTGTTCAGCACTACTGAGGGTTTTTACTCCTCATTTGGAAGGGCTGAAAGTATCAATTAAGGCAGTACCAGTCCCCTCATGCACACCCTTCACAGCCCCCCATTGGTCACATAACTCATGCAATCAGAACTTAAGGGGACACCACTTTGAGCAGATTCCACTTTCTCAAATTGCAGGAAAACACACTTAACTGATGGGCCCTCCCTACTTGAGAGGGCCCATTGTTGTGCGCCTTGACCCTCCACCCTCATGCTCCTCCCCTCATCTTCCTGTGGCCTGTCTCCCCTCCGTGTCACGTAACAAGCTGGGAGCACACCTTTTTTCCAGTGGGCCATCAGGCCCCCAAACAGGCAGTCCTTTGACAAGCCAGGGGCCTCTTTGGGCAACTGAAGGGCCATTCTCCAGGGTCAGAGACCACTGGGGAAAGTGTGTAAATGATACCTGATGGCATGTAAAAAGATCATTTGATAGGGCTGGATAGAAAGACATACTTGTCAACACAACAAGACAACTGCACTGCGTAATAGGAGCTGAATTAACTCGGACAACTGTGGGACCTGGACAACGGCGGATATTCATTCTACTCTGAGCAGCCTCTAAAAGACACATCTTTAACAGAAGTACGCTATTAACCAAAGCCGGTTTTGTATTATATGCTTTAGTGGAGCTTAAACATTTGGGACTCTGAATGGTCTTGGGCCCATGAAGAGTTTCTTGATTTTGCAGCTGATTCTCAAACATGGGTTGTTCGTGTTAAGTTGGACTTTTGGTTTTGCAAATGAGAAACAACTGTCTTTTCACTCAGTGACCATTTCAAATCAGCTCTTTGATTGATGGAGTAACATTATTTCATAATAATCTCCAAAGTAAGGGAGAAGCATCACAGAAGAGCTGAAAGAGCTGTATAAATCCAACTTCATCAAAAAAAACAAGGTTTGTCAATCTGAAGCAGGAGATGGATGAAGCTTTTCTGTGTTTGGAGCATGCAACAACCTCTGATCTCGAGAAATGAAGCCAATGCACTTGTGCTAGAAACTGCACTTCCTTGAGTGTCCACTTGAGGATGCCTGCAAAACCCTGCGAGCCACATTCATACCTATTCAAAAAAGGTCAAACTTTACAACAAAAAATAAATATATGTACAGCCTAGTTAAAAATGGTCCAAATAGATATTTTTTCAAACTGCATGCAGAAGAGCAAACCAAGGGTTACTTTTGCAAGAACACATGATTGATTGGGTAAAACTAACCTGTCTCACGACGGTCTAAGCCAGTTGACAGAGATCTACTTCTTTGTCCACCCACTAATAGCCAGTTATTTGTGGGTGGATAATCCAACAATTGGTGAATTCTGCCTCACAATGATAGGAAGAGTCAACATTGAATCTTTTTTTTTTTTTTTTTTTGGCAGGCGGACACACTCAGTATGTTTTCATACAGCTTCAGAAATCAGACTATAAGCTCAGTCATTGCAAGATTGGACTATTGAAATACATGTTAACAGCTTATCTGGACTAAACACGGACTGAACATAGCTTGATTGATACACCTAGATGATGCTGTTGCTATCGGGCTGCATTTGGATTCACCAGGACTCAGCAGGTTTCAGTAAGCCTTGGCGTTCAGTCGAAAGAGGAAGTAGATGACCATGACAATTTGGATTGCTGCGCTCATACAGTCAATGGCTCCAACACAACAAACAAACACAATGACACATACATAAATGACAACATAAAGAGCTGCAGCTGCATCCATCTTGTTAAAATGTTGTTTTCTCTTCGGGTGAACTGAAACTAGTTCAATGTGCACGCAGCTTCGCTCATCAAAAAAAGGACACAGCGCCGTCTATTGAAGTGGAATGAGACGTTCTTTGGCAGAGGTCTGATTCTCTTTACTGCTCGATACACAGACAAGACCCCCCTGCTGTGACTTTACGATTGAGCTATGACCTTAGCTGGGCTGCCGCATGCATGTAAACGTACTGACTGTAGCTGTTACAGGATGTTCGTACACCACACCATTGTCATTGAAAGGTTTCCTTTGTCTGCAGAGTTGTGACTCTGTGTTGATGATACTGATCAAATTATTTTAAGATGTAAAATTGGAGCTGTTTACCAAGCTTTTTGGAGAGCTAGTCCATTTATGACTACTTGTGTATGAGGAGAATCCTTAGAAGAGTAATGTCTTGATGGCGCTCAACCTGTTTCTTCTTCCACTTGTCTCACAATTTGGTTTCATTTTTGTGGTTTCTGATGGTCCTAGATGAGACCACCTCTGTGACAATACATACGTCAAGGATGTGGCACATCACGTTTAAAGACAGCTGTTCAGACATCTGTTGTTATTAGATTTCAGCACAATATTTGTTTGTTGTGAATATGTGCTGCTATGTCTGCATAGAGACTGAGCTTTGACTTCATCTATTCTCAACAAACAGTAAAACAGGAATGGTTAATAAGTGTGTAAACATAACAACTGCACCCCACAATTATTGAGTTGGCCTGTGTGTGTGTGTGTGTTTACCTGAGGTGATTCACAGAGCCGTGCTGTGAAACCCTGCCAGTGGATCTAGAAGCCTTTGAGGTGTATAACTGCATGTGCCGTTTACAGTTTGCTTTGGTTTTCAATCTCTCCATCATCACTGAGAGACATTCCTCAACACACGGAGTAGGAAGCGCAGTATGTAATTTGCGCTGTCTGAAGGAATTATTCAACCCGGCTCAGCTGCTCCAAATCTGATGGGAAGTCCTTCAAAAACAGGACTGTGATTTCAGAAAAGAGGTCAGTGATCACCACATAAATCACGGTACGATGGCAACGGATTGCCCAGGAGCAGATGTGTTATTGGTACTTGGTGATGTTGGATTGCTCTGCTTCTTAAAAAAAAAAACAACAACATAAGGTCCAGCCCTCAGACCATAAACATGTCCTTCCTCAACCCCAAACGGAGGCGAAAGCAGTACAGCATGCCTCCCTCCCCACAGCCCTCCCTCATTCGCTCTGTTTCAACACATCCCTCTCTCAACTTCCTTCCTGCCCCACCCATTGAATTTTAATACCTGCCTGTCATGTTTTCTTCTCTTTCTTTCCCCCTCGGCTCCCCCCCTCCTTCACCAGACCCTTGCTGCGTATCTAGTAATTACCAGAGCACTGAGAAAACCCTTTCATTTAAAGGATTGGCAATTATCTCAGTGGAACACAATAAAATGGCTTCCCCTCAAGAGGAAGGGGAAGTTTGAGCTGCGGTACGCCGCTGCATGTCGCACCGCCTTGCTCTTGAAGTGGGAGCAGAGGTGGAGGTCCTGTAGGAGGTGTAAGTTTTTTTTCTTTCCATGCTTGCCCCCCCCCTGTCCTGCTCAAATATTTGATAATAAAAAAGCCGGCTGGGAAACAACATTGACATGGATTGAGCGGTGCGGCTTTATCGCTGGAGATTTGTTTCTTCTTGTTGTTGGGTCGCCTCTCTTAAAATATGGACCAATTTAAATTGGAAAAAGGTTGAAGCAGCAACCTTTAACCAGCCTTGATTTAGAGCTGTGGCCTCCTTTTCACCTCCAGGGGAATCTATAAAGTTGTTCGGGCCATTGTAAATAACACGTTTATGGTGCTGCAGGGAGAGTTTCAATCTAACACCTCATTGGGACCAACAGCACTGTCAGGTAGATCAGTCGGTTTCGGTGCGTTTTTTTAAAGCAGCAGCACACGATACTGTGACAAAGCACACAAAAATGTAAATGAGCATGAAGTTGTAAAATCTACTATTTGTGGAAGTGTGGAAAAGGGAGACTGTTGGCTTTGGCTGGCGGAGCTGTTTTTAGTGTTTCAGGCTGTGTAAATGTAGAATGTGTTTGAGTTAGATCATAGAAGACTTGCTAAAAATATGATCACTTAGCCAGATGTGATAATGAGGCTTGTTAGTGGCAGGAGACGCCTGCATCGATCAGGTCAGCAGTTTATCATATATCGAGGCGGGAGGCTCGTTGGTTTGAGCGGTCAAAGACAGGAATGTAACGATTCAACATTTTCTCACTGATTACAGTCCCACAATACTGAGACCCGAACATGTGCCACTGCTTTTTTATTTTCACATTTACAATCTGTACCCTTGTATATGTCCTGAGTTTCTAATTAAAATCATGTTTATGTTAGCTCACATAATGCCAAGTAGTGCTGTGGCACTAAGAAGTGTGCTGGAAGCAGGCCGACAGAATAAATGTAACTGGTGGCTGAAAAAACAAACTTTAAAAACATGTGCGCTCGGTTTATGTGGACCAGTCATGTACTGGAAAAAAATCATCCACTTAATAAAATAAAACCTGAAAGTGTTCAGCCAATTGTAAAATGATTGAAAACATGCCCAATACGACCAAATAGTTTTCTTACTTTAATCATTCTATGCATGGTGAGGAAATTTGATTTGATAGAGATTTGTTATGCTAGATATTGTAATTCACGCTACACATCGTGAGAAGTTCCCATATGTATGATTAAACTCGAGATACAGGGGACATAAAAGTACTAAAAAATAAAAATACTCTAATAAAAAACGAAATGTTCACAGTGTTGGATTCAATATCTATTTCGTCATCCAAAAGGCGAGCTGTGTCATTTTGTGTCCAATGTTCCAGTACAAAAGTGCAGAGGTTTTTTAAATTATGTTTCAGTAATTTAACCAGACTAGCAGCACCATTTTTCAACAGGTTTAATAATCATGCAGTGACCATCACAAGGTGATGATACAACAGTCCCTCCAGGAAGTTGCGATGTTGTGATCGCAACAGTTAACGCAAATTCAATCAGTCCTCATGAATTCTGGGCGACCCTGTAGTTTTGTCCAATCAATGCAACTTATTTGCACATTTAGGTTTAGGTTTTTAAAAGTGTCATACTAAATATACTTTTGAATGTGTAATGATGTTATATGAAGAGCATGTGTGAGAGAGAGAGAGAGAGAGAGAGATCACTGAGTTACTATTAACTTTGAACTCTCAATGTTGTTTTATTCTCATTGGATCAGTTGCCATTGATTTCAAATGAATTGTGTATTAATTAAAATAAAATTGCTACTAGTTTTGTAATTTTTGCAAATTGCCCCAATTGTATTGCAAAAAAAAAAAAACATCAAAAATCGAAAAGCTGCCATAAAATCAGCGATTTTTGTCCGCAAGAATCCCAAAAAAGTCTGCAAAATCCTGGGGGGACTGATACAAGTCTCAGCAAATAGTCTGAAACAATAACAGTGGGATTTCCTGCTCCTCACAACTATCAGCACTACTGTAGAAAAAAAAGTTTTTAAAGTTTAGAAAGAGCCAACTGCATAGAAAGTTTTTATTTTTCTCTTCCCCAATTGAATGCCTCAAAAGTCAGACTACGTCCTCATTTTCTTTACAGTAACTGGTTTACATTCTGATAACGATGGTTTCTTTGGTGAATTTGGTGCTCCTCTAAGCAAACATTTCAAAACATCTACACTGCGAACATTGGAATCTGAAAAGGTGTTCATGTCTTATTTTTAATAAAAAACTGTAATATTATCAATCACTCACTCTATCAGTCGTTATCTCAAGACGCTTTCCAAAAACATTAAGAAGTATAGACCTGGTAATGTTAATTAAATTAGATTTAACTGAATATGAGCCACATTCATCTGAGAAGTCCAGAAAAAATGTCTTATTACGAGATATTAAAAGAAAAAAAAGACTCCTCGATTGCTTGAAAAGATTTTGGTTTTTAGTATCTCAAAATTATGTGCAAGTTGGAGAGCATGCATGTCTAAACCTAAGAAGGCAGGTGCACATTCAAATCTTTTTCCTTTCAGTATCTTGAAATAAGGCATTTTCTGGACTTTTCAGGTGAATGACTAAAATTAAGTCTGATAAGACTTTTTTTTAAATCTAAATTAGACATAAACACTTCTTTTTGCAGTGTATTGGTTTCACTCTAGAGTAAAATTAGGGGAATTAAAACCTGGTTGTTGAGTGGAAAGTCTTGGAATAGGTACATGTGGATTAGCCTGAAGGAGCTATTTGTAAGATATCTCTCCAGGAACTGGAGAAATGTAATGATCTTTGTCATAAAAAGTAATAGAATAATCATATTATTCCTTAAATCATGCTGCTGACTAAGCTGCTTTGAAATATGAGTCAGCTTCAGCTAAGCTTAACTAATCTAAGCTGACAATAGAAATATTAGACAATTGTTTCCTGACTTCAACAGAAAAGTAGACTATCTGGTCACTTCATGCCTTGGCTCTCCGTATTGGCTAACTTTTGACCTCAGAGCTGGTTAAAGAAGTAGATCTCCGTATTTGTCACCAGCAGCATGTTGTTTGTTCGGCGGCTGGTGTTGAGTTCCTGCCCCTGCGTTGTATCAGCGTTGAACTGCTCTCTGTGTTTTCACAGCCGCCTCAGTGCTGCTCCTTCCCACCTCCCTGCCCCACCTGTCGTTTTTGCCGCCGGCTCGAGAGAGGCAAAGTTTGGCTGGAACAGCTGGTTGCCTTGGCAACACTTTGTGCCACCGCAGCGGATTGGAACAGGAACTGGCCTATCCATGTCAGTCTGCAGGCAGGATCTGGGCCATGCCTTGTGTTAACAGATTATCTGATTTCCATTCAGACAGCTCGGGTATCGGCCCCACTCCTCCGCTCTCTGGAAAAGCGACCCCAGCCAGCCTCTTTCTGAAAGCCCCCAGAGCCCTCCTCTCTTCTCCCATTTCCTGTCTTAATTACGCACTCCTTTGTGTCCTTGTTTTTTTCTTCCTCCTCTCCTCCTTCCCTGCCACCCCTTCTTCTTCTCCTGATTCTCTTCCCCTCCCTCCTCACTGTCTGTCTCTTTTCTTGAAAGGAGATGAGGACTAAGATTTTGAAGTTTGAAGTCTGTTGCGGAGACCGTCCCCCCCATCGCCACCACCTCAACCTCCCACAGCCCAGCTCTCCCTCTCTCTTCCATCGTCTCTCCACCTGAAAGGGAATACTGTGTTTTCGATGCATAAAAGGCTTGGCGCTGTCAACAGGATGAATCCACCAGGGCCCATGGAAAACATACTCAGAGCTGCAGCTACAGTTTCTCTGAAAGTGGATAGAGGGGGGAGGAGGAGGGTGGATGGGTGAGTGAGGGAGGCAGCTGGAAAGGATTACTGTGCAGTTTCATAGGCAGCACAATTACAAACATACCAAGTGTTAACTTGGGTGTGCAGCATAACAGCAATGATGATGCTTTTGCTCTGGAACTGGGGCAAACCTGTGTGAATCGTTGCTGTTTTTATCTACGTCTGTGTGTTTTTGAGGGTGTTGCGCACACTCGTACAGCCTTCACAGGTAAATCAAAGGTGTGTGAGTGTGTGTGTATCTAAAAGACACAAAAATGAAATGTAAAATAGTTGTGAACACAATAAGCATGTAAGCCAAATGGGCACCTCTGCTGTGACAAAAACAGGTTTGTCACCATCCTGTGCCGGATCTGGTTACCAAGCCGGGGCATTGAGGCGAGACCAAGAGAGGGTGACCTTGTCTGTGTGGAAATCTGACACAGGTTTTCACATGCTGGGTGGGGGATTTTTTTTCCTCCCCTCTTCCCCCTTCCTTCCCTTTTCTCTGTCTTGTTATCTCCTTTAGATGGTGGCAAACTGCGCTGATGTTGCAGGTCACATTTAGTGTGCTGCTCTTATTTTTGTGTGCAGTGCAAAAAGGAAATGAAAGCTGATACGCTTGTGCTCTCATTGAGGATCCTTTAGTTAAATCCTGATCATTTTCTTCAGGAAAGACATTTTCAGGGGTTTGAATAGCACACTTAAATACGTTTTGACTCCTTTAATGATTTTTATTGCATCGGTTAGTGGGTACCTTTTGCTCAACAAATTTAGAGAGATCATAGAGTTTCCTGACGAAACATTGAAAATCGCTGAAAATTGTTACAGAGAGCTTGGAGAAGAGTCTTAGACAGAGCGTTATTATTTTGGTGGTGACATTAAAAATCGCTACACATGCATTAGCACTGTTAGCACCAGAAACAGAAATGTTTGACCTCTGTTGACAGAATTTATCAACTAGATTTCAAAGCAAATCCTCTCTTGTTGCACATAAATAACTTTTATGAACTTTCCCTTTCCTGGCATCAAACCAAAACATTTTAAATGCTACATTTCACATAGTAAGTACATTTAAATTCAGACAATTAAGAATGTTGCAGAGCAGAAAGGAAAACGACAGGCTTTATTTCATGATTTTAATTTTGTTTTATGTGATTTTTTTTTATAATTTCCACTGACAGACACCTGAATTTTCATTCAGGGATTAATGAAGTAGATTCTATTCTATTCTATTCTATTCTATTCTATTCTATTATAAATCATACCTAGATTGCTTAGGGTACGAAAAAATTTACTTGTTTAGTTTCTTTAAATAAAAATAATGTTGTAATACAAAAAACAAAACAAATACTTTTTTTCTCCCTCTTTGCAGATTTGTTTGCTCTTCACAAGCAATTCAGACATCTTTTTTAAGCTTTTAATATCTTGAAATTAGACATTTTTCTGGACTTTTCTGGTGAATGTGGCTCATGTTAGGTCTAGTAAAACAATTTTTTACTAAAAATAAGACATAAAAACCGGCTTAGATCTCAGTTTTCACTGTGCCTAGACTCTCTCTATCTCTTTCTCTACATATATGTATACACACACGCGCATAATAATAATAATAATAATAATAATAATAATAATAATAATAATAACGCATGTTCACACCTGTTTACCCCAAACCAGCCCAGGTGATCTGCTCATGCGTCACAGTTTGCTGTGTAGTCACCAAAAGCGTTTTTTGTGAACTCGTCAATTGTTTTTTTGGTACTTCACATACTCACCCAACCAGGTAAAGGGTTAAGAGTAACTATCTGAAGTAAGGGATGACACCTCTTACTGTAGGTGAAAAGGTGAACATACATCTCTTGGTAACTGGATTCTTGCCTGCTTCTTGTGTACTGAGACCGTGACAGCCGCCTCATAGAGCGATAACCATATCTTGACAGAGCTGTGCATGTCAGTGTGCTTAGTGACTTTCATGGGATTCTTTAAAGACATAAAACAGAATTCCTCTCCTAGTATGTTTATTTCTGAAGAGGCAAATTAAACAAAAGGTTGTGCGTGTCTAAAGTCATGAAACACTCATGGAATTCCATATCAGGTCCACAGCGAGGCTTCATGTAAACATTGTTTACATATTTGAGTGCAAGTGACTGTGGCTCAATGAACCTATACACTGTGCATATCAAGTGATGCATATAGAGACTTTGCAGCTGTGTGAGGAGTTTCTCACCAACAGAACGTGGCCTTTCATGGTGGTCATTCATGGTCATTCTCAAGTGTGGATTATATGTAAAGTCAATGTAAAGACGCAGGTTCTTGTCAGGTGGATGAAAAAGCAAACCCCAACACGCTCAATACTTAACTCTTCATCTGCTTTTTCGCAAAGTTTAAAAATCTGAAATTCTTATTCATGCCACATTAGCCAATCAGCATGGAGATCCTCTGGTGACATATGACTGAACAGAGGTCCATTTCTCTGTAGAATATGAGACAAACTGATTGTATCTGTGTGGCTTCCCTGATCTCTGACGCTTCCTGTTTCTTCATGGGATCGGGAATCAAAAGGAGCTCACTTTCAGGAAAGTAGTGAGGTGGTCGGATTATCTGATAATTTGTGAATTTTTTTGTCTGTCTTTTGAGTCCTTTTAATGTATTCAAGCTCAGCCTTGTTGTATGACAACAGACTGGAGTGGCGTTGGAATGGAACCGTCTCCTCTTACAAAATTTGCATCTTTTGGCATTCCTGAATGAAGCAAGCTATTTACACAAATCACGCATGTAAACTCAATCATTTGCGTGTTTCTGTTTGGTACGAAGGCAACTTTAACCTTCTATCCCCAATCACTGAACTTATAACTCCTGAAGTGTGTTGGTTATTATCTGGTCATGGACTACCTGAGAAGTAAACTTAGATTTCAGCGTTGCTGTCTATGCAGGATGCTCTGTGATGATGGCTACTTCAGTGGTTTCATGGCAGACATCATGACAAATGGATCAAAGAGGCAAAGTGAGGGATTTTTTTGTTGTCTTACTCTATAGTGTCTGATGTTGTTCCATATTTCCTGTCTCTTTGGACACACACACTCCTCTGTGTGGAGACACTGGGCCTCTCTCACCCCGAGTCGGTCTCAGCTCAGGGTGAGGGTAAACAAGCCGATGTTTAGTTTTCACGGAAGTGGAAACTGATCCTACCGAGTTGCCTCTGTCACTCAGCAACATGTGTGTTTATGTTTGTCTCTTTGGTAAGTATCTGCGAGCCGCAGCATATGTAAGGGTTCAACTCTTTGTGTATATATGTGTGTTCCTGTTTTTGTTGATGCGCTCTGTCCTTACTGTAAATTTGTTCTGTATAAGCACTCAGTGGGAGTTACAAACAGGTTGTTGGTGGCCAAGGAGCTTGACTTCCTGATGATGAGGAGGCCCTTTAGGTCGAAATCATAGCACCCTATGTTTTCCAATGAATAGGCCAAAGGCAAATATAATCCAATTTGCTACTTAAAATCATTGATGCAAGCACCAGTAAACAGACATTAGCTGCGTTTCCACTTACACTTTTCCGCAAAATAAAAGCGATATAACCGAAGTTTTATTAAAGTATGATTGCACCTTGCTGGTTTCCATTACGACCAGAATTGCACATAACGTCTCACGAGATTCAAATGTGGAAGACAGGTAGAAGGAAGGAGGACTTTAACTGGTGGTAATCGTGGATATCACCATTCAAGAGTCGGAGCTGTCATTTTGGTGGGCGTTACTGTTTTTGTCAACAGACGAAGGCAAAGGGCATTTAACTATAAACACCAGAGTCCGTATGTGTGGCAGCAGACCTATTATCCCTTCGGGAGCCAGTACCACCAAAGAAGCGAACTGGCCATAGACCTATAAAAGCTGGCAACCTGTCCCGAGTACATCAGGTGAGGTATTTGTGCGAAAAAGGTGTTTCCATTGCATTTTGGTGAGCATAAACTTTTTTTTATCGAAATTCAAGGTTTTTTTTTTTCAATTTGGTGTTTCTATCATCATTTTTTTATTGCGATGTTTAGGTTTTATGCAATTCTAAGTGGAATGGAAATGCAGCTAGTGATGCTTTGAATAAATCATTAACAGCAATTTGATACAAACTCTTTAAAAGCTCCAGCATTGTCTGCTCCAAATTACCATCAGTGTGAGGTGGATCTGAGGCTTGTGGCGCTGTCAGTTTCCTCAAAGCCATAATCCATGAAGTCCTCTTCTTTCTTCCTTTTTTTTTCCCCCTCTCCACTGCTACATGAAGAGGACGACAAGGGCTGTCAGAGAAACACAAAGCACTCAGGGTTGCGTGTTTGGAGCCGCCTGAATGGCACCAGGCCTAACGAGAGCCCGGCAGGGACCCCGAGGTGGGCCTGGCACCTGCAGTCTGTGTCTGAGGGGGAGTGGGGGCACTTTATATGTATGTGTGTGTATGTGTGTTTCTGTGTGCTGTCACAGAGGCTGTGTGTATGCATGCATGTGAAGCTTTACATGCATGTGTCGAGGCAGGGGGTGTATAGTCAGGATGTCACCATGTACAGCCAAGAATTTAACCTCTGCTGACAGTGTGCCGAGGATTGCTTAGTGAAGCGGAAGACATTTATTGTCCAAAAAGCGAATGCTGAGATACTAGAAGCACATGAAACTGGTCACAAAATTAGACTTTTAATCTTTTTAATTCAGCAAAATTTGGCAAAGACCTCAGTGCTCAAGATTTGGACTCCTGTGTACAATGTCCAACATGCAACTGTAGTAAATTTAAGAATCCTATGGTTCTTTTGGTACTTTTCCCAACTTGGAATTGCTAATTGTAGCCAGTGCAAGTTCTGTTCAAGCACAAAAAAAGATCATTAAAACAGCTACACATGCAAAATCATTGATCACCATTAGTTTCTGTGTCTGAGGCAGGAAGAATGGAGGTTACCCACAGGCTCTGAGGCAGATTATGAAAACCAGACCTGGCGAGTTTACACTGAACGCAAGGCCCCGTAGAATTAAGCTGCGATCTGTGGACAGCTCACAGGAAACGCCTCTTTGTAAAGCAAACATACATGTATTTTATGGCAGCAGCTTTACTGCTTTTTTATTTTAGGCTCCAATGAGTCGACATTTCAACATGGCCTCGGTCTAATTTCCTCTGCTTTTCTTCACCTTTTTTTTCCTCCTCTCCTGGTTGGCAGACCTTTCCATACACACACAGATGCACACACAAACACCCACACACTTACACACACTGCCCATCTATTCCTATCAAAATAAAAGCACTTCTCTTGCAGTAGCCATTTTTATTTTCGTGGAGGTGTGAGGGCCAGTCAGTCTGGGTTGTTTTGACACATTCAGGGGCTTTATTGTGGCCTCCAGGGCAGCTGTAAGGGGGTGTGTGGCCCCTGTCTCACCACGCTCTTCCCCAAACCCAAAATGAGAGCAACACAGCTGCTGCTGCCCCCCCCAACCCCAGCTTCTTCACCTGGTCCCCTTATGAGTGTGACCCTCAAACGCACCATAAAAAGAAAGAGAGGTGTTACAATTTCATTATGCAAGACATCCAAAGTTTATATTGAAATAAAGGCCCTGTAAGGACTTTAAAAGTGATCTTGAAGTATTCTCACTGCTGTTCATAATCCAGGATTTAAAATGAGATTATCAGCACCAAAATCTGTTATTTCTAAATGCTAGTTCTTAGTACCCATGGTCTCATATGTTTTTTCTTAGAGATCAAAAATCTGTTTTGACCAAAAGTCCCTTTGATGACGCTACACCAGTCTGCTAAGTTTAGCAGTAAAAGGATATGAATTTTTTTGGATTTATTTTGTATGTTTCATGCTTTGAAAATAGCTTTACCTTACTATAAATAAAAACATTAAGTTGTTGCTTTGCATCTTGGGAAAAGTTGTCTTGAACAAAGAAAAGTAGTGTTAAAAAGAACCTCTGCTCTCCAAAACAAATGCAAGACTTGGCAAGAGTAAAGTCTTCAGGACAGTGGTCGATGGTGCTCATGGGAAACAGTCTTAAACCCCGTTTCCACCAGTGCTAGTTCAGTGCTAGTTCCTGAATTAGCACCAGTTCTTTGTGTTTCCATCAACAAAGCGTAAATGTTATTTCTGCCATTTTGTTGTGCGTTCACTTTTCTCCTCTACTCTGCATCACGCACGGCAGTGTTCTGCCCCGCTGCTTTCACAGACGCACAAACCTGTGCGCACACACAATCACACACACACACACATAGACAAGCACACTCAGTGTGACAGACAGTGACAAAAAATAATGTCACAGCAACTACTAGACATGCAGATAAAAGAAAGAACAGAATTAGAACAAACTAAGCACTAGCACTAGCACTGGCACCGAACTAGCATTAGCATCAGCCTGGTGGAAAATGGTTATTTAAAGCCATAGGTGTAACTGCAATCAACGCTAAAAGGGTCGTCCCCAGAGTGCTTTGGTACACTCACTTTGGTTTGCTTATAATGTGATGATAATGATAATCTGGCAATGAGGGTTCATTTACAACCAGCATCTTTGTGTCTTGCCCTGTCAAACTTTGTTGTTCTATCAGTATGTTTCCATCCAAACAGAAAATAAATAATTCAGAATTGTCTTGAAACAACTTCACTCATTTACAGATCTTTGTGCCATCCTGAAAACGTTTGCTCTACTTTGCTTTAAAAGTGATTCTGAAGGAGTAAAGTATCACCTGTTCCAGTGGTTTATGCCTTATTTTAAAACTACAAATCTTCCCTTTCTCCTGGCTGTGCAGAGACTCCGGGACAGTAGGGGGTTAACTGCAGTGGAGTTATTTGGTTCTTGGACACAGTGGCCCCGCCTGCCGGATGCGAGTTTGACTCAAGGGCAAAATCCAGAGTGAAAGCCTCTCATGTTTTTGACTGGTTGCCAACTCTGCTGCTTTCTCTCTGTTCCTCACTCTCTCACTCTTTCTCCTGTCGTTTTCATCCCTCCCTCTCTCTCTCTCTCTCTCTCTCTCTCTTCCCCTCCCCTCTGCCTCTGATTTACTCTCTCTTTCTCCCCACTCTGATCCTCCTCTGATCCTCCCTCACATGAAAATCAGGACTGACATAAAGCAGGTCCAGTGTCCGACTCAACACAGCATGGCCTTGTCCAAAATTATGTCATCTTTTGTAAAACTCTTCATTTTGATAGTGTGGGGCTCTTTTAGTTAAATATTTGGGGATATTTCGGCTTTTAGGCAGCAGATAAACAAAACAGGGGTGATGGCATTTTTTCTGCACATTGACAAATGTCAGATGAATCTGATGAACCTATAACCTGTAAACTTTGACATGTTCTCCTCGATAGTGCTGTGCTTCAAGTGTTTTTAGATTTGATTTCTGCAAATTGTGGAGAATTTTTTTTGTTAGAAAAGCTCTTGGAGTAGTTTCTGCCTGATGCTTTAGGAGAAAGAGGAAATAAAACACATGCATGAGCCTGGTGAATGGTTACTGATCTTCATGGAAAAAAACATGTTTATTTTACTTTGGAACATGCATTGATTGGATGGGCAGCAGAGCTGAGTATGTGGGTTGCGCTCGTGAAAAAATTGCCAGATCTTCTCTGCCAATGCCAAACAGCTTTAAGATTTAGCAAAGAATGATCTACTAAATGCAGATTTGCTTACTTTTTGTTAAGTTGATATCAAGGCATGCTTTGATTGCTCTGTTTCACCCTTTAGCAGCTATACCTCCCATTTTAAAATCAAAGCAGACTTCTATTCTTGCAGTTGCATTAAACAGTATCCTCCTCAAAGTATCTGACTTGCTGATAATTGACATTAAATGTCTAAATTTATGTACCTATTTCCCACCTTTGAACTCTAGAAGTTGACCTCTCTGACCTTTCTGTGAGCTTTCAGTTCCCATCACGTTTTTAACATTTTTGTTTGGTGTGTGTTGTTGAATAAATATCCAGGGTGGCCCATCAACGAGTCAGAATGACTCACCAAGGCCTCCGAGGATTGTAGACTGACAGGTTAGGAAACCACATACGGCAAATGCCTGCAGGCAGGGAACAAAGTCAACTGATGTCTCCCCGGGCAAGACACTTCTTCAGCCCGACAGCCTGCTATCATCCTGCAGAGTGGAAAAAGTACAGACAAAAACAGCTTCAGATGAAGAGGTAGATTTCCCCAGATGTGTTTGGGAGAACATAGTCATGCTCTTCAGTATCAGGGATGTAGTTTTTTTCTCTTTTTTTTTTTATTTGATCAGCAAGAGAACGAGCAACAGAGTCAATCTGATCCGCATTTAGCCGCCCTGTGTCTAAGAATACAACACCTGAAATGCGTGGGCGTTCGTTTGTAAACAGTGTGCAGACGAAGCTTAGAGCAGGTCAGAATGAAGCCGGCCAAGAATGTGCTCAGCAACAACGCTTCAAGGAAGAGATTCTCAGCATTCCCCGCTGGTTAGGGAGAGGTACCGGCCTTCGTAGATAGGAAGTCGTCTGTCATTAGGGGGTAATCACTTCTTGAGAAGGATTGCAATGCCTGGAATGATTACTGTTGTTATCAGCGGTGAAACTTGGCGCAGAAAGCGGATGAGGTTTTTTTTTTTCCCTTCAGTCTCTCTATTTTTTTCTCTTTGGGTGTTTTGATCAGCTTGTCTGAGCCAATGAAGGCCATGTTTGTTTTTGAAAACTTTCTCATCATCCCAATGTGCTTGATTCCGCTCTGTCTTGAGTGCACTCATCCAGATTTAATGTTGTATAAATGCTTTGATGTTGACTTAAAGCCAGTTGGTATTTCTCACCTAGGGGCATTTCTAATTACTAATGGCTCGTGTGTAATGATGCCTATCATGTCAGTGGTGCAACAAGGTGGATGCTATCCGTCATGCAGACTCATGTTAGGAGAGCGTTGGTGGATTTCTGTCTCCCACGCCACTTATCCCTGTTTGTTTGCAGCATTTTGGTCCTGCAGTACTCTCAAGAGGCGTGTCTGGGTCCCTTAGTCTGGCTGTCCTCTCCTTTCCCCTTTCTTTCCCTCCTTTTCTTGCTCAGTACTAGTCAAGACTTCAGGTGGAATGATGCTGTTATTAAAAGAGCCCGTCAACGCTTGCCCAACATGCCAAGCCAAGGATTTGTCTCTGGGGGTCCCCCCCTTCCCTCTCTCCTCCTCCTCTCCGCCCCCCTCCCTGGATCCTTGAGAACAGGAAGTGTATCTTGTTAAGTGATGGATGGGCCCCCTGCTCTTGCTGAGAGGAAAGAAGGAAAAAAGCCTTTCTTTCCCTCCAGGGCAGTCAGATGAGTTTAGCAGTCTCAAAGCTGAGGGTCGGCTCTGCCGTTAGGGAGCTCCTTGGAACCCTTGGAGCCTGAGCGCCTGGAAGTCACGGGCACGTCTCCATTATGTGTGCAGAGAGAATTACTGGCTGATAAAGAAGCAGACGGCATCCTTTGCACTCATAAAATGGATCCAAAATCAAAGACGACAGAGCCAAGCAGCTTCTGCTGTAATTATGTCTGCATGTGTTTGAGCGTTTCTTCGTCCGTGTGTGGAGGAGTGCTGCACCGTGTGAGTTATTCAGCCGAGGGTCAACAGGTTTGTGTTGGCATGCAGCCGCCAGATACTTCCAGGGGGAGCAACTCAGGAAGTGTCCCTGGCAAGTTCTCTGCTAGTGCAATATGCACCGCCGCAACTGGCTCGACCTGCTGTGACAAACAACCCCGGCCTGCGATCTCTGCTGCACCTCCTGCACACAGAGAGAGAGAGCTACCATTCCCTGTTACCTGGAGGCAGAGCAGCACCATACCAGCTGACTTTCAAACCTGTGATCCATCCATCTACAACCATGTCCTGCTTAGAATCATGGTGATGTTATTTCTTTGCCCATAGTTCATCACCCCTCAGCCAGACCCTTTCCTAATGAGTGGAAGGATCCAGAGACCTGAAAACAACAACATTTCCTCTCATGATGCATCGCTCCTTTGTCAGGCATGGCTCTGTTGTGGTTACCTAAGGGTAGCTACTAATGTTTGTCTCCAGTTTCCATCCTCTCATGTTCCACACACACAGGAACACAGAAAAGCAACAGATATAAGACAGGAAAACTGTCCATCGCCCAAGTGCACAGGAATCAGTTAACCAGAGGGGAAATAAAGAAGACCATAAAACAAAACTCAAATGGCATCTGGCACACTTTTTGCAAACAGATGGACTTTAAATATCACACGGTAAAGACCACTAGTTACTGTTACAGTGTAGCCCCTACACTCACAATGGTTCTTTATCATTAAGGTTCAAAGTTTCTTTTAAAACACACCAAATTCAATTAAAAGTCTTATTTGAAGCTGCGCTCAAAGTTTTGGACTATCGTTTAGAGAGTTCACACAAACTGACATGAATTTTTGGACTCTCAGACTTCTTGTCCATGTTTGCGTAAAAGCTCATTCTTCATATTTGACACAGCAGATGTCATTCAAAGGCCCTGTGATGACTTTATAGGTGATCTTGAAATAGTCTCACTTTTTGCCTGTTCATAATGGTGTGGTTGGATTTTCCCAGAAGGACATGAATCCATTTACGGCACGTAGACCAAAAGTCCCTGTGATTACGCTATGCGGGCCAACAAAGTTTAGCAGTGAGTAGCAAGATCTGTCCATTTTGTTGAAGAAAAGGATTTCTTAGATTAATTTAGTAGTAATGGTGGACACTGGAGCTGGACTGGAAAAAAGAAAAAGGACAGAGTAGCAGAAGAAAGTTAAACAGGAAAGTGACAGGAATAGCTTGATGTAACTACCAATGAATACATGACTTTGTCGCTTTACATCCTGTAAAAAATTGTCTTGAACAAGGAAAAGTGTTGTTAAAATAAAAAAACAACTCTCCATTTACTTCCAAAACAAATGCACTTCTGACAGTAGGCGATGGTGCTCATGGGAAATGTATTCCTCATCCTGGGGAAAAATCTACTTATTCGATCCACAGGTGTCACTGCCATCAATGCCAAATGAAAAGTCCTTGTAGAACCGTTAATGCTCAGATACGGGAGCTTGAGCATCATTCTTGAGGCTGACATTAATATCTCATAGATTAAGCAGCTTATAAAGTAAATGTTTGTGCAGAAATGAAAAGATCTGGTCAAAATCAATCAGTCAGCTAACCAACTCTAAATGTATTCATATTCAAACTGTTAAATCTGGCATGTAAATATAAATACTAGAGTCTTTATTCAGGAAATATACTACAGATTCCGGGCAAAGGTGTCACGGCAATCAACACCAAATCGATATTTAAGTTCAACATCAATCTTTTGATCCTTCTGGTTTTTAGTGGTTTTAGTGGTTTTAACTTGCAAATGAGACCTTAGCTACTTTTTACAGTCAGAATTCATTTTGGATAGCAAAGGACGTACATAACATAACAAACAAATAAAACAAACTCTTCTATGTGGAATTAAATCATATCCTTGTGAAATGTACACACATCTAATTTACCTGAGTGAAGAAAAATTACATTTGAATGATGAAATGATTTAATAAATCATGAAGTTTTTCATCCTGAATTTTTCTGGGTCACCCTTTAAAACTTTGACATTACATGACAGAAAATCACAAAACCCAAGCAATCGCCTCTAAATGTCTCAGAGTAGCTGATGCTTGATAAACGTAATAACACCAGCCTTTACTAGAACTCTAAACTCATGCCAACCGTTCTTCTTTAACCAACGAACGAACCAACTAATACTCTTTTAATGATAGTCTTCTACGTATGTTTATGTTAGTTTGAGGCCGTCGGGCTTGCACAAAACTTGCCGTGATGACTGTGTAAACAAGGGTTCAAAGGCTGCTGGTCCAGTCCCGTCAACCTTCACTGATCACTCCTGACATGACCTCTTGCATGGCTTGCGTCTGTATGTGTCTCCTGCCCCGTCTCCGCTTGCCGGGGTTTAGCCCTGCTGTGGCCTGTCTGGCCCAAAGCCAAGGCTCTTCTGTCTTTATAAGCAGGCCTCACTGAGCCAACAATGAGAGTGTCAGATCTAGAGGACATTTATTTTTCAGTTGATTCTTCATTCCTTTGAGCTTAAAGTCAAACACACAGCAATGAAATTCATATTTTGTGTTGCATATTATTGAGCCGCTGCCTGGTTAAATGGATCCAGAACCAAAACCAAAGCCGTACCAAACCACAGCCTGTCATGGCGTGGTGGAAGAGCGTGAATGGAGACAGGGCATATTTGTCTGTCCGTTGGCCTGTCTGCGTGTGAGAGGCGCCTTCCACTTAATGACGTCTGACAAGCGAGACAGCGGCGGCTTTGGGTACTCAAGGACTGTTGTGGGGTCACAGAGATGTGATCTGTAGGAAGTGGAGGGCTGATCAGATAACATTAACATTGTCTCCACGCTGACTGATAGAAGTGGAAGACTTGCATTTCACAGTTTGCATCCGAGGCATTCGGGTCATGGTCCTCATCAAGGAAGCATAAAATCATCTCAGGAGTAAAGGAAGATTTGATTCCAAGAATAAAGGTCAGAGGTCAAAGCCTGATGTTCTGTTTCAGATAACAATGAACACAAAATACTGCAGCAAAATAAAAAAATTAGACAACTTTAACGTGTTACCCTCAGCAGTCCAGACAACTTGTACTGATGATAAGTTTTGATGTATGAGCCAGGAGCTCTGAGCCGTGTGTGACAGTTTGTGAAATGTGGCGGTAAACCAGAAGCTGACTCTCTCTTCTTTTCCGCTCCCACAGGCTCTGATGCGTCCAGGTCGGCTCGACCGAATCGTCTACGTGCCTCTTCCAGATGCTCCAACTCGACGTGAAATATTCTCTCTCCAGTTCCGCAACATGCCGGTGGCCCAGGATGTGTCTCCTGATGACCTGGTGTTGAAAACCAACAAGTATTCTGGAGCAGAGGTGAGTTACGTCGTCTTTGATGGATTTAAAATGAGTGAAACTGGGAATAAAAACAAGTACTTGGCTTGAGTTAACAGAAAAGAGTTACCACAAGCACCATCTTTTATAAAGATAGTCTTTTTCACTGAGAGAGAAGAAGTTTGAATATAAGAGAGCCAGTTAAATTTTTTCTTCAGATTTGAGATATTTGTTTGACAAAGTCCCTCAACTTCTTAGACTCATTTAATAACTTACTTTTCTTGAGTCTATTAATCCAATTCAAATGATTCTCAACTGAAACCCGTCCTCCGTCTCCACCTCCACCTTTTCAATCAATTCTGAGTGACACATAAGACCGTATGACTTTGGCTTTCATTGCAGTGAGATGTTCCTGAGCTTTTCCATGATGTCTGTGTTGTGTCTGTGCTGTCTCACAGAGCGTCCTCGTGATCGCTCAGCAGACGGGGGAGTGTTCATACAAACACCCTTTTGTGTGACTGATGTTTCTCTCTGCATCAGTCTGCCACGTGATAATCTGAAACTCAGAAACTGCTGCTGTCCTCCAGGTCACGAACAACTCAGAAACTGGACAGGGTTGTTAAAGAATAGGTCTGTTTTGGCTGTGTCTGTGATTAAATGCTTCATGGTGAACATCACGGTTAGTATAGAGGTTTGAGGAGTCCTATGCACAGGCTCTGGCTCTGCATGCATACAAACGTGATAGTACTGGGCCTTGGCTAGTTGAAAACACAGATGTCGTTGCTGTTTCAGTCCCCCACTGAACTCTTCATGCACACTTTAACTTAAGATGCAATAATCAAAACCTGATACAAAAAAGAAGCTGGGATGTTAAGAGTAGATGCACATAAATTTCATCTTACAAACACAAATTCCTGAATACCACCCTATGTTTTTACGATGAGCTACATGTGGGATCACTGATGGCCATAATACACCAGATGCGTCTCTGGTCCAGCTCTGGCTCTTTCAGGTCACCAATTTGTTTATTTTGAAGTCAATCTGTCAACCCAAAGTGAATCAGCACTATTGCGTTCAGGCTGGGTCCCTCCTCCAGCAAGTCGGGGCCCTCCGGATCAGACACGCCAGTCTTCAATTTTTGCCTGATACTGGAGTAATGATGTGTCGATTTTAAGAAAGCAGACTGAGCAGGACAGGGAGTAGTGCACAGAAACCTCCTTAAAACGTCCAGTGACTTTCAAAATAAAACAAAGCGTTTCAAAACCAGATAGTATTTATCTTGACTACAACAACAAACCGAAAGAATGACCGGAGCCTGACCAGGAGCCAACGGGTTTGTGGATTTACAGCCCAACATGAATGAGGAGGATCAGCATAAGGGTGGGAGTCCAGGGAACTCCTCGGTCTCCCGTTTAGTGATGTGCTGTTTGTGAACAATTCGTTCAAAACGAACAAATCATCTGGGTGAATGAACCGAACTGAATCAGTCGTTCATTTCACAACTTCAGTTGCTCTCTCCTCTCCCCTGTCTCATGTCTCTTTCTCTCTCTCTAGACCATAAGAGTCTCCCAAGCCCACCCTCCCTCTGCCTTTCATGTCAGTGATGTGTACTGACTGAACCAACAGAGCAGAGACTCCCTCTCTCATGTCTCAAAAATCGAGGACGTAACAAATATCTTATTTAACATTCAGGTGTTGCAAAAATGGATGTTTTATAGCTGCTGTCAGTTTGCAAACATCTTATGTATGCAACTTAATTCCACTCAGCTGACTGTTATGTGGTTATGTGCATTGAATCAGGGCGAGTGCACGCCGGCGAAATGTACACGCAGGAGGCGGGCAAAACAGCAGGACGGGATTTGATTGGTTTACTCCTGGTTTACTCCTGCTGTAGACAGGAGTAAACCTGTTACACGAACACGTCATGCAGTGATTGCTATCAGGACACAAAGATCATTTTAACCAGAATAACCAAAAGTGCATCTAACTCTGATAACCAACACTGCCTTTAACTGATTGTACTGAGTCAGTAAACTGAAAAGAACTGCTCTTCCCATCACTACTCCCGACTCCAGCTGTCTGGCAGGCCTGATACGTGCTGGGCTGAAGTGTGAGTTGACGGATGAGAGAGCACGCAGTCAACATGCAACGCACCGGAGATGCATCTGGTGTACTCCTGGCATGAATTTTCCCCCTGACTGTATCAAGTCTTCTCCTGCTAAAGACAAAAACAGTTGGATTCTCTAAATGTCGTGGTTGTCTTTTTGCTGAACTCATTTGTTAGCTATCTTTGACACTGTGAGGTTTACCATTGAGGTTACGGAAAAGTGGTCAGGAAAAGGGATCTGAAGTCACATTTTGGACGCTGCAAATTGTATTTCTCGTAACATATCCTCTGGTGCGTCCAGAGAACATGCAGCCAAAAGACAACTTTATCTTGAAAGTGCACGTTCATCAAATTTACAAGCTATTTTCTTATATGCTGATAATAATTCACCTCTAACCCTAGCATCACATTTGTTTACTGATGATAAATCTCATAATATTACTCAGTGTTTGATACCAGTATTTCATGTGCTTTACACTTGTTTTCCCTCCAATGTTTCTTTCCCCCATGTCAGAAACTGAGCTGCTTATCAGCTCTAAAATCTACTCTGCTCAGGACGAGGAGGTGTTGAGGTGTTTCTGTCTTTTCTTTTGACATAACGATCCTCTCCGGGGCAGGCTGAGGTTTCCTGCAGGGCCTCTTCATATCCTCTCCCTGATTCGTGACTCTGCGGCCCCCACCCAAAAGAAGGCAGCCTAAAGCAGGCGTACACCTGGTGGAGGTATGCAGCCAGAAACCAATCCCCTGCTATCAGGTGTTGTGTTTGACATCGGGGTTTCTGGTGTAGGGTCTCAGCTGTGGAATGGAGGTTTGCAGTCACTTGCCACTGAGCTCTTGAAACCCCACAAAAAAATTCAAAGACGTGACACAGTCGGGCTGATAAGACTTGATAGGCGGAGGAAAAAAACAAAAAACATCTCATCTGTGTGGGTATTATATTTTACATACCCACGCTATAGATCAAATTAGATTAGATGAAACTCTAAACTTGAGTGATCACTGAAGGGAAGTTTGGAGGAAAACAGGATACAGATAACAGCGCCAAGCAGAACCAAAGATAAAGCTGCGTTTAGAAGAAACGGGTACCACGGGACAAATGCAGCAAATCAGCAAGTAAATAAACAAATGGAGGTCTAAACAAAGCGGCTGTGACTGTTGATTGGTCCGATCTTTACTGGATGTTAAGTGGCCTCTGCTGCAGACAGGAAGTCTGGAGTTTAGAAGTCAAGCTGTGTCAGAAGACTCACTTTTAGTTATATGATAACTGATTTATCATATCATTAATTTTAGATATTTACTGAGGAAAAAAAAAAAAATTCTTAGTGAGTACGATGGTCACACTTCCATACCACACACCCTCTGCCAAAGTGAAACTTATATAACATGGGGGAATAAGTTTCTCTCTTGGTAGGGATATTAAGAGCTGGACCTCTCCATCTCCGTGTGACAGAGCACTGAGCCATTATATTTGACTTGGCATGCTAACTGGTAATGCAGTAGGCAGCCGGGTGAGCCGCAGCGGAGCAGCATTCATCTCTGTGCGTCAAGCCCCCACGCTGCCAGGGAGCAGGCTGCATGAAGGATGGAGGAGAGAGGGGTGTCGTAAATCACCAGCATGATGCTTATTGAAGCTGGAGGCTGTTAAGAGACCCAGAGACCAGGTTCAGTTTTCACATAAAACACGCTCTTACCAAGTTGTGACTCTCTCGTTCCCATGTTCTCACTTGCTTAAGTTGCATTTTCATCTCTCTCCCTCTGTTTTTCATCACCTTGTGTGGAGGTTTTTGCGGTTTGTAGAAGAAGTGTTGTCGTGAAATTGAAACAGTGATGTGATAATTTACTTTGTCAGCGTCCTTTACATTGAGGTCTTCTTAACTGTGCTTTTCCAGTGTTTGCAGTATCATGGTTTGATTTCAGAGTTGAATCAGGCCCCATTTACACGTTTCACAGTGTTTCACTCAGAAAACAGAAAAAAATGCAGAGAAAAAAAAATTGCATTTACACGGAAACACTGATGGACTGAAAACACTGTAGTATGCACACCAGACCTGCAGGTGTGCTATAACTGTAAAGTGTTTTGGTCGCCCTCCGCCAAAGAAGAGGTGGGCTGATCATCTGGCGTATATACTGAATGTGTCTTATCTGAGTGCAGAAATGGAGCATGATGCACAGTTTGATGAAAGGCCGCCAGCGGTTCAGCAGCACAAGCACAACATGGTTGTCCGCCATTGAACCATCATCATCAGTTTAAAGTTCCCACAACAAAATTGTAATGCGCAAAGCGGAGCGTGATGTCAGCGTTTCCACTGAAAACTCTGGCAACAGTGGCTGCAGCATATCAGAAAGATTCCACTCTTTTTTAAATGTGTTTTAGGTTTGCTGCAACACCGTTTCCATGTAGACCAGAGGCCGAAACACAACAATACTTTTGCGTTTCATCCTAAAACTGTTGTCGTGTAAACGGCTCCTTAGATAAATTATCAAAGTTAAGTGCTTCCCTTCTGCTTGGTGTAAACCTTCACTTAGTCTTTAAAACACTTTGAATATCTTTGTCTGGCATTCATTATTCACAGATCTCTCCTAATATCAGCCTGAAGGCCACTGCATGTTTCTTGTTGCTGATGTGCCACAGTGAGTCTGGAAATGCTTCTTAAAATGACAAAAATGTGTCCCTTTGAAGTCATTTCATTGATCTAACATTAGGCCCTGCTTTTCTGGCCCTTCAGTATGCAGCTTAAGACATTTGTGTTTTAATGATTAAAAAACGTTTAAAAAAAAAAAAACTCCATCTAGAAGAGTCTTTTTACTCTTCTGTTTTTTGGGACGAATAACTTTGGGAGTAAATATTTTTACTAATACAAAGCAGAACGCAGCTCCAGAGGAAAACAACAAGAGTTGCGTTATCAAATGCACGAGGCTAACAGAATCTGCAGCTGCAGAGAGGGTTTTACAGTATCTGCAGACATTTACAGACTGAGAAATATCAAGACATAAACTTGTGTCAATAAAGCGGGAACCCTCCCAAACCAAAGTTAAGCACACAGACCGCAGTCTGAGTCATAACAAAGGATCCAGAAAACTACATCCAGACAGAGAACTGCTCCAAATCTATCAGAATAATAATGATTATGTATTTTAGGATTGATAATTCTCACAGTTAATAGTTTGATAATATACCATAATTTTACGTTGAACAGGAAATCTGTTGATCATCATTTAAACTTCCTTGTATACTGTACTCTCAATATTGAGTCCTAAGTGTCGTACTTGGTCAGAACCTCAGCTTCAAACCAACTTTTTCATGAACTACACAAAGTAAAAACCGGATTCAGAATTTCATCAGTTATTATGTCTTATGTACAGTCACACCTGGTGAACTGAGGTTGAAACAGAAACTTAGTTAATAACTCACAGCCACAGACGTTGCTTGTGTTTCAGTGTAAAGCAGACATGGGCAAAATAGGGCCCACGAGCCACATCCGGCCCTTTGGGCGTCTGGCCCACGCTTAATCAATCATAAATTAGAATATGGTAAAACAAAAAAATTACATGTCGCGCACGCAATACATCTGTGTTGCTTTTATTTTGAAGTGTGAAATTTGCATTATTTCCACATAGACGCCTCTGCATGCTTGAAAAGGGACAAGTAATGAAAGTCAACAGATCTAAATAAAGATCCTCTATCACTTCCGGATGAATTTCTTTATTTCTTTTTCTTTTTTACCTTTACTGGTTACTCTATTAAAGGTGTATTTTCCTATTTGACCTACACCACAATTTCACATATTTACATACATATTTACAGAATATCCTAATTCTCCTGGTTACCAGTAGAAGCTAATCAAAATATAAGTAAGTACATTTTCCAAATGGAAAAATGTTTAATGGAGCAGAATTAAGTTCACGGTATTGTTGGTGCGGCCCTCTGACACAATTCAGGTTTCTCATGTGGCCCCTCGTAAAAATTAGTTGCCCACCCCTGGTGTAACGTGTGTCCCTGTTTGGCTGAAGGTCACCGGTTAGCACGGTTGCTCTTAGCTCCAAAACACTGGTTGCTCTGTAACAGTCGTGATCCTGACAGAAGTCAGTAGAACTGGAGTCCACGGTGTAGCAGCGTTTCTGACAACTGACCACAGAATAGCCAGACGGTTTTTATGCTTCTTACAGATTGAATTCAGAGTTTAAAGAACGCTAGCTCGTCTGAATGAAAGATTTCAGAGTCTCTTAAAAGCTGCAGTGTGGATATTTAAGAGGAAAATTAAGCAAAAGTCATCTAACTTAAAATAAAATGAGGGCCCATGTTGCCTCTAGTTTGAGCCATGCTTCATGCACACGCATTAACACCTGCAAGTTTCCACTGCACAGCTTCTTCTAGCATGAAAACAATTAAACAAAACGCTGATGCTTCCCCACCCGGATTTATCCCCCTGCTCCACTGATCAAACTGGTCACCTTCTTACAAGCTTCCTTTTCTGAGCGACCACATCTGCTCCCAAATCTGCCCACATTGTTGTAGACGGGATGCACCAACGGATCCATTGAGCAGCTTCCGTCTGAGTACCTGAAGCTTTGACTTTAATTACATTCCTGAGATTTCAGACTCGTTGGAGAGCAGAGGAAGGTGGTGGCTGAAGGAGGAGGAGGAAGGGAGGGGGTCATGCAGGAAGACGTTGTTGTCAGCTTGAGGCTGGAAGCTTGTTAAAATCACCTGTCTTCCTACCTGCCTGGAGTGACATCTGGTTTCCCAACCTTTACTTCCCTACTAAACTCACACACACACACACACACACACACACACACACACACATACACGCACAAACCTTCAGCTCACACGCCATGAAAGCTGCTGGCAGCTCACCTCTTCCATCACTTTCCCAAACAGAAGCAAAATTTGATACTGTAATTGCAGCGCTGTCAGGAAGCAGATGGAGATGAAGAAAGGTGTAGCAGCTCCTGAAGAAGAGTTGTGATGCTGTTTTTTTTTTTTTTTTCTTAATGATCAAGCCCTGACAGGAAAAGGACCTGGAGGATTTATCACACCCTGTCACCAGCACTGAGTCAGCTCCAGGCCTTCTTTGTAGCCTTTATGAAAAGATGAAGCCCTCTCAGGTTTCAATACAATTCACAGTTTACTTTTTATATAGAATTAATTAGAAACGTGAGATGCAGCATCTGCGGGTGATTGAGTCTGAACTTGAGTCTTGGAGTAGACCTTCTGTTTTGCTTTCAGCAAGTTGGAAACAAACATCTGGATGAAGATATTTTCATTTAGCGCACGTCATACTGGTCTCATCTCATTTTTGCTTTTTATGCAAATTTAAATACTTGAAAAACTTCTTCATCAGAGATTCATTAGAGCATTTATTTATCCCCATGATGCACAGTAATTAAGACAAACCTGACGATAGGGAGTTAAAAAGCTGACATTCTTGAAGTGGATGCTTTTAAACTGGTAGATTTTAAAGCTCAAAGCCCGTGGTCAGTCATTAAACATGTGAGGACAGGTGAGCTAGCAGAGGCTGAGGTATTCCCCTGGATGAAGGGTTTGGCCGATGGACTGGTTATAACCTTGGACTTTCACCCGGCAAAGTTATTATCAAACATTATGATGTTTTTCCTAATCTAATATTAATCTATAATCCTGTTTATTTCCATTTTAAATGAAGCCAAATTTGTAAGGAACATGCATTTGTGGGATGGGCAGCAGAGCTGAATGTGGGCTGTGCCCATGAAAAAATGCCAGATATTCTTTGCCAATGCCAAACAGCCAAACTTTGAAGGTAATCTCTGAGAAACCCTGTCCTGTGGTGGTGGACGCCATCTTGGAGGGAAGAGTTTGGACCCATGCTGTGGAGATATGGGATTGTCACTGGTTTCAGAATCTCATCTCGACATCTCTCTGCATTGAGATTGCCTACCAGAGGAGAAACATGACTTATTTCTGCATTTTTTAATGTGGGAACGGAGGATTGTGTTGCAGCATTTTTTTGGATTTTGCAAAAAATGTACATTACTTTTTGAAGGATATTGAAGAAAACTTGTAATAGGTTGGGTTTTTTTTGGTTTAGGGGTGCAGCAATTAATCGATTAATTAATTATTAATCGGTTACTAAATTAATTGTGATAATTTTGATAACGGATTTACCGGTTAAGTAAAATAAGTACAAATTCTCTGATTTCAGCTTCATAGTTGTAAATATTTTCTGGTTTTTTTTGTTGTTGTTGTTGTTGTTGTTTTTTTTGCTCCTCTATGACAGTCCTGAATATCTTTGGTTTGTAGTTAAAACAAGGCATTTGATGATGTCATCTTGGACATCAAGAAACATTGAAATTTTTCACCATTTTCTGACATTTTATTGACCAAAAAACTACTTGATCAATCAAGAGAATAATCGAAAGATAAATCAATAATGAAAATAATCGTTAGTCGCAACCCAAGTTTGGTTTAGACATGGCTCTGACAGCACAGCTCATGGAACCTCCAGTTTCAATAACAAAGAGTGCCACAGACCTCCCTGCACTCTGATTGGCAGCTGACCTCCAGGAGGTGAAGTGCAAAAACACCGCAGTAATGAGCACTTAGCACATGTTGACAAGTTGTTGACAAAAAGAAAAATCTGGATTTCCTTGCATGAGCACAGTTCGGACAGAACTCAAAGTTGCTGCTGAGATGTAAAAGACGTCGGGGCTGTAGTGACTGACAGGCTGTGCCAACCCTGCTGCCCTCCTTCCCTCCAGATCTCACTGTGATGTAACATTCGCCTCCCTTGGCGAGGAGTTGGGAGTTGAGGCATTTTAATAAAAGCTCAGGCTGCAGTCGTATCAGAATATCTTTGTGTTTGGTCACAGATGCCTCTGACCGGCTGCGACCTCCATAGCGGTGGGTCTTTTCCCTCCGACTGGGGGAGAGCTGTTTGGTCCGAGCCCAGGTGTCTGCGACGCTTGGCTGACAGCCATTCAGACTCACTGGTGCAATTGTTTTCTTAACTTTTTTCTTTTTTTTTTCTTTCACATCAGTAGGAGCGAGTCTGTTCCAACACAGGACGTACAAATCAGGCAGATAAACAGTCTGTGCTGACGTCAGTGATGCTGCATCTTAGGCTCCATATTCCTCCTTTCCAAGTATTACTGACTCTGTATCTGCAGCTCCCTTTTGTTATCAAGGTATCAAGTTGCAGCATGATTAAGTTTGGGTGTATTCTTCATCAGATCATCAGATAAAGAATAGCAAAGTGGTTGCAAGGAAGTTTTTTTTTTTTTTTTTTTTTTTTTTTTTTTTAGTGCCATATTTTGCGATAAAAGCCCAGACAAACACGCTGGATTTGCAGAAGCTTGTTTGCAGTGATTAAAAGCCCTAGGAAAGGTTTGATCACAACTAGGGCCTTGTGTGATCTCTTTCTCTCTCTCTCACACACACACTCACACACACAGAGCATAACTACCCTCACAGGAAGACAAATGGTTTCCTCTTAACACCTGTTGTGGTTGTGGCTGTTCCTCCTCTGGCTCGCTGTGTCTCCTGTCTGATTTATGACCTGGTATTTGTTGTTGCAGAGATTTTTATCACCAAGGACACAGGCGCAAAAAAATGCATCAACAAAGCACGTTGCTGTTTGAATAACAGTGACATTGCACAATGCGCCAGGCTGATATACGCCATCAATCCCGGACTCTTTGAGAGAAAAAGATCTGTAATCATCCCCCGATAAACATGTCAGCTTTGGTGGAATGCGTGTCTGACGAGGTCTGAGGTTGGTACTGATTTTCCAAAATATGGTTTAACCTCTTGTCATGTGTGTGTTTTTTATTTTCTGTGTGGCTGACCACAGAGGCGGTCACGCTGTCACTCAGAAAAACAGAGCTGACATGGAAAACAAAGTCAAAAACTCCACAAAGGCGCTGAGGAAAAGCTTTTCACACCTCTGTTCCCCTCACTTCCTCTCCTACGAGCCTTTCACCGCTTTTCTTTGTGAATATGTTGTTCTTAGCTGACACTGCAGGTTAAACACAGGTTAAAAAAAGCCTGCTGAAAGGCTGGCAATAGTTTGAAGGAAATGTCTCCAATAGGCCCTAATTTTACTTTTTTAAAAATAAAGCCCTCTCTGTGGTTTAAGCGCAAGTACATGGTGAGCTCAAATTGAATTTTTCCGGGGAAATATGAGCCATCGAGCGCACAAGTCGTTCTGTTTCCCTTGGCAGGATGAGAGGACAGAACGTGGACAGCAAAAGCCAAAACCAGACACAAATGGAGCAAGAAAGGAAGAGCAGAGAGAGAGAGATTGGTTAGGAGAGAGAGAATGAAAGAAAGAAGGACAGAAGTGGATGCCAAAATGAGGGGGGTGGTGGAACAACCTGAAAAAAGGTCATAAAACTAGAAAAGGACAGCCAAAAGGGAAACAGCTTCAAAGACACACGGTGAACTCAGTTTCTATTATTTTCAAGGGAGTTTTATTCAAATTGATGTGATAGCTGAAAATGGCAACACATTCATACTCTTTAAGATTCAAAATCTGTTTTCAGGCTTCACGAGAGTTTAGTGGTTAAAACAGATGGAATAAATACAAAGGTGATTTGCAACTTTTATTCCGTTTATAGGTAAAATAGACTCTATTAGGTGCGGTGAGGTTTAAGGGGTTTCATTGCCACTAACCTGATTGGTATGATACAGAAAGTAGCTTCCAGTGGCTAACCGTAGCACGTTTGCACTCTTTTCATAGAAGCTGGCTATTCCATTGGCATCATGAGTTTGTTAAATGAATTTTATCCTTTTTCTGTGGAGGGATTATCTGTGAGAGATAACTTTGATGATTGATTTTTGTTTTTTAAACTGAAGGCCACTGTTCTGATATTACTTTTCTTCAGCCTGTTTACAGATTAAAGGGAGGGAATCATGACTAAATATTCAGTTGTGTTCTCAATTACTTAAAATATTAAAAGCTATTGGGCTGTGGAGTATTAAAGAAGTCAGAAAACATATTTCTGCATCTTACTTATACTAGCCACTGATGGCTAAACGTATCTGGCTTGCTAACCCAAATTTTTCAGTTGTATTCAAGGTAAATGTCAGGTTCCTGAATGGACAAGACTAATAACAATAATAATTATTTATATAGCACCTTTAAAAATATTAGTTTACAAAGTGCTTAACCCTTTAAAACCTAAGGTCCCCCAACTGGGGGACTTTGAGGTCACTCCACAACAGAGGTTTAAATCGAAGTACTTATTAGGTATCAATGTAGTCATATTACACATCAGATTAAAGAGGTGAAACTCGGCTGGAAACACCGTCAAGTCATACTCCAGCTGAGCCAGTGACATAAATACTAATACTGACACCTCTGAACAAATTTCACGACCGTTTCCTTTATTATGACACCAGAATGATTCAAACAGACCTTTGTGATGCCGAGATACACTCTTTTCACTTTGGGTATGTAATTTTTCTAGCAGAGACCCAAAAAAGAGGCCAGGGCTTGAGGGGTTAACAGCAGAAGTACAAGAACAAAATAGATAAAATAAAAAATAAAAATCCAGCAAATAAATCATGAAACAGTGGAACCAAAGTATGGGCTGCAACCTAAAAAAAATACAAACTATTACATAAAGTAGTAAAAGTTAATTTTTTTAAAAAAAAATGATGATGATGATGATGATATAGACAACAATAAGGTAAAAGTAAATTAAACAGTTATGAATAAGTAAGAAAAAAGTAAAAATGGGGTGAAAGGCAAAGGCAGCATTCACTTCACAAAAGCCATCCTGATTGGTTGACGTGTGACTAAATTATGGCAGAATTTAAGCCAACATGGGCAATGCCTGTTGTTATTTTCTATTCCCAAACTGTCACTGGATATGATTCATTTTACTGGGTTTATCTCACTACTGGTGAAGCTCAGCCTTGTGATCCTACATTTGTCAAAACTTCTGTTCGCACAATTTCAGTTATGCACAGTAACCTCTTTTTTAAAGAAATAAAGGTAAAGGTAAAGGTAAAGCAACTGTACCTTCTGGTGCAGACGGAGCCGGACTGGAAGGCAAATTTTCCAGTTCAGTTGTTGGTCTATGAGTTCATGTCTATGGTCTTTGGTCATGAGTTCAGACCAAAGGGAAGGAGGTCAATAATACAGGTCACTGAAATGAGTTTCCTCTGAAGCATGTCTGGGCTCATCCTTTGAGATATGGAGAGAAAGTAGAGCAGCTGCTTCTTCATATGAAGTGGTTTCGGCTCTCGATTAGGACGCCTCTCTTCAGAGGTGTTCTAGGCACATCCAACTGGTAGAAGGCCCCGGGGTAGATCCAGAACTCTTGGAGGGATTATATATCCATCCTAGTCTAGGAGCACCTCAGGCTACCAATTCAGCTAAATACACACTGCACCTTTAAGTCAAAAGTGTGTAAACAAAGATGTTAATCATATTTCATGTTGTGTTTTTTTGTCACTAATACCTTTAACCGTATACTGAATGTGTGTACAAACAGTGTGTGTATGTCGTTTCTGTGAGACGGAGCAAACAGGAAAAAGAAACTTTGAGTGGAGCACATCACACAGGTGGAGTTTTACCCACCTTGACATTACCCAGTGCACACACACATCACATATGCAGACACATACACACACACACACACACAGTCTCCAGGTCACTTCAGTGTGGGTGTGTTTGGTAAATATGCCATCCCTGCCTTCCTGAGTCCAGGGAGAATGTGGAGCTTTCATTCGTCTGATTAAGGGGCGAGGACAAATATGCCCTTTAAGGCGAGGCCCAGCTATACCTCCCTCCCCTTTCACCCCCCATCACACACACACACACACACACACACACACACACACACACACACACACACACACACACACACACACACACACACACACACACACACACCGAACACACACACACGGACAGCCTTATTAGTGTGTAGCCCCAACACAGGTGCTATCCCACATGGCTCTTTCCAAAACAGAAGGTGGGTGGGGGCCTGACTTGATAACATTAACCCGACTGACATGGAAGTTATTAGCTCGCCTTTGTGAAAGATTTCCATCCAAAATCAGGCTGTCACTTTACTGACATTATCCATGAGTCATGCAGCGTGAGAGCATCCTCCACTTTTATGAAAAACATTTCCGGCGTGGCCAGAAAATATACCTCACATCAAGCTTTTACTGCGGTGATGTAAAACTCAGCAAAGGAGGCTTCAGCGAGCATAACAGGAAGTGGATTTTAGCTGCAGGAGGAGTGCAAAGACAAAAGACACAAAAGAGAAAAAGGATAAGAAATATTTGGAGCTAAAAATGTAGTAAGCAGATCAAAATAGTCTGAATGATAAGGTTAAGTTCCTGAGCCTGGCATTTAAACATCCTGACATCTTTTCCTCATATCGCCCCCTAATGGAGAACATTTTCCTTGGTCAGATGCAGAGTTTGCTGATTTTTATACAGCACATAGTTCAGAAATAGAGCATTCACATTACTTCCGGTATACAAACATATACAGTTGCTTTTGTTTTTTTTTAATGCTGGAATATTCATGCATCAGATCTTTCCTTCACCTCTGTTGTCTCAGCTGTGACACATGCGGAGGAAAAGCCCACACAGGCACGCTTTATCATCAGACTTTTCTATGGAATCTTAATCTCTCTGCAAGAACACACTCTCTCACTCACACATACACACACACACACACACACACACACACACACACACACACGCTTCACTTTGCTATTTATGATCATGTGCCATGTTTCCGCTCTCCCCCTTTCCTCCCCACGTGACTCTCCTCCCTCCATGCGTAACCTCACCTCTCGCTCTCGCTCTCTCTCTCTCTCTCTCTCTCTCTCTCTGTAATCTCAAATGGCTTTCACATGGAGCTGTGGTCAGGCCTTGTTTCTCATGGTGGAGGCATGTCACTGCAGACACTTCCTCTCTGCCTCTTTTGGACGATGGAACATTGCAGTTTTGGTTGAGAGTTTGGCTGCTCACCCCGACGTTGTTTGATTTATGTATTATTTAATTTCCTCTCTGAAAATTGGATGCAGCGGGGCTTCTTCTTCTTCTTCTTCTTCTACTTCTCGTTGACGGTGGTGTTTCTGTGGTGTGGTTGGGGGCAGTTTCAAGAGAAGAAGTTATTATTATGCTATTTGCATAAGAGAGACTCAGAGAGCCAGTATAATATCATGCATTAAATGTCGGCTATCCCACAATTTATGTGTATGGGTCTGTATGTTTGCATCTCAGTATGATCGGTTTAAATCTCTGGAGTCTGCAGAGTTGTTGTTCTTGGTTTGGCATGTGCCCATCAGTTAACAAAAACACTTTTCTTATTCTTCATACCAAATGTCATCGTCTTCCATGGTACCAAATTTGCAATTTGTCATATATCGCTCTTTCTAACCTGTTTTCTGCACGTTTTAGATGAAAATTAGTGAGTTTGTCGAAGGAAAACTTGAGTGATGAAACTTAAGTGCAAACTTTTTGAATGTTTGAGTCCATTTTCAACAATAAAAAAAAAAAAAACCTGTTTCATCTTATTCTATGACATTGTGATTTTAATTGTCTTGATTAAAAGTATTCAAATACTTCAGGGGTTTGGACCAAAAGTTGAACCAAAATTGAACTGCAGCAAGATCATTCCAGCACGTAATTTTCACACACTAAGTTTTTTTTTCCCCTTGGCAAGATTTGCTGCTTTTATTGGTATTTATTTACCTTAAAAAAGTGATATGTTGTGTTGAATGGACTAACGGGCCCAAAAATTGCACTTTTCAAAAGTTTCATATTCTTTTTTGACATGATGAGGAAATCATCAGTTTAAATTTTAAAAAAATACTGCAACTTCTGAATTTGTGAATAGCAAATGCACTTATCCTCTGTTTGCAAGACTTCACCCTGAAAACATGCCCTCTTCAGCAGGCAAGAGTGACAAAAGGGGAGTATATCCGCACATGAATGCGTGGTTACACATCGCTTCCTTTCCATATCGTGTTTTCTTTTCTTGCACGGTACATGTAAGTGCACTGGCTCATAGACCTTATCTGTGCAGTGCATGCTTTCACGTGTGTGCAAACATGTTCATCGCACCAAGAGCTGTAAGAGAGCAAGTGCACTGTGCTGAGAGCGAGCTGGTGCAACGTGGGGTATGAGTGCAGGACTTGTGGAGTGATGGAGGAGAGGTTTTGAGGGAGGTGGCGAGTAGAGGGGGGCCAGGGCTCGCTCCTGTAAATGTGGCCGTTTGTGTGCGAGGGAGGGGGTGGAGTACTGGATGTAGCCTGCTGTAGACACAAGGCTGGATTGATAGTAAACACACACTCCGGGTCTAGTGGATCTGCTGCCGGTAGCCAGTCTAACAAGCCCTTCATTAAGGCCGTCTGATACACTCACTGAGCGCCTTTGTTGAAGTAGGAAGCGAAAAGTACACCAGACAGATTTGACCTGAGAACGTTGGTATGCGCTGCCAGCAGTCGCAGGCTCTTTTTTTTTTTCAGCCCCTTCACCTCTCAAGAAGGGTTTATTTTTGTTGTGCTGAACAGGTTGTCTCACGGCACGCGCCGGGTCTCACCTTCTCTGGAGAAATACTGAGGGGACACGTACAGATTCACATCATTATTTAGCTCTGAATGTGTAGAAAACATATAAAGAGGGTGATTTTTAACATGTGAGGTGTGTACATGTGCAGTTTCTTAATCTGTAATCTTAATTTCGAGGATTAAAACATGCTTTTAATCTTCCTTGTTTGTGGTTTTACACTGTGTGCATGTCAAGAACTTTTTTATGGTTTCTCAGTGTTGTTCCTCACACATTTTATTCCACTCATACATTTCTGCAAGGTGTCGGGTGTGTTTATGTAACCCCCCGCTCTTATTTATATTCTGTTATTCTTTCTGTATCTCATTTCTGTTTGCAGCTATAGCAGCCTAATTTCCCCTCTGCGGCCGTTAAAGTTTCGTGTTGCTTTATCTCAAAAGGACAACAGGACCTCACAGACAGTGCTGGACGCGCTGCAGTTCATCATATACAGTTTGTAGTCCAACATGGTCGAGCCTGTGTGCGCTCAAGCAGCATGATATAGGGTGTAGTTGTGGCTTCAGAGGGAAGTGCATTGCAGTGGCCAATAGAGCATAAAGGCCGCTAGTGTATCCTGGGTTTCATGCTGTGGTGAGTGAGGGCCTGCCGCCCTGAGCGAAATGAGCTCTGTCCTCTCGTAGCCCCATTAAAATAGCTCCTCTGATCAAAATTCGCCTCCTTCCTGTAAGACTGTACATGAAAATTGACCAAATTAGTCATGTCATCTAATAAATTATACAATTTACAAGTATCTGATGGTTCAAAGACACGATCGACATCAATGAACCAAAGCGTCTTTTAAAGCTGGGCCTTCTTTTTATTAATAATTTAATGTTAGACTTCATGGTTTGTAACCCACTTTACAAATGTCCAATAAACCCACACAGATTCCTCTCTCCAACCAACCGTGACACTTAAAGTTATAAAGCTGAAGTATTATTAATAATCAAACCTTTTCTCCTCTACTATTTATAAAGCCATTAATAACCAAGAGTTTATTGCCTTTTAATGAGCTATTGGCAAATATTATCCAATGCTGGAGCCACAAATGGTGGTTAGTTATTTTTTTTTTACACTCCATGAGTTGTTTCCTGCTGTAACTGCATAATTTGGTCCTGATCCCCTGCTGCTATTTTCCACAAGGTGCATGGTCGAAGGGCTTTTTTTCCTGGCAAGCTTCACACATCCAATTAATGGCTTATTCCTAACATATCTGGAGAAAGTAACGGGTTAAAACCTGCAAAAAGTTTAAAGCATATGTTCATAGAAAGTACTTATCTTAGGTGTTAATATTTAAAAAAAACACTGCCACAGATCAAGCTCTGTAGCCTCCCCTGTTTTCATCTCCACACTGACAGCAACTTCCCTTAAACAGGTCTCCAGGTGTAGACCATTGTACTCTGTGACCCTGTTGTTTCTGAAGTGCTGTCACTCATGTCTCCTGTCTAGTCTACTGTCAAGAACTGAATCAAGCCGTCTTGTTTTGTGAGCCAGAGATGAGTTGGAAGAGAGGATACATCCCTTAAAGTTAAGCCTGTAGCATTCATCTACCATTCAAGGCCTTGATTCTGAACAGCACTGAGCCTAGATGTAACTTAAAGTGGTAATCATTTGTTTATAGATGCCATAAGTGGGGGAATTGGCTGTAAAAAAACAAACAAAAAACTGCCAGGTTTAAAGCTTTCAGACTTTCACCTCATGATTAACTTGGCCAAAAAATAATAAGACTATTTTTGTGACACCAGTTAAAAACTCAAGAGAAAAAATCAGTGCTACCAGTCAGACCAAGTAAGACAATAGTGTAGCATACATATCCTCTATAATAAATGGACATAGTATCCATGTGGTCAGCCATTGGTTTCTGATGCAGCTTTAAAGGCTGTTGTCGTTGGCAGGAACCACATTGGAAATACTAAACTCAAGGTGAGCTGCGCCTCTGATTGGGCAAACTTGTAATCTTAATAACTGCTGATTTATCATAAATTAACCCCCTTACACTGTGTGCTGTTGGAGAAATTAGCCATGTTATTTACCAGGCTTCAAACATGTATATTATTGCTGTAAAAAATCATCCTTTTTAAAAATTATTTTTGGCTTGGTTAGAATGTGGTTAATGGTACTTTTAGAGCTAACCTTCAGCGGACACTCAGCAAAGTGCATTTTTTGATCTTCTGCATTAGCTTCCGGAGGTTGCTGCTTTGACTATAAACACAGTTGATATGAATGTTGTTGTAAAGATAACAATGGTATGCATTGTTGCTATATAAGTTAAGATTAATTACTCTGTCTCATGATTGAGTGAGTGATAGATTGATCATCTGTGACCAAAAAACCCCCAAAACATTGTATCAAATCTTCCTCTGTCTTCCTCTACCCGTCATTCTATGTTACATATCCAGCACAAAAACCTCGTCTTTTTAAAAAATCCCCATAACTGGTGAGGAAACATTTTTGGAGTGGAGTATCTCACGTCCATCTGTCGTCTTCTTTAACATGATTTACTCTGCAGTCGTGGTTGTACACGGTGGTATAGGCTCACTAGCTGGCTGAGTCTTCTTCTGTTGCGGCTTCTTCTATTAGTAGCAAATGGTGTAAAGATCCAGTACTGCCCCCTACTGTGAACCAGTTAGTTACTTGGTGTTAAATGTTAGTTTTTAGGAAAATATCAGTGTCACTTTTGTAAAAAACAGTTAATTCAGTCATTTCCAGTAAACTTCTGTTGCTCATTGTTGATGGACAAGACAGTATGAAGCCAAACCTCAGAGACGGACCGGATATGGACCTTGTGGAAATCCAGGATATATTAGACCACATGCTTCTCCTTATAACTTCCAGCCTTTCTAAGGAAGATCAACCATTTGAACCATTAAGGATCAAAACGGACATCAGAATTACTTTCCCTGTCCGTCCAAAATAACCAACCGCCTCTCAGAAAACATGTCATTATGGTCGTCCGCCTTCCTCTCTTTCACCACAGAACTTAGCTCGTATTGACGGCACTTCAGAGGGGTAAAACGGTAATGGTCATTGCATAAATTTCAGAATTCGTTGAATCGCTGTGTGTTTGCGCGCTGGCGCTCGAGAGGCTTGGTTTTTCAGAGGGGTTTGTAAACCACCAGAGGAAACTTGTGATTAGAGGAATATGTGGAAACAAGGATGTGGTGGGCGCTCCAATTAAGTATCTATCACTTTTCCAGCGACCCATCAAAACATGCTGCAGTTAGAGAGGCTCCGTTGACATTTTATGGAGGTGGAATGAGCGACAACAAGATTACAGACATCTCTGCTGGTGGTGGGGAAGGAACTTTAGGCGTGAGTTTGATGCTTGTGGTGCAGAGCATGTTGATTTCCACATGCAATGTGTAAAACATGACTGTTGATCCAAAATACATGGGACCCCCAAAAAGTTCCAGAAAAAAAAAGATGAATTGAGCTGATTTATAAACGTGTCTTGCAAAAGAGATTTGTGTCATAGCGAGTGAGTAGATAGAATCAAAAGAATGAGTCAGTGAATATTCAGGACTTCGTCACAGGCGTTACTGTTTAACCTGAACCAGTTCCAGTGGAAGTGCTTACTCTACAAGCTGTTACTTTCAACACTTTTTGCCTCATCATCAAAACCCCTCTCTCTCTTTGACTCACTATCAGGCCGACTTTCGGGTCATCTTGAGTCAGCAACTTTCAGCCCCCGACGTCTCTGAACTGAGAGGCCCTTGATGATTACTTTTTTTCTGTTGTTTGCTTTGCCTTTAAGACTGGCGGCGTGCCACCGTCAGGAACTCTAAAGCCTCCCCACATCACCAAAGAGAGAGAGAGAGAGAGAGAGAGAAAGAGAGCGGCCTCTGCAATGCATCAGCTTAGCTGCCGCTATATATTAAAGTGATTGCTGACATAATTTATGAATGGAATGAAAAATAAAGTCTGCATTGCAATGAAATTTTAGAAAAGAGGGATGGATCTATAATTTATTCGGCTTGCCACAAGTCAGCACTCTGTGCTGCTAACCCCCCCTGCTCACATCTCATTTCTGTGCATTTGCAGTTTCGCCTTCCTCCTGTTTTTCCCCTCTCAGGAGCACAGGGGGCCATCTTTAGGGGGGTCAGGGGTATCAAGGTGGTGCTGGACTTTTGGCTCCAGTCTAGGAATGCCTTCACATTTACAAACAAACTGGCTCTTTCGCTCGCCCTGTTTGCCTCTGTGGCTTTCTTTTTTCTTCTTTTTTTTTTTTTTTCAAGGCTTGTACGGGCAAACACACAGCAGGAAACATTGAGTTGTTGATGGCCTTCACAGACTCGCTCATAAACTCTGCTAGCATGAATGTGGAGGCCTGTGAGTGTGTGTCAAAACAGCTCCTGACATCTTTTTCCTCTTCTGAATAAGCCATCAAGGTGTTGTGGAAGTAAACAACCAAATAACTGTTAACAATCGAATCATGACACCGAGGCGCAAGAGGCCAAACTTCAGTAAGACATTTCAGCCTGATTCTGCTGCAAACTTTGTCTGTTCCTGTTTATGAATGTTACTTGGAAACAACACTTAATCACATTGTTCAGCATGTGGCGTCCCTCTCGCTAATTCCTCGCCTTGCTCGCTCGCCCTTGCTCCGTTTGTAAACAGGGAAGTGGGATGCATGGCCTCATTGTTTTGCATCATTATTACTGACAGGCCTTAATGATTTGAATGATGGGAAAGCCTCATTCGAAATTAACCCAGCCCTGTGTGTTTACGCTGCCTAAATCATGTCGCTCATTGGCTTGGAAGAGAAGCAGAAAGGGGGGAAAAGAGGGCCTCACATCCTGACATCTGCAGAGCACCTGTCCGGAGCTGTGCATGCTAGCTGCGCCAGAGCACATTTAAACAGCCATCTTCGCTCATTTTTCTCTGCAGCCTTGAAAAACACCATAACCGTCATGTGCTTAAACAATCGACAGCTTCTGCTGCTTTCTTCCTGTTTCCACTACATCTTTGTATTGTGCGTCTTACTGATGATGTCACGTCTCCCTAACATGCAGTAATTGAAACTCTTTTTGTTTTGAAAGAAAACTCTTCACATGTGTTTTTATTCACTCCCGATGTGCCCATGACCAAGAAAAACTGTTTTAGTGAACGTCATTTTTTGGAGGAGCGTTAGCAACATGTACATGAAACCACTGACTGTAAACTAATTCCAACTGCATATTTACTCCATGGCAGTAAATATAAAAACAAAAATAGAGGTTAAATTTGATATAAAAATGTGCAAACATAAAATCTTTGATCTGCTTTCTACATTTCTTTGTTGATGACTCTGTGGTGACTAAACCAGTATAACAAAGGTATCAGTGGAGGAAGATTAATTTAAGAAACACGGCAATATTTAAACATAGATAGTATAATTGTTTATGGATCAGCTAAATTAAGCATCTTAAGAGTTATTTTGATTTGCCTATCATTGGGGCCCTTATTTAATTTGAATTTTCAAAGTTGGAAACCTTTGCATGGGAATTTTCAGAAATTTATATTAACTGCACTTACCTGCTCATATACATGTATAAATACTACACATTTTGTTGATAACAAGAAAAAAGTTGCGCAAAATTTCCGTGACAAATTTCCTAGGGATTTTTAAAAAAACGTTTAAGTTGACGACAACAAAACCCTGAAGAGTTCCAATATTCCTGAGCTTCAATTTCCACGGAAATGTTCAGGAAACTTTCCTGAAATCTACCAGACATTTTCCACCACTTTGGATCCCTACAAGAGACACTGAATTTCCAAAAGCAAATATATCTGCTGCTGTTCATTTGGGATCTTCAGTGTTTTTCTCAGTGATTTTTAGCGTGTTGTTAGCTTCCGGTGACGTCACTGCTGCTTATGCTTTGGCTGCACCAGGGTGATCTGTCAGTGTCTCTGGGGTTAGTCTTTTGAAACAAACGTCATTGTGATTTTGTTGTTGTTGTTTAAAAAAATCATAAATTTAAGTCGGAACTCTATCGTTAATGTCAAGTTTTTGACTCTAATCTCAAAATCTGGGGCCAGAGTCAGAACATTGACATTTAGGGTTGCAAAATTTCTGGAATTTTCAAAGTCGGAAACTTTTCATGGAAATTTGGGGGAAATTAACAGGAGTTAATGGGAATTTTGGGGAATTTATCTTAACTGCATTTACCAGGTCATGTACATGTATAAGTATTAACCATTTTGTTTTCTTCCAAGTAGACATGTAGGCAAAGAGGTCAAACATGTCATGTTTAATTCCCCAAGATTTTTTAGAAAAATTAATTTTTTAAATTTAGAGGAACGAAACCCTGAAAAGTCCCAATATTCCCGGGCTAAAATCTCCACAGAAATTTTCAGGAAAATTTACTGAAATTTACCAGAAAATTTGCACCCTATTTACAACACCTCTTTAAACTCAGAATCTTGAGCTTAAAAGCCTCTGGTTCACTGTGGGAAATAACTCCAATGAAACCTAAGCTGGTTTTGTAGAGAAAATGTATCAAATAAATTCTTTTAAAAAATGAGAGAAGATGGGGGGGGGGGGGGGGGGGGGGGTTGCATCTGCTTACAAAACTACACTGAACAATTAATCAAATTATGAAGTACGTTAAATCTTTGCACTTGCAGAAAACTGTGGGATTAGAGGAACAATTGTTCCAAGATTAAGAATACAGTTACTTGCAGTAATCCTTTGCCTTTTGGGCCGTGCAGGTTTTTTTAATGACACACAGTGCAAATGGACAGTGCAGTGTGTACGGTATGTGTTTATCGTCGTGCATGCTCGCTGTAGCCGACTCGTGAATGTTCAGTATTAACTTGCGTGTCACGCAGTGTGGCACACAGCGCAGCTGCTGAGAGAAGGCCAGTGTCCAGCGCTGCTTCGGTCCACTGAACAATTTCACTGCACCCACATCGCTCTACATGCACGCTCCCACTGTTCGATATTCCACAGCCCTGCTGAGTCACATGACTCCCTGTCCCACTAACCTCCCACCAGACGTTATCAGTGGTTATACAGGCCAATAGTTTCCTGCGAGGAGAGAGCTGTGTAAGCTGGCTGGGCTCAGAACAAAGCTGTGCCTGGAGAAAGGGAGGAGGGTGGCAGAGCTGGGAAAGGTGCCTGGCCTTCATCAGGCAGCGCCACCGAATTCGGAAGTGAGTCACTCCTCTGCCGTGCACAGAATCCCTCCCAAAGGTCACCCTCGCTGGCTTTAGCACGTCTCCATGTCAGCTGTTGCATAATGCCAGCGGTAGCCTACTGTAGAAAAACAGGCTGCAGGAGGAGGAGGAGGAGGAGGGCTGTATTTATACTGAAGACACAGCAGATCAGATGTGTTGGTTAAACAGACTTTTTCTGCTCCTCAGAAGACTTTGAGGAAGATAAAATCTGAAGGAAAATGCAGGGATAACCAGTTTTATCCCTTTATTTTGATTTATTGTGTTCAACAGAGATTGAAAGCATTAAAAGCTTTCATACCAACGTTTTTAAACTCAAAAAAAGTTCAGTAATTTAGATAATCTGACCTGCAAGGCCCTGATTGTTGTCAGTGTCGGATGGTTTTTGAGTTAATCTCGTTCCTCAAACATTTAAGTTCAACTCAAAAAACTCAAAAACAGTGTTCTATAACCCATCTACAGTCAGCTCTGTCGATGGGTTCTTCGATCTGCCTCTGAATGTCCTCACAGGCTTCACTGGTTGGTATCAGCTGGATGGGGCGCTCTTCCTGACAGCTGAGTATCTGTGTCTGTTTCCTGTCCCAGATAACCGCAGTATGCAGAGAGGCTGCCCTCCTGGCCCTACAAGAGGACATCAAAGCTCAGCACGTCCAGGCCAGACACTTTGAAAGTGCCCTGAACACTGTGAAGCCCCGGATCCCCGACTCTCTCATCCAGTCGTATATCAGCTATCAGCAGCAGCACAGCGGCCTGTGTTTCTTCTGAGCACGCCAAGGGACTGTTTTCAACTTTTGTTTTCTGGCTCTGTCTGAAGAGGACAAAGTCACTCCCGTATACCTGACAGAAAAACAAAGAAGAGGCTAGTTTAGTAACTGGCAGCCATCACATTTTAAAACTCTGCAAACAGAATTGTGCGTTAATATCTTTACAACTTTTTGTTTTGCAAAATAACCCCAAGTGTCGGATTTCATCCTGTAAAATGTTAATAATGTATTAATTAAAATGCATTATTTATGTATTTGTCCTCTTTGGGTGTCCTTTCTGCCTTTAGCACTTAAAGGACATTGTAATTCACAGACAGCTCGAAGACTGTTTTATTACTTTGCTATTGAGTAGTTCAAATGTCGGTCAAATAAAGTCATAATTTTCCTTTTTAACGCAGCTCAGAATTATGGTTTTCTCAGAGCAAGATTAGAGTGTATTTTAAGATTTAGAGCATGCATAAGAACATTTTACGTTTCATCAAAATCTGGCTTTTCTTGTTCCACTTAGTTTGAAAATGTTTGTTTTAAAGAAAGAGTCAGCAATCGTAGATTTAAAGATTTTTAATGACTATGAAAAATACTGTAGGTCTGTATTTGACCTGCTGGGTTGCATTAATGTGTTATGGGTGGTGAGACTGATAGAGGAGAGCCAATCCTTCCACTCAGAGCAAAGGAACATTATGTAATAACCTGATATTCTTGGAGCACGATAGTGACTTTTATCTGGACCCTCTTCAGGAAACCCTGATGGTCCCCGAACCTCTAACTCTGGGGTAACTTGTGCTCCACGTGCACGCGTAGCAAACAAATCCCGGCTGCAGGATTCATCACACGCATGCATGGAAAATCAGCTAATTGCTGTAATCGTCAGATTTCCGTCCGCACTTCCGACCACTAAGAGCGGGGATCCAGGCGGCCATCTGTCAGTCTACCAGGATTTGCTCTGTCACCGAGGAGCTGGATTTCAACATCCAGGCTGGAAAAAAAAAAACTCCACTCGTTTTCTAGACAGTCGCTTTAACAGTCCGTTAACTCTAATAGGGGCTTTTCCTCTGTTCTTTTTCAAGCATTTGTTGACCCGAAATGGCTCTGGAGGTCATTCATCTATTGATTTTTCCATTTGAATGGGATAAATTGACTTTGTATTGAACTTCCTTTTCTCATGGATCCGGATGTAGCGCATCCGCGACACCAATCAAACCAGACAGTCAGGAACAGAGAGGAGGGGGTGTAGGAGCGAGGCGGGGGGAGTCTTTCCCCTGGCTGCAGGGCTGCTTTTTTCTTAAGGTGGTACTAAACCCCAACCACCGACACCACCATTTCCACCACTCCTCATGCTGGAGACAGAAAAAAAAGAGAAGTCGACCCATGAAACTCTTGAAATGATGGGAAAAAATCCATATCAGGGAGGGATGCACGCAGGCTGCACACTCATACAGACGCGCTTTTATTTCCTCTGATGACTGTGAGTGCGTAATGGGAACATTCCAGAGAGCAGAGGAGACATCCTGTTGATGTTTCCTCCCTCAGTTGTCTGTGCAGACAGTGGTTTCCAAAGTGTGGCTCCAGCACAGAAGGGGGTCTTTTATAGCGCCAAGGTTAACTTCAGTCAACTTTTCAAATTAAAACATGAAGTCTAGGCATACCTGTAAAAGTGTAATGACTTACAAAGTGAGGTTCTTTGATTTTAAACTCATCTGTCCTGTAAATGATCTGGAAAAATGACGACGTGTCTTATTTTGATCTTGCAAGATTAATTCTGTCTAACACCCTTCACTTTAAGCTTAAAGTGTCAATTAAAAAAAAAAAAAAAAAAACAGTAAATCTTCTGAAGAGATATATTAAAGCGACACTTTGATTTACTTTAACTGTGACGTATTGATTCGATGTGCAAAGATTTTTTTTCTTTAAAATTAAGAAAAAGTTAAAAAAGGATGATAAATGTAAAGGGGATTTTACTCTACTGTTCATCTTTTAACACAGAGTGAACCAAACATGACGAATCAGCAAGAATATAAATAAACCTCGCGTTTATTACATCACTATTAGTCACATTCACCGTATTCACATCATTATTCATAACCCACAAGAGCGGAAACGACGACTTTTTTCTTCCCCGAGCCCCCTCGTCAACCAACGCGGAATAAAACCCCCCGTTCCACCTTAACAAGTGCACACATCTCTATCGCCCGGCCTTCCACATCTGCCCAATGAATCAGGAGCGGATGCGATGTATCCTTTTTCAGTGGAGTGAATGGCCAATGGGAGTTGGCTTGTCGAGCAAACACTGAGCCCTGCGTCCCCATTCATTCAGTGCTGAACAGGCCCGCAGAGCTGGAGAGAGCGCACGGCTGTCTGCGACCACACGACGCTTTTTTTCCCCTGTACAGCGAGCGCAGACTCTCCGCAACAACACAGCAACAGCCTGAACTCTGCTCTCCGCAGATACTCGAAGAGGAGAACGTCTGGGATTTACGCTCACTCGTGTTTGATTTGTTTCGTTCGAGACGTTTTTCTACGCTATTTCTACTCGCCAGCAATTCCTGCGGGACTTCTATAACTGGGTAGTCTCGCCAGAAGATCGGCCTCCCAAGTGCGCAGCAGCTCTCCCCCCTCCATCAGAGCTCCACCGTGGATTTACTTTGTTTTAAACCGGGACGAATGCATGCGTAAAGCGCGCTCTACTTCCAGAAAACTCATCAAGAAAAGGGAATAACGCAAAGGGATACACTCTCTCTTGGATTAAAAGGCAGTTAATGTTATGCATTAGAGCCGAAAGGCTGCGTTTGGACATTGCCCCTTCCTTTTGGATGGAGTTTTGGTCTGGTTGATGGATTCGACGTTATGGATGGTTGCATATAGGTATGTATATATTTTAAACTACTTTTATGCGCATTTCGTGATTTCATGGTACACACTAAAGTGCTGCACGTAGCAGCAAAGTACGCACACTGGCGTGTTAAAAATGTTTCGCTTTACATTCAGAGACTAAACGTGTGCTTTCTAAAAGTTCGTGGCTAGAAAAAAACACTCGCAGCGGGTGAAACTCATCGCGATTAGGAGATGAAGTTGATGGATCTCCATGCCTGCTGTGTCCTTCCGTGGCTCTGCTGTAACAAACACCCTTCCCCCCACGGCGGTTGTTTTCATTCATAAGTTTTAGCCCGTCTATTTGGATGCGTCCTCTTGTGTCTCTTGATCTCCCGATCCCGATGTTTTATAGGGTCCCGCTTTTATTACTGCGCAGGATGTAGTCTCCTTTGAACGCGCTCGGTGCAGATAATCCTATTTAAAATGCGCTCTTTGACGCCAAGACTTAGAAAAAAAGGTGTTGAGAAAATAGTTTATTTGTGAAGCGCCATGGATGAAAAATCGAGCATTTCTGGCTTGACGTGCAGACTTCCTCTCTTTGGATGTTTTTTTTTACAGGCTGTGGGGATTTCTCTCCAGGATTTGGCCTCGTGCACGTCCACGAAGGCTCAAACCAAGGTTCCTAATCTTGTTTATGGTATACACACGCACATCCGACAACTTTTGAGCTTCCACAAAACTTCAAATAATCGTGTCTCTCTGTAGTGTGAGGGGCAGTTTTGGTCTGGGGACATTAAAGCTCTTCGTTCGTCTTTATTCTCCTCAAAAGTCTGTATTTTGTCGGAACTTGGTCTGACCTTTAGTTCTTTTCCCCTTCTCTTACTTTTGTCCCTATTTCCCTGAATCCTTTTCGGTGTAGTAATAGAATACTAAGTGAGGCAGCTCATTTAGTTCCCTTGGATCGCGTCCTCATTTCGTCGCCGCGGTGCATTTAAATGTTAACTAGTCATACAAATGTAAATGAGGAGGGGAAGTATTTGTAGGCCCTACTGAAGTTTAAATGTGTGCGTATTAGGGAGGAAGGTACACCAAGTCTTGTTAATAGTCAACTTTTCCCGGAGGTTTCACTAAACGGAATCAAAAGTGACGCACAGTCCTGTTGACAGCATGAAAACAGAGTCAGAGTCAGAGTAAAGCACACGGCTGAAAAGGCAAATATACATTTTTATTATTACATGGTATAAGAAACAGTTAAATTTGAAATTCACAGTTTTTCCTGCTGCAGATTTAGTTGAATTTGGTGCATTAATGCTGATTATTTGCACTTGATGTTGCCCGTGTTAAGGCCCAGGAATGCTGTAACCCGTCCTCCATCAGGACGGCGTGTTATTGCCAGTTATGCCATGTTTTGGCTGTCTCTGATCATGTCCCCTCCCTCCCCACTTCTTCCTTTGTCTCTCTTTGGCCTCTTTCCCCCCCTCAGGCAGGTTTTCCGATGCATGCCAAGTCCACGGTGAATGTCGGAAGTGGTGATCCCCCCAGATGGAGCTCCAAAGTCAACATGGCCCCGGCGGTTCATTAGTGGTGATCCAGCAGCCTTCCCTGGAGAGCCGGCAGAGGTCGGATTACGAGCGGGAGCTCCAGCATGCCGCCATTCTCTCCCTGGACCAAATCAAGGCCATCCGCTCCAACAACGAGTACACCGAGGGGCCCTCAGTGGTACGGAGGCCCCCTGCGCCCCGAATGGCCCCCAGGCCCCAGGACAAGCAGGAGAGGACTCACGAGGTCATCCTCGTCAATGTGAACAATAATTATGAGCACCGGCCGTCCGGTCACCACCATCACGTTGGGGGCGGCGTGGTGGTAGTGGCTGGGGGACAGCAGTATGGAGGGTCCCGGGCCCCTGGGCTCAGCCGCTCCACTAGCACAGGAAGTGCCGCCAGCTCAGGGAGCAACAGCAGCGCCTCCTCTGAGCAGGGACTCTTGGCACGCTCGCCCCCCACCAGGCCTGGCATGAGCTTACAGCACCACCACAGAGCAGAGCGGCCTGTTCGGACTCAGCCCAAGCCCAAGGCCCTTTCTCAGCCCCAGCAGGGACCTCACTTCCATCAGCCTCCACTAGAGGCTCCGCTCAAGCCGCAGGGCAAAGGGAAATCAGACTTTTCTGGCGCTGGCACCGGGGTGGTGGCTGCTGCCGGGCACCAGTTCATCTGCGAGCGCTGTGGGAAGTGCAAGTGTAGTGACTGCACGGCTCCTAGGAGCCTGCCTTCATGTCTGGCGTGTAACGGCCAGTGTTTGTGCTCAGCTGAGAGCGCACTGGAGCATGGCACCTGCATGTGCCTGGTTAAGGGCATCTTCTACCACTGCTCCAATGACGATGAGGGGGACTCGTGCGCTGACCACCCCTGCTCGCTGTCACGCTCCCACTGCTGCTCCCGCTTTCTGTGCATGGGATTAATGTCGGTACTCTTCCCTTGTCTGCTTTGCTACCCACCTGTTAAGGGCTGTCTGAAGGCATGCCAGGGCTGCTACGACCGGGTTAACAGGCCCGGCTGTCGCTGCAAGAACTCCAACACTGTGTACTGCAAACTGGAGAGCTGGGCCCCACAGAGCCAGGAGAAACCCTCCTGATCGGCCCTGTGTGTGATTGTGATCGTGTGTGCGCGGGAGACTCTAGATGTGGATCTTATGATGACAATGATAATGATAGTCACAAATTAATGTTTATCAAACATTCTAAGCACCTCCCACCCGCCTCCCTTTCCTCGCTGCAGAACCCTAAGGAGCTAAAAGGAGTAACGAAAACCACTCGATTATTTTTATTTTTATTTTCTCTGGATCAGGACCATGTTTTTACAGACCAGTGTTTGCCTTAGCTGTTTCTACGTCTGTCCTCAGCTCCTCATTAACACTATTTTTTTATGTATATGTAAGTTTTTCTTCCGTTTTAGGTAGGTAGTTTCCTCCAGGTCTTTGCACCCGGTGGATCTGCCTCTCACCAAATCTGTGAAGGACGATCTACTATAGGGCAATTATGTAGCTGTTACCTGGTATTCATAGCAAGCAGGTATGTTTGAGTTTATTGGTTGCTGCCACACTGACGCTGTGGTTCCTTTGCTCGTGTTGCATTAATGAAAGCACATCCATCTCATAGTATTTTTTTTTTTTTCCACCTGGACATGTTTCTTTCTTCTCCACCCATCTGAACTCTTCATTCACATTCTGTGGCATTCTCCCATGTTTTTTTTTTTTTTTTTTATTTTGTTTGTTTGTTTGTTTATCTTTATTTTGTTGTAAATTGTATGCTCAAAAATCCATAAGAGGAATTCTGGCTATTTTTTAAAAGAAAAATGTCTGTTAAAACATTTTTTTTTTTTTGTTGTAAAAAATATTTATTATGTGAAGCTCTATTATTTTATGATATTTATTGCAAGAGACAGTCTTAAATTTACTCATGTCTGAATATAACAAAATATCAAATACTTACTGAAAAATTAAAGGGTGGCACAAAAGAAAACTATGTTAACTTTAATGCAGAAAATATATTAATTAATGAAAAAAAACAGCGCTGTCTGGTGTCTTGATTGAGAAGGTGTGTTTCATGGTTGGTTTTAAAGCTGCTTGAGCTCAGAAAGTCTGTTTCTTTTTTTTTTCTGCGTTTGCATGTGTGCCGTGTTGACACTGGGTGTGGAATTCCTGGTTTGAAAAAAAAAGAAAGATCGAGCATGAGTAGAAACAGCTTTTGGCTTAAAATGTGACTGTTTACATTCTTGAAGGGCTTCTTCGCCGCGATTCTCCTCGCTAACCTTGAAAGCTAAACAATGCAGGTCATTGACACGATTAGCCCCGAAGCTGCTAGCATCAACAGAGCCTTCATGTTTCCATGCTCACAGGAAGTAACTCTCCATAAAAGAAGGAGAAGAGAAAGAAAAAAAAAAAAACAGAAAACACACCACTCTACTCTGCAGCCTACAAGTCACTACAAAACTATGTGCAGTAGTTTACTCCCTGGGCTCTAACCCTGCTGGATCGGGATGTTCCCAAACTCCCAAATGGTCTCCATATTGCAGTGTGTGCTTTGAGAGCGAGCATTACGAGTAGCCAGGGCCACCTGTTCAAAGATAATAAACCGGGGCTATCAATGCTGGGCTTTTATGGCTTGGTTCCTGCACTAAAGCCAACGACAGGGGCAAATCCAGCCCCCACGACCCCCCTTCCCCATTTGGCCGCCTCTTTTTGTCAGTGAATTTATCACTTGGGAAGTCCGCTGACCCCCAAACCCCCCCTTCCACCTCCGGGCCTCCAGGGGATGAGATCATCACTTTGAAAGTTGGTTGGTCGGCACGGAAATGCCAACAGTTGGGGAAACACAAACTGGGAGCAGGAATTTCTCAGAGACAAAGGGAAAAAATATACCGTGGCTTAAGTTTGGGAAAGTGCAGAGCTGGCAGGAAAGCGCTGCTCGTGTTCAGGTGCTTTACGGTCGTACATTTTGGATGATTCGGCTCAGAAAGGTCAAGTTGTAACAAATCACAGATAGAAAATCAGTAAAAAGTCATCAGCATTTTCCTTAAAATGAGCCATCCATCTGTGCCTTTTATTCCTCTTTTTGGTGGAATGTACCTTTTGTTGCCCGAATGCTTAAGAGTGGATTAGCGATTTGTCAATTTCCTGTTACCTTTCAGAGCTGCAATTCGAGCCCCATTTGCTCCTGGCTCCTGGTTGATAGCAAACAATAGGAGGCCTTTTTTTCAGGTTCCACTGCTGCTCCCCTGCGCGGATGAGAAGGGGGAGGTGGAGGAGATCTAAACTGTATTCAGAAGGCAGGGAACAGGAAGACAGTGTTTACTTGATATTTTCCAGCCTAAGCCAAATAAGGAAACAGATCCTACTCCCACTATTTCCAGAACTTGGCTCAGTTTGGTCGCTAACATGTCTTTTAAATCTCTGATCTAATCAGCTGAGATGTCTAAAATAACATTTTAAAGCTTGTGTTAAGCTCTTTTTTTTTTCAGTCACCCTGCCACGTGAACTGTACTCCAACTGCGTCATATTTGATGTTAAAAAAAAAGGTGTAATTTGAGTCAGACTTCAGTAATTCAATGGCATAAATGGTCACAACCTCCCCCTCCTCCCCCCTTTCCTCTTCTTTGCACTTGTTCAGAGTAAATTTAGCCGCTCCACACGCCCACGTAATGCTATTTGGAGTTGTCAGGCTTGGCGGGTCCCTCGGTTTTTTGGGGCCGTACAAGTGCAAACACAAATGACTACCAAGTGAGTCATGGTGGAACCTCCGGCCCACACATCCTACCGGGGCAGACCTTTTCTTAGCCATGCAGGGCAGCGCTGCCGGCCCAGCCGCGATGGAGCAGGATACTCTATAAACAGTCATCATCCACCTCCTCCTCCTCCACAGCATTCATCAGCAAAAGGCCCGCTTCAGCTTTCCTCTGCCTCCCCCTCATCTGGTTTTCATTATTTCCCCTCATGGCATATAAATAGAAATTAGCAATCAGGGGAAATGTGGGGGTGGTGGATTTTGGCGAAGAAGACGGCTTTTTGGACCTCAGCATGATGACCAAAGTTTATGGAAGTTATCTCCTCAGATGTTTGGACGGTCTGGGCGCGCTGGAGTGACATGTGAGAGATGATGTGTTTGAGAGAAGTGCTCCAACATCCACAATCGGGGGCGGCAGGGTTAGAATGACGAGAAAACATTAGATAGCTTTGAAACGGTGGAGTGTAGGTTCTGATAAAGTTACTGTTAGGTTAAAAAGTTCTGGAAAATAAAATATGCAGCTCAAAATCTGGTTTAGAGAAGACAACCTGTGTTTACCTTCACCGCCGAGGGCTGCAGAGTTTAAGGTTTGGTTTGGAGGACTCTCTGAAGCCACAGAGGAACATGTAATCCACCAGAAAGGAAACTACCCTGACATAAAAACAGATTGTTTGGCAATTTAAGACATGTAACCATCGGCTGCAGAGCTTATGCTTGACTGAAGCTGAAGTTCCTCTGCTGGACTTGTACACAAGCAAAGAACTGGTTTGTGCACGAGGAGGAGGGATGTCCTGAAAGATTATATTATCTCTGATTTGTGCAAATTAGCTTCACTACAGCATAAAAGTCACAGGACAAACATTTCTCTTTCTAATACGATTTAAACTTTGCCCTTTTAAAGATTGGGATATAATCTTTGGAGAGAGAATTCAGACATCTGAGCGAGCATTTCGTCTCTACTTAAAGAAACCAAACTGATTCCAGAGACACATGAAAGTAAATCAGGTGTTTACAGCCTCGTTCGAACACTACGGGCCGCTTCCTGTTTTTCAGACACGCTGCGTTTCATTTGACGGACAGTCATTTAACGGCTTCTTTCCTCCTCAGGGCCTGCAGGGACGACCCAGTGTTTTATCAGGTGTCGAGGGCCATTCAAGATGGAGGTGTTTCATTGGGGCCTGAGCCTGTTGAGCATTTGCTCCTGGGTACACACACCCACAGGAACTGGAGTGTAAAACTTTCACACCCCTCCTCCTCCTGACCTGCTCTGAGCCTGTCTATGCAGCGTTACCTGCTATCTGATACCACATTCTTCTCCTGGGCTGCTTCCTGTCTTTGTGTCTTTGAGGACAAAGGAGAGGATGGTGATGATGATGATCAGAAGAAGGGAGATGATCAATAAAACACACACACTCAGCAATCAGTTGACTCCTCTTGTAATTAATTATGCGTGATTTAGATTACTGAGAAGATTTGCTCTTGATCAACGGCTCTCATTTCATCAGGATTAGACACTTCCTCCAAAACCTGTTGAAGACCTCAGTGATAGAGCCAGACTGATTAACTTGGGATTTTGTTGTAAGAATGCAAATTTAATATTTGGAGATTAGGGAAAAATGATTGAAGACATGGCCAACCAAAGTCTGTAGTCGAATCTTACGATGAAAGAGATTTTTTTTGTAATCTTAACAGTATTTTACGGTAATATCCTCAGTAACTTGGTGGGGCATTTCTTTTTGCTATATTACTGGAAGCAACAACATATACTGTAAATGAAGATACAGTACGTTCCTGTAGACTTACAACAATTTTTGGAGAAGACGATTTTTCATCAGGTCACTTGAAATTAGAAAAACTAGAGCCTGCTTTGCATGAAGAACACAACAAGAAATGCTCCTTTAACGTTTACAAGACTCCAGGTTTCACTTTAAATCTTTTGACTTTACCACCTGTACTCTGGTCTCTTCATTCAAGCCTGCTTTGAATGGAGAAACACCTCCTGGAAATGAAGAAAGAGCTCCACAAAAATTTCACTTGGAAACTTATTTTTGGCCGTTGTGTTTATTCTGAAGTTGTTCAAGTTCAGGTCAGAAGAAAAAGAAAATGCAATGGGAGAATGACAAAGTGAGTCTGTTGTGGATTTAAAAATACAGGAAAAATATCAAAAGTGCAACAAAAACAGAATTTTTGATTAAGAGTCTGGCAAATAAAAAACAATGTGCTGAGGACCGATTTAAATCAGTCACGATCATATGGCCTTGAATTAGCGGTGCTCGTGCATGTGAGTGAGGGCATTGTTTTGGAGGAGCTCCAAGTGTGTGGGCTAAATGGAGTCCTGAGGAGATGCTACATTCAAATTTATGCTAGTTTTCTGTGACTACCAACCCTGCCTTTAACTCTGAAATCATTCTAGTAAGAGTCATAAGAAAAAGAATGCAATGATGGACGGATAAAAAAAGAGCCTGCTGGGCTTTACAATCCAAGAAATATCTTAAAAATTGAACAAAATGTGTTTTTTATTCTACTCAAAGTCAGGTTGTCTTTAGTACCTTCATTGTATTTCCACAAAAAGACTCAAAAGACTCAAATTATTAAAATCAAATTATTAACCAGAGTCTTAAATGAATCATTTCAACAAATCAAACTTAAAATCATAGTTTTAAGTTTCTAACAAGGAGTATAACCAAAAAAAGACAACACATTCAATGCGTTTACATGCAGTTTCAGAAATCAGACTATGAGCTTAGTCAGCACAAGATCAGACTATTGAAATACATGTAAACAGCTTTGCTGAACTGAGCATAGCTCGACTGACACACCTAGATTATGCAGTTGCTAATGGGCTGTGGTTGGAATCAGCGGGACTTGGCAAGTCTCTGTAAGCTTCGGGTTTAGCTAGAAAAGGAAGCAGATGGTCATGATCATCATGGTCAATGGGTTCGCTGCACTCATACAGTCCATGGCTCCAACACAACAAACCAACACCATGATACCACATACATAAATGAAAACATAAGCTGCACCCATCTCGACCATCATCGTTAGGATGTTGTTTTCTCTTCAGGTGAACCAAACTAGTCTGATACGCATGCAGCTTTGCTCATCAAAAAAGGACACAGCACCGCCTATAAAAGCAGAGTGAGACGTTCTAAGCCAGAAGTCCAATTCTCTTTTCCGCACACAGACAAGACTAGACCTTAGGTAACTTACTGCGTGCATGTAAATGGACTGACTGATGAAGATACCTCTTGGTATCAAGCATCTCAAAAAGTCCACAAGTCTTAAAAAGATGAGTATGTCTTTTGCCTTGAATCTTTAATATCGAATCTTAAACTGAGAAACTGACAGAAATAAAGCGTCCTAAAATCAAACTAATGTCTCTAAAAGTCCAGAAGCCTTTAAAAGACATATATGTGTCTTGCCTTGAGTCTGTAATGAATAATCTTAAAACTGTAGGCTAACGTTCCCAACAGGAAGTATTACAAAACAATGAGAAACAGACAAAAATAGAGCCTCCTAGAATTAATGTGGTGTCTCTAAACGTCCACAAGAAACAAACTTTGTCTTGTACCGTATTTGCCTTGTATAAACAGTTTAAAAATGTATAATCAGAACCTGAAGACTGTGTTTCCCATCAGGAGAAAGTTTCCCAAAGTCAACAAGATCAAAGAATGATAAAAATGGAGCAAATAAATCTTAAAAAAAGTGGATTCAAATCTGACTTTTACGTTAAAAATCTCTCATAAATTTACTGCCATGTCTTTTGTAAAACTCTAGCTGCTTTAACTTTTTCCCTCATAGCCTAACCCTGACAAGATCACGTCCTTGTTCCTCTTTTAACAGCCCCGGGGGACAGTTCTGTGTGTTTGCTGCATTCCAGGCCCCCTACAACCACTTTTGTTCTGTTTTTCCCTTTGATATCTCAACCAAAGCACCACATACGCACATTACACAGATTTCAGCACTGATAGAAAGACAGATTGGTGTGGATTTTTGGTGCGCTTGTTTGGAAGGGAGGAAGCTTGCTCTTGTGTTATCCTCCCTCTCCTCCCCCCTTCATTCTCTCTCTCTCTCTCCCTCTCTCTCTCTTTTTTTAGATTAGACTATGCATCCAGACAGATGGTTCCCGTCTGCTGGCTTTTTTCAATTCACTTCCTCTCCTCACAGACAGCCACCCTTCCCCCTCTCCTGCTCTCTCTCTCTCACACTCCCTCCCTCTACCTCTCTCCTTCTCTCTCTCTTTCTCTCCCCCTCCCCCCTCCAACGGCTCCTCTGTTATGTGGCTAGAAATAATCTTTTATTGCCCAGTTGTTCGGAAGTGACCTCCTGCCCTTGATTAGATAGGGCCAAGTCCTATCACACGATTGTGTTTGAGCTGGTGGGCCGACCCCCCCCCCCCAACACACACACACACACACACACACACACACACACACACACACAGACACCAACCCCCCCTTGCTGCCACACTAGCCCCATCCTTTTTTCCGCCCCCCTCCTGTCCCTCTCTCACTACCGGGGCCTTGGTGATCCTGTGTGAGGGGACAACAATGGGGGGCTTTAGTCCCGTCCGGCTCTTCACGGCTGGGGGGCAACAGGGTGGGGGTCATGAGGGACTTTCTTTTTTTTTTTCTGCATCAGTCGGCCAGTCAGTGGGTGGAACTTGCAACCCTCCCTCCCTGCCAAAGCCTCCATCTCTTCCCCAGTACGATGGTTAACCTCCCAGTTGCCGGTTTGCTCGCCCTACGACCCGACAAACCCTCCACCTCCTTCCTTTCCTGATGACCCTGACCCACAGGCCCACCCCCACCTTCGAGAGCACCCACAGACACATAAATATAGGCTTCAGTTCCCTTCACTATCAGAGGACCTTTGAGTCTTCTGTGGGATAGTTTGGCCCTTTAAAGAGTTTTGGATCAGAGTGGTTCTGATCCCTCAAAGACCCACAATCACTGCTAATATTCAGGCCTGCTTAAGTGCACATCTCAAGTTATCTTCTTTTTCCTCGTTTGTATCCACCTGTCTTTGGGCTGAAGCTGGGTAGTCCAAACATTTTTCAAAAAGGCCATTTTGATTTTGTATTTATTCGACGTGAAAGTAACATGAATTTCTTGATACCAGATGATAAGTGGTCAGTTTTCTGCAGTGTTACTTGCTTCATAAACATCAGCAAACTCTGCATCTGACCAAGGAAACTGTTCTCCATTAAGGGGCGATGTGAGGAGAATATGTCAGGATGTTTTCATGGCAGGATCAGGATCTGGATTTTATCATTCAGACTTTTGACCTGCAAACAACATTTTTAGCTCCAAATATCTCTGATTTCTTCTTTCATATGCACCAATTTTTGTCTTTTCTGCTCCATTTCATAACTTCAATCTTGACTGTGTCCTCTGTTGTTTTTTTTAATTCTCACTTTTTCACATCATGATAAATACATTCATTTGAAGATGTCGGCTGTAAGAGGTGTTGACTGTCTACAGAATGTACAGAGTTTTAACTTTATACATGAAGACTATGCACAGTCAAAATGTAGTTTGGTGAGACGTTACTGGATACACTTTGGTTTGGTTCGTTCCAGAGAGATGTGTCACAGGTAATGATGCTGACAGGTTGGTGAACTCTTGACTCAACACGTGCGCTGATTGACAGTGCTACATTTTAGAAAAACAAGAGCCAATCATATGCAAGATGCAGGGGGGGGGCTTCTTTGGGCACTTAACGGCGAAGTACCTGTGGCCCAACAATCTTGACACATTTCTGCGCTCTTACTAAGGTTTTTCCTGTTGTACGTTGTTTTGGACAAAAGCATCTGCTAAATGAAATTGTAGAATTGTAAGATATAGTCTCAATATGTGGGACGTCACATAAGTGAGACATTTCGTCCTGTTATCATCTCGATTTCAGCCACCTTAAGTGAAAAATTTCTGAACAGTCAAGGGCTGGTTATGCTGTCCATGTAAACGTGGTGCGCAGAAATGAGACGTGTGAGATCAGCACAAATGATGATGTGTGGCTTTTATGCTTTTTCACACTCCACGTGGCGTCTGTTCCCAACTGCAGAGGGCGGTGTATCACAAACGTACGTCAACAACCAGAGTAGAAGAAGTTGTTTACACTGTTTACATGTTTTTCCACAAATTCCTCTTCTCTGCCAAGTTTGGCCACAATTTCACACCAGGTTTTGTTCATCACACGGTTATCACAGTGATCTCTGTGTGGTGAATCATGTAAATGCCAGTATTTTTTGTGCCTTGGACATGAGGAGCTCCTATTCGTCCATGCGTCTCTGTGTGGAAGTTTGAAATTTCCTGAGGTGCGCAACGTGGACTGTGTGAAAAGGACCCCAAGAGGGGTTGAGGCTGCTAAATAGACGTCATTTGTCCACATGAAGCAGCGCAGACCTCGCGGACGCATCAAGCATTAACCAGGCTTGAGCTATTCATCAAGATAAGAACTACAGTTCTCATAGGGCTAAAACATTAACGCTGTGATCAAGTATTAGCATCTCCTGTCTAGTGTCGAGATAGCTTAAAACTGAACAATGCGCAAAAATCTGGATGTCCTAGTCTTCAAAAAATTGTACAATTAATGCCGCAATGACTTATTTTTCTCTGCTGCAAATCAAAGGCCCATTGCTGATATCTTAAAAAGGCAGCATGTTTCAAACATGTCTAATCTCTCCAACTACAAATCCAGAAGTTTCCTGTCTTCAGACCTGACACCAGCCCACAGCTTTGGCTCATTTTCCACTGCGGTTAGCCTCGTCAAATTGTACAAACTGACAACCTAATTAGTTTTAATACAACACTCAGGAATCAAACCACCATCTCCATCAAAGAGCAGCACTCGCGTCTCACTTTTTATTTAAACTGTGTCTCTAAACTGAGGGTCAGCTTTTAGAGCAGCACTTCCACAGCAGGGGAAAACGCAGCCTTGTTTTTCTGCTCCGTCTTGTTTGTCTCCTCGTCCTCTGGAGCTGTAAAGCCATAACAAAACCCTCGGTGTCCAGTTTCACTTTGGGAATGAAGGCCAGGCTGTGTGAATAGACAGGAAGACAACTCTGATTACCTCCATAAAGGAGCTGACCTCATGTCGCTCCCTTTTCTTCCAAGTCTTCATCTTTGCAAAACTGTTTTTACCTTTTCCACCGGAGCCTTTGTTACTGCATATTCTGAGATATCTGAAGCACCCTTAAGCTCATTTTTTCCCAATTTAAGATTCACACATTAATGTCACATTAATAAGAGTTTTTAGACCTTCATTCCAGATTCATGTCAAACACATGATTGCTGTTTGTGGTCTTTATCAGGTTTCTTTAATAATCATATTACTGTCTGTTCACTGTCAGGCTCTTACAGTCAACCAATCAGCCTCACTGGAAACTTTGAGGACCCTTCACTCCTCCTTCTCCTTCCTCCAGGGTCTCCAGCCTCAAATCCTAAGCAGGGGGGGTCCTGGACAGGAAGCTTAGGAGCACCCCTCCACCTCCTTTATCCCAGAAACCTCCACCCCTTGCTGGAAATGAGGGGGGGACTCTAGATCAAAGAGTAAGGACACAGTAAAAGGCTTATCTGTTGTTGATTTTAGGCTTACGCTCAAGCACAGGGTTCTAGAAATGTGTCGAGGAATTACAGGGTTGGATCATTGAATCTTCTCTCTTTTCATCTTTTTTTTTTTTTTTAAATGGGTCTGTTCTTCCACGCCTTTGAAACTTTGGGGCATCCATGTACAGTTAAGAACGCCATCTTAAAAAGTGAAAGTTGGAACAGATGTGAGAGAGAATAGTTTGAAAATGTGACAAATAAAAACAGAATTGTTTCCAAATCGAGAGAAGTTCTCACGTTTGAGCTTCCAGTGATTTGTCCTCCTGCACGGCTTGCTCTTTAACATTTCAATTTCAAACTCTGCGAGAGGTATGATTCTATCTCCACCTCTGTCAATAGCAGTATTATGCCAAAGGTGAAATTGGACCTTAAGAGAGGCACTTTCCCTGCTGTAGATCTTATTATGTGCGTCCCTCCATAATACAACCCAGCTTGACACTCTCAGACCACACCCCTTCTTAGAAATAGACCTGTCAATCACAGCTCCAGGTCGGGCTCTGACATAGTCAACTCTGGCATGATTGGCACCTGGTAGGATGTGTGCGGGCTCACAGGGAGTATACAGAAATGCTGGGGCGAAATTCTTTTCCACTTCACTGCTCAGCCGGAGTGTTTTGTGTGCACGTGTGAAGTTTGCAGAGGTCTGCAGACTGTTATTAGCCACACAGAGCGCTTCCAGAGCTGGACGGTGACCATTATACGTTGAGATATGCAATCCTGCTCACCATCCTGTGGAACAGATACGACGCTCCAGTGGTTTCCAAACTCTCTCACTGGAACCCAAATTTCCAGAGTAATTTTCCTGACAACCCAAAATTGTTGTTGTCGACTACTGTGCAGGCTGCTCTAATCTTTCCAGGGTTTGGAGCAGGGGAGTTAAGCTGGAGCAGATAAAAACTGGCTTATTCGGCCACCCTGATGGAGCATGACCTCAGAGAAAGTCAGACTATTAAAACATGCCAGGGCACATGAGGAACTTTCTTATTATTCTTATTCTTATTATTATTTTTACCTTTTAATTGAGAAAACGAACATATTTAGACATTTATACTGATTAGGGCTATCATAAAATACCACAAATGACGAGCTCTAGGTCACATGGCGGCCTGGATTTGAATCTAACCTGCATCTCTTTCCTCCAAGTCACTTTTCATCCTCACCCTGTTTCCTGCTCTGTCCACTCTCCTGTCCTCTCCAATTAAAGGCATAAAAAGCCCCAAAATATGTAGTGATTCTTTTCACTGGTTGCCACTCGGAGGACCTCTAAAGAAGAGTGCAGAGTGATGGGGCCACTCCAGTGCAAATCACCTCAGAGGAGATGACAGATAAAAGCAAGATACTTCACCCACCAACGCCTCCAAAAGGTTTTCTTGTTATAATTTTGAAGTTTTCTGGAGTTTTTTCAAAGTAAAAGTTTACTAGACCATATAAAAAATTCTGTCACAGGGTTTTGCAGATAAAACCCAGCTGCAGGCTCTGGTCTAAAAATATGAAGCCTGTTCGGAAGTGCTAAAAACCACAGTTCAACGAGTGTCTGCTTGGGACTGGCTGCAGAAAGACCAGAACCCACAAAAACATCAAGCCAAAAAAAGCTGACTTAAACAGCAAAAACAAGAAAAAACAAACAAAAAAAAAACAAACAAAAAAAAGACATTTGGATATATAAACATATTTCAAGATATTCAATTATGAGTTTATCCAATCAGAAGCACAGCTCACTTGACTGACAGGTCTGGCACCCTGTAGTGAGGAGGCTCAAAGCCCGCCTCTTAAGTCAGTAATCCCTGCACAGCTCCCATGAACGGAAGACTTCTTACTCTGTATCAGAAACATGAGATGTGAAACCATGTTATCATAGAGTCTATGGATAAAACACATTTTTGATCAACATTGGAAACAGGATAAATAAGTCATTTGATATAAAAGCTGAGGTCATGATGGCCCTTTGACGCTAGATTGTACCTATACGTTTCTTACTGATCTAAAAATCAAAATATTGGAAAACATTGCCAAGATTGCAAATTTCTCATTTTTATCATACAAAAGTATCAGCATGTTTTCTGCAAAGTAATTTTAACTCAAAGTGACATGAAGTTGGCGTATAGCGTGAAATGTATCTATTGTTTTCAGACACATGTCTGTAAATACTATAAAACTGGCATTCGTTTAGGATGCTCTGCAGAGACCAAACTTTGAGACAATAGTTATGGAAATCAAAAAATGTCAATGTCTTGAAATATTTAAGGCAGTGAAACAGATTTTCTACAAATAAAAGCCATATTTCTACCAAAGAGTATGCAGAACTTTTAAAGTACCAGGAACTTTTATAGAGAAGCTCAAAGGTTTTTTGATCCTCTGACTGGTTAAAGGTTTAACAGCCACAGAACCCATGCTTCAGTAACTTGTTGGAGCACAATGAATAAAACAGAAAAAGCAAACATTAGAGCCAACCCTGAAGTTCCTGTTTGTTTAGAGTTTACAGAGCAGGGAGAAGGGATCTTTGAAACAGCATTTGTTCCTCAGTGTGTGGTCACATCAGACTGTCAGTGGTACAACATTACACAAATGATGATGCTTGAACTTTTCTTAATACCTGACTTTACAAGAGCAGCGGTTCCTGTTCATAGCTTAACCCCCGACAGGCCGTCAGAACTGCCGAGCAGATGGAAAAAATAGCTGTCACGCAGGGGCCCATGGCTCTTCGTCTACATCTGTTCTCAGGAGACGGCCAGCTGTGGACGCCGTGTGAGAAGTTGAAAGGAAACTTCAGCTGCCCTGCGAATCTCACACCATTACTCAGGATGAATCAAAAGAGGAACACTTTGGTTGAACAAAAGGAAAAGCAGAGAGGAAGAGAGAGTGAACGAAAAAGTGAAACCAGCTGTCTGGATGTGCCTCATCATTTTACTACGGGGCTGCAAGCGCATGCTCATAGCTGCGTTAGTTTGGCTACAATCAAACGCTCAATTTGTCTTTACAGGAATATCAGAGATGTTACGTTAACGTCTGTTTTTTTTTCCTCCTCCTCTGAGGGACAAGGTCTGAGTCAGGCTGTGCTCTTGTACTCGTGCCTTTAAAATATATGAGGTGTACCTCGTGCAGACAACAAAGGCCTCCTCTAATTCTTTCCTTTCCTGAGGGGTTAGCGAACACACTGCGCCCACATCAAGCCTCCAGACGAACACCCACACCCCCACTGAGCAGTACAGGTGCGACTTTAAAAGAGTTCTCAGTCAAGGACGCCATCAGTAAGAAAAAAAAAAAAATCCCCTTTTCGTCTTTACCCTCATGTTTTCCCACATCTTTCCAGCACTTTCTTTTTCTCTCGCTGTGATCAGGTCAGGGGGAAGTATTCTGTTGCATCTGATGCCAGAAAACTCAAACTCTGACTTTTGAACTCTGTGGAGAGCAGAAGATGAGGGAAATTCTGGATTACGATATTGAAGTGAGACGTTTTCGAGATCACTTATAAAGCCCCCACAGTAAAAGAACATCAATTCAAAACAACTCTGTTTCAGTTTTTTCAGTTTCAGATGAAGAATCAGAGGAGCTCAAACACCTGCACGTCACCAGCTGACTTTCTCTCCTGTTTTCTCCTTTGGACTTTGTGACGTTATCTTCTCTATCTACCATCTGAGTTGTCCGGATGCAATTAAAACAGCAATAAACATCCTGATTAGGCAGAATTGTTACTCCTCATGCTAAAGGTTGTTGCTCTGTAGTGACTCTGTACCAGACAAGTTGATCTTGTGTTGACCCAAATTGGTCTGTAAAACTGATAAGGGTATCTTGCATCCTGAGGAAGAACACTCCATAAACACTGTAAGAGTTTACAGGCAATAAAAGAGGGTAGAAAAGTTGCAGAGGTCACGGATTAAAGGAAATAGATGAGTTTGTGATTTAAGATCTGCTATTTCGAGCGTAGAGGATGACTTCCAGTAGTTTTATGTGATTATATGAAGTATTTGCATTTATTATTTAAGCTTTTTATTTGCTAGTTTAGGTGAAATATGACATTATTTTTCCTCAAATGACACCAAAAAGGCTCTTTTAAAAATCTGACTTAAACTTAATCTGTAAAAAGAGGTTGTGATAGTTGACGAAAGATTGAAAAACAAACAAAAAAACAAGAAAAGAAGCTAATGGATTAATCATGTGAGGATTTATTTATATATTTTAAATTCAAACTTCTTTAAGTGTTAATGTTTCCTCGTTTCGACTTTGATAATTCTCCAATCCATCATTTCCCTCACTTTCAGAACAGTGAAAAAGGAAAAGCCAACTAGCCTTGAATGCTAATGAGACGGGCTAATCAATGGTCAGCCATTATTCAGGCAGAGGTCACGCTCCCTGCAGAGGAAGTGCACCGCTATCATCAATCTGCTCACATGGGCCTGCATGAGAAAGGAGCTGGAGGTCGTGGGCGGGGTTAAAAGTTTAGTGCACTGTAGGTGCCAAACAGTACATTCACTTGCCTTCACACCCCAACACCACTGCTATCTACATGTCAATGGACCCTGCATGTTGACTTGGTATGTTCCACTTCCACAGTGGCCCATTGAAGAGTCCGTGTCATTTATCATCTCTTCTTTGTCATCTCACTTTTTCTTCCTGTTTCTCACTTTTTACCAACTCGTCTGTCTGATTCAGGAGGGAGGGCGGTCTGCAGGGAGGGGAATGGGTGCTGCGGGTGGAGGGCAGAAGGAGGAGGAGGGGGGACACATTGAGTTTGCCAAGTCAGGCAGAACGATCGACAGGAAGCGAGGCAGGAAGGAAGACGAGACTCTCCCCATGAAGTGCCATTGTTTATGTGACGTGACTTGAAGCAGCCAAAAGTGACTGGTGGTTGGTGGTGGGCTCCTCTGCTGCTCTGACCCACTTCTCAGAGGGCGACAAAAGACTCAGCCTGCAGAGGGGAAGTACAAAAGAGGAGCTCTGTTTTTACTTTTCAAATGGTTTGATACAAACTTTGAACTGGGAAATCCAAACATGCTTTTTATTTCTCTTTACATTTGCAGATCCATCAGTATCTGCAGTGTAACAGTACGAATTTGTGTTTTCTGTGGATTCTGTTTGTTACCTTTGAGTCACAATTTAAAAGAATATTTTTATCTTTATGAACTGTGCAACAACTTTTTACAGGCCAGTTCACACACTTTACCTCAGCTTAGTGATTTTTTGGGTAATGAAACTTAAAAAGAGATAAAAGATGAAATCTAAAGATCAACATTAACATCTCAAATTCATAGAGCCCCAGTGGATTCCCATTACCTGTGCACCCACAGTAGGCCCAGTTTTCCTGAAATGTGCCAAATTCCAGAAGTTCCCAATATCTCAATTTAATTTTATTTTAGTAAACAAGCCAGAGCTAGCCAAAAGGCTGTTATCCATCTGTAGTCCCTGGCAAGGTGTTAAAATAAGCTACATCAGAAGAATCAAATAAATAAAAGCAAAACAAAAAATAAATGACGGGAGAAAAAAAAAACAGTAATTATAATACAGTAACGTCCTGCAATAAAACATTGCACATAGAAATTACATTTAAAAAGTAGCATGACTAATATTAAAAACATGACATGCAGGAAATGCATAAAAGAACACAGATAAATAAATAAATAAATAAATAAATAAATAAATAGATAGATAGATAGATAGATAGATAGATAGATAGATAGATAGATAGATAGATAGATAGATAGATAGATAGATAAATAAATTAATAAATAAATATCATTCCCAGTCATCAACTGGCTCCAAATTGGTAGAAACACCTGCTGATGGTATAAGAACAGAGAGGAAAGTGACAACAAGGCTTTCAAATTCTCCACATGTTTTCAACTTTACAGAGACTGTTTGGAGAGAAACTTCAGCTGAGGAACTGTGGAACCACAAATAAGCTTTAAAGTTGTTAAAAAACAAAACATTTTCAATACTGTTCTGTTCAGTTGTTTATTATTTCAAAAAAGATTAATTCATTTACAATTTTTACTTTTATAAGTGAATCTTTCACATGTGATTTAAAGGTTATTTGTGTTTAAATTGCACATAAAATAAAACAGTTAACCTCTTTTCTCTTACCCCTGAAAAAGTAACAAAAACACAAAAGTACGATATCCTACATCACCTTTTGTTGAACAGAGTTTTTTAACGTGTCTAGGTTTCTCTCAAGAGTTCCCTTTTTTAGGACAATTCACCAGCAAGAGAGAAGCAACTGCAAGAGAGCCAATAACTCCTCTGTTCACTTTAACTATTAATTACTTAATGAAGTCTATAAAGATGAAATATCTAAGTTGAGTGATCTTTAATATTTGATGGCCATCTGTAAATTTGTTTCCACCTTAAAGCTCCAGTGAGGAACTTCTGGGATGTGTTGATTTGGGCGCCCCCCTGTGGACAGATAACTTCTTATCATCAATCTTGGAAATTTAAAGTATTACCTTTAACTTTAATCTCATCATGCTTGATTTTAGTATACAAATAAACAGTTCTGTGAAACTCTTTGCAATGAAAAACATTTGAAGGTGTGTTTTCATTTCAGCTGCTACTTCTGCACAGAATTCCAGACCTGAAAACAAACTATAGAAATGTCTTTCTTCATGCTGAGGTCCTTGTTTGCTCTTGTAGTTTGTACAAAGACACGAAACAAAATTCCAGCTGGTTTTATAATCGCTAAGAACTCCTGGCAGGAGCTTTAAATACCTCTTGGATACACATTTTTTGATATATAGTAAAATAGTGACTTGATAATTAATTTACTTTAACACAGTTTACAGTCCTCTTGAAGCATCAGTCATCAGCCAAAAGCAAAAAACATCTTAAGAAAACCACTTATTTTGTGTCATAATGCGAGAAACTAAACAAGTACATTTTTCTTCCTTCATTGGCAGATTTATTTACGCAATTCACACGTCATTTTTGTCTTTTAATATCTGTCAAAATATAAGTCAAATAAGACTTAGGGTTCAGTTTTTACTGTGTAAGATTTTCATTGAGGCTAAACAGATTGTCATTGCTGATTTTAATGTACATAAACAGAGGCAGGAGATGATTTCCAAGTTGAAATATTACTCTTATAGAAACAATAGAAGTTGTTATCTGTGAATTCCCAGGAAAATTTCAAATGAATCTGAGGTTTTTCATGTGTTCTAAAAGACTGTGCTGGATTTAAAGGACTGGTGCATCCAATTCTTCACCCAGACTTTCAAATAAACCCAACCAAATGTTTTGAATATTGTCTCCTTGTAGGAAGTCTTTGCCACAAGTCTTTCCTCTGGGATAAATAAACCTCTCTCATCCTCACTCTTTTTTTTTTTTCCTGTGCAGGTTTGGAAAAGTTGAGACAGTTCACCTGAACTACAGCAGGAAAGATGAACTCTCCATCTGCTCACCAGTCCACCTTCTGGAACCTTCTCCTGCTTCTGTCAAGATCTTGGCTTCGTCTTCCAACCCGACTGAAGATCAGCCAGATAACATTACCTCCTGACCAATCAGACGCCTGGATCCATACCTCATCCCACAGGTAGGCTTTCCAGCAGATGAGCCAGTAGAAGAGCGATGCTTTTATTTGAAGCCAACCAATCGGAGGGCAGAGATGTGATCCAGCGCTAGAACAGGGCCAACCTGTGTTTTGTGGAGATTGTTGAGGTAATGCCGAGTCTGGGTGGCATGTCAGTATTCAGTGTGCTGATATGAGCTGCTTCTCCATGCTGTGGCTGCTTCTTTTTTCATTCTTGTGTGTGCAGACTGTTTCTGTTTGCAAGAGTCTTTAAAAATGTTTAAACTGCATGGAGGATGTTTCTAGAAAGCTGGTTTTGAGATATCAGTGCCATGCACAGAATCCAATCCACCTCCACTACATTAAACTCTCCTTGATATTTTTTTTGTGGTTCAGTTGAATAAGAGTTTTCTTTTTCCTTCAGTTGACCTTTTTGTCTGCATGTGTTAATTTTAGCCCGTTGAGAGTCTCAAAGTGAATCAGTTTAACCTTCAGATAGCAGCTTTTATCTCTACAAACATTCACTTCCCCGTGCTCGCCTGAACTTTCTTTGCCCCTTGCATTGTCCAGACCAGAGCACCCTCTCCATCTGGAGCCTCAGCGGTATATAACACATCATAAAAACTCTCAGCTAATATTATTTGACCCCGGTCAGTCTTGCAAAACACTAACTCAAGCAGTTTGCTGTTAAATATTGGACTCTGGTCTTTAGAACTGTAGTGCTGCCCCCCCTTCATCCCCTTTTGGTCCCTTCACCACCTCCACCACCTTCCCCTTCTTCCTGCTCTCGCTCTGTGTCCGAACAGACGGCCTGTGTTTGTTTCCCCTCTGGTCTTTCCTGATTGCGAGACCAGCCAGATTCCGGTCGTCTCTAATCTAGCAGCAACCGAATTAACGAGAAAACCCATTTGACACACATGCTTCCACTTTACTGTTTGTTTCCTCCCCCTGAAGTCTGCTTAATTCTTACAATTTCGCCTTCATTAGGCTGCATTTCAAGCTGCGGGGCACAGGTAATGCAAAGCACCCCCACCCCCCCACCCCATCACATGTAGGCCGAAGCTTTGGTTGCTAGGAAGTGGAAGAGCCTCAATTGCAGCCATTTCCTCGCCAGTGCACCGAGAGGTCCTATTACACCGTTTAGGTCAGGGCAATTGGTGTCATTACAGGCAGCCAACTTCCCTCCACCAAAGTAATGAATTAGCCAGAGCTATTTGGGCTGTATGATTGCAGTTGCCAGGGGAGATGAGTATGAAGTGGGGGGATAATTATGGTATGTATCCCTGAGCGGATGTGTGCCGTGTGGGCCAGCCACGGGGTCGGTTTCCCCCACTTGTGTAATGGCTTAATGTAGCTGCTGACAGGCGGCCGGGCAGCATGGAAAGGTGCTACTGTGCTCTGCTTGTGGACTGTGACTGACATCCCCGACCACGCCAACCTGTTTTAACCCAGCGCCCCATTTACTGCGAACGACTCAGCCCAACGTCTAAGAGCCCATCCTGCACCCAACGGCTCATGAGGGAAGAATAAAGCTGATTGAAAATAATTGTTTACAGGAGGGTTTTAGCATCATTTGTATGCTAATGGAGTGTAACTTTATATTATCAGAGCTCAGGCTTCATTAAGAGCCCCAGGTCTTTACAAGCTGTGGAGACAGGCAAGGAAACGATTAACTCCTGGAACACTGATAAATTACCCCATAATAAAACAATAGTGAACTTTGATTGCACGACCCATTCATAAAAAGAGCTGAAAACAATAACCAGGAGGTGCTATTTAATTTACACCAACGACTCCCGGAGGGGGGCGAGCCCTGCAATAAAAGAATCAATGATAAAAACAAAGTTTATTAGCTTTAAAAAAGATGAAACAAATAGAAACCAAATAAACAAGTTTGGCTAATTGGTTAAAGAAGACAAGGAGGCCAAAATCCTGTGGTGAAATGTGTGTGTGCCATGCATGGTGGTGGTTTCAGGGCAGCATTTGGTGTGTGTGTGTGTGTATGTGTGTGTGTTTGTGAGTAAGGGGTGAGGTGGGGGGTGGATGTTTTCTCAATGGGAAGTCGAGCGCTGCAATAGGAACCCTGCCAAAAAAAAAAGGCTTCGACAAACAAAGAGGCCGGGAGGAAATAATGCTGGTCGAGGCTTGTTGGGCCATCTATGGGCTCCTTTCCAAGCGGCTGTAACCAGCTATAAGTCTTTTTATGGGGACACCCCGAACAGGGGGCCCCAGCAAGGACAGGAACTTTTACATTTCTGCTTGAATGGGACCTCTGCCAGGGGCCGAGTTCAAAGTGCATTTTCCAGTCACTTGATTTAACTGCTTTTTCTATCTGATGGAGCGACAGCAGAGAAGAGAACCTGGAGTTATATCTCCTGATTTCATGAAGAGGAGAGAGAACGAAACGTGAGGAACTATGGGACTCTGTCACACACACGCACACCTTCACTTTCTGGCTCTGAAGCTCTCCTTCTGCTTTTCCTCTCCATCCTGCAGATCATATCTCATGTCAGCGAGAGCAGAGAAATCCCAGCCTGATTATTTCTCAGTACAAACACCATGTGTCTGCTGAATCCATGTCTGTCATTGTTTCTCTCACCGCAGATGCTTTTTCCTGCACCTTTCATAAACCTTTCCCGTGCGAGGAAATATAGATTCATAACTATTTTTAATCCTTTTTTTTTCTAAAGAATTATCCCTTAATATTCATTTTGTAACTCCACTCAGCAACTTCCCCTCAGACAGTGAGCTGACACTCACGTCTAACTTTAATCCATGAAACTCTCTGAAACCAAACCATTGTTTCCCACATGCAGATTTTTCATATCACAGTCCATCCTGGTTTTGATCAACAGATGAAACAGTTGCAGCTTCACGCTGCCCCCCCTCACGCACACACACACACACTCTGTGAAACAAACCATTTGCTAAGCAGTTGTACATCTTGCCAACGATCAGCTCAAAGCCAAACCTTCCTCCTATCTCTGTTTGCAAACCACAGTTGGTAGATTTCTGCCAAATGGCACCAAAAGTAGGAGGGTTTGCATGACGCCACCTGGTGGACGATCAATGACCGTCACATTTTTGTTTGAGGACACCAAACCATGAGTCCTTGTCACATGAAAAACACCTTAAGACTCGTGTGATAATTCTTTCATTTCCATGTGGACTTTTGAAATATCATTTTAACATGTTAAAAGAAGAAAGTCCTGCAAATGATTCTTTGATTACTCCCTCTCCTGATTTTTATATTTAGCTCAAATAATGAACTATTTTTCTGCAGCACTTCATAACTTAAATCTCGCTTTGTGTCCTTATTATTAATTTGCTACAAGTCTGTGTCCTTATTTTTAGATGTCAGGTGTAAGATTTCTTGAGTTTCTGCAGAATGTACAGAGCTTATGCAAAGTCCAAATGTAGTTCAGTGAGACCTTACTAGATGGACTTTGGTTTGTGCACCTGACCAATAGAAGTGTAGACATGATTTAGAACACATTTAAAAACACAAAACCACCAAACACTGGAGTTTAAGCTAAAAGCGAGCCTGCATTCATCCTTCACTTTCATTGACCCCAATATGATTAATAGCTGAGGTAAAGCTGTAGAACTTAAGATGGAAAAAAACGGGGAATTATCCTTTATCACAAAGAGTGCAACGCACCCGTCTGTTTGAGAGCAGAGCTGATCGTGGAGCCTTGAAGCCGAGCAGGTGAGGATAATAATAAATCACAACAAGTCTAACCACATGGCTGCTGATGCCAAAGTCATACTCAGTCAGTGAAGCACGGAGCGGGGAGGCGGGCTCTGTGAAGAGGAGTGTTTTTCTTCTCCTCTGCCTGTGGGAAAAAAAAGGGGGCTCAGGGCATGCTGGCATCTCTAGAGAACACTGAAAGGGGGCGTTTGGTGGGTGAGGTGGTGGATGTGGCAGTGGGGTGCACCCGTGCACCCCCCCCCCCCCCACCACCCTTCCTCTAACTCCACTCTGCCTCGCTGCCCTCGGCTCCGCCCCTTCCGTGAGCTGGGAGGTGGTCGAAAAGTGTGTGTGTGTGTGTGTGGAAAGTGTTGGGGGGGGGGGGTGCTCTTATTGAAGCTGAACAGAGTGGAACCTCTTGTATTGTCTCCCCTCCTTCACCTCCCCCTCGCTGCCTCACCCCCTCGTCTCCCTCCTCCTTTCTCCTGGGACAAAGAATGCCCTGAATGCCTGGCGTCTCCTGCAGTGTCAAATAACTAAAGGATAGGTGGAACTGAGCGAGGGCCCAGGAAGAAGAGGAGGAAGAGGAGGAAAAAACAAATCAGAGAACGGCTGGATTGTATGTTTGTACGATCCATCTTTCTATCCTTCCAATATCAGCAGATCAGTGTTTTCCATTGTGATATGAGACTGTTTTCATCCATCACCTCTGGCTTTAAAGTACGGTTAGCACAATATTTAGCTCATCAGTACATCGACCTTTTACCACCCTAACTTTATTTCAAAGAGGTTTCGCAGCAGGAAAATGTTGTGAAGAAGTTCAACAACCACTTTCAGCTCAGTAACACGTCATACCACCAAAATCTTTATGAGCAACGCAAGTTTTCAGAAAAAACATACACAAAAATGTGTTAACTTGTCTGCCAATTGTGTAGACGTTGAGATACTTAAGAAACAGAGGCCCCGCTTATACGACAACGGTATAAGCATGAAACGCAAAAGTTTTGTTGTGTTTCGGCCTCCCGTTTATACGGAAACGCCGTTTAACCCAACCTAAAATGCAACTTTATTAATATGCCCTCCAGAGTGGAATTTTTCTGAAACTCTGCAGTATCTGTTGCTGTTTAAACAGCAAGTCAGAGTTTTCAGCGAAAACGCTGACGTCATGCTCCGTTTTGCGTGTGCGTATTCCACTTTTGTTGTGGTAACCTTTGCGAACCGGACAACAACAACGGTTCAATGGCGGACTTACCGGGTTGTGCTTGTGCTGCTGAATCTGCTGACTGCCTTTCAACAAAATGCGCATCTGTTGCTCCACTTCTGCACTCAGATGAGTCACATTTAACATATACACCAGATGATCAGCCCACCTCTTCTTTGGCGGCAGACTACCAAAAGACTCTACAGTTATATCGCCACCTACAGGCCTGTTATACATACTACAGTGTTTTCAGTCCCTCAGCGTTTCCGTGTGAACACCGATTATTTTCTGTGTTTTTTGCATTTTTGAGTGAAACGCTGTGAAGCGTTGTTGTATAAACAGGGCCAGAGTCATGAAACAACTGATGGGAGTGCAATCTTAAGGCATTATGGGAGGCAGTTAGCGCACATGCTCTAAGACGTGATGTTTGTGCCGATCACGTGTCAACGTCCTTCCGTCTCCCACAGTTTGGATTTAAAAGAGCCAAACTGCAGTCACCCTATTCTGTTTGATTGATTATGGGAGCGGATGGCTCCATTTCTTTATTTCATACAGCAAAATGAGACCCAATAATTCATCAGATGCTTTCTTGTTTAATACATTGAACAGCTCTGAATTGTTTACTGGCAGAGCTTCACCTCGTATTTCACTTGTCACGGCAAACATTTGCCAAAGCAGTCTTATGAAACTACAAGTGTGGTTTTAAAATTATGTCCCCGGAGGTTTGACATTCACATCTATAAACAAACACACACTGCAGCTCTCTATTTCACATGTACACACCCACTTAGACACACTGCAGCCCTATCATACAGCGGGTGTAATGGGTGACTGTGCTAATTACTGCCGCGCTGCAAAGCAAAGAGAACAGCGCGGCCTCACGACCACATGAAATCATCTTATTCCACAAGCAGTGTGTGTACAGAAAAAAAGGTCCATCCATCAAGCTGTCATGCTAACCTCGGTCTCTTCCAAAGGTAGGAAGTGAAACTCTCTTTACACACATGACTTCATCCTCACAGCGCACCATTCATTACAGGCTACAGCTCGAGAAGACACTGAAATCAAATCAGTTTGTTTGGTGCGCTGGATGTGTGGTTCCCACCGCAGCAGGATGAGATGTTCCAAATCCTCAGGAGAGACAGATGAATTGCTCTTCGGGATTTTTAAAGGCGCGGGTACCTTTAGTGTTTGTCAAAGTGGGAATACATCATCTTTAACACGTCAGATTTAGACCAGAAAACACGTTCAGATAATATTTGTAGGATTTGATCCATGTCTTCCTGATTTCTCCTCTCTTAAGCCGTCCTGTCTAGTAATGGATTGGGCAGCAGTCCTCCACAAAATTAACCCAAAATTTTTCACTTCTTTACCCCTGTTTCGTCTTCCTGTGGACGCTCACATACTGCTGTTTAAAGGTGGGATATTTATGTTTCTGTTACTTCTTGTTGGCAGTGTGACGCACAGGGAGGTGACACAATGAGGAAAAGTTGGTTTCCTAATGATCCTCCCTCAGTGGCAGGAAGATGGGTGAATAGTGAAGAAAAGGGATGAAGGGGTGATGCATGCATCTTATGCTTCTGCAGCACCACAATAAGAAAATCTCACCAATATGAATCATAGCTGCTTTAGATCAGTGGTTTTCAAAGTAGGGCCCTAGGGGGGCATCAGAAAATTAGAGTAAAGGAGAAAAAATAGAATGAAATTATTTTCATTTGTCAATTTTATTATTCTTTTACCTTTTGTCCTGACTGTACAACACATAAACTGCTGTAATCATCAGATTCTCAAGTTTCCGATTGTACTTCACCACACCTCATGTGACAGTTCCAACTTGGGCATGACGATGTCGTCATCTGTGTCGACTGGCGGTTTGCGCCTGTTATCAAGCTGCTTGCTAGCACAAAATGAAAAAAAAAAAAAAAATCACTGGAAAAAGACAGAAGGAGCAATCCAACAGCCCTGCCGTGGAAGATTCTGCTGCAAAAAAAAATCTAAGAACTTTTGGCCAACTAAAATTTGAAAATATGATGCAGCATACATTTAGTATAGCTTCGAAGCCATACAGAAAAATGACTATGATTGCTCGAAATGCGTCCTATGTCTGGAGACTCTCTCAAACAAGTGTTTAAAGCCTTTGAAACTTCAGCCCCACTTGATACTAAAACACCCGGCAGAGACTGAAAAAACAGTAGACTTCTTTAGACGTAAAGAAGAGCATTAGGTCAGGCAATCAGCTGCATTCACACAGCAGGCTACCTTGCTCAAGCGGACCCTGAAAGCATAATTTTTAAGCCTCATACCACACACACACAAAAAAAAAAAAAAAATAAATAAATAAATAAATAAATAAAAATCTGTTGGTTTGCAAAGGGGTTCCCCAGCCAGGGGCATGGTAAAGTTTGGGAACCACTGCTCTGATGACAATGATTCTAGGATGAAATGCAAAGGTACTGTCACGTTTCAGCCTCTCGTTTATAGGGAAAACTTTTGAAAACGGCCCTCAGAGTGCAATTTTTCTGGACAAAAACAGCCCGACAATCGTTGTGTGCAAACCCCCCTTTACATGATGTGTTACATCCATCAGCTGCATGAGGGAACTCCTCACCTGCAGCTGCAACAATAAAGCAATTCCCACACAAAGACAAAACCTAAGTCGACTGCTCGAGTATGTTTACAGGTCACTTCTACTTATTTTCTCATCTGTGCTACATGAACATCTCCTCTTGCTCCATACCTCCCTGCGTTGTACAGATCTCATCTGACATATGCTTCAATCAAAGAGGGATGTCATCCAAAGATCAGACAGACAAGGGCCTGAAGAAGTCGTGGGAGGCGGGGAAGGACACGCCGCTGCTGAAAAAGGAGATGTGCAGGTGCAGAAACTTAATGGCCCTCGCTGAAAATGAAAACCATCTCTGTTCCTCATTGTTCTTCAAAAAGATCATCAATCAGTGGGACAGGAAGAACGAACAGAGCTGTGGTGTTTATGAATTCCTTTCATCATGGATTACTTCATTTGACAAAGTGTTTTTGGCTGTCAAAAACTCTTTTTTGTGTCATGCTGCTGCTTAAATTTGTGTGATTTGGTCTCTGTGTTCTCACTAAAGCAGGAACAGAAAGTCCCGCTCTTAAAGAGGACATTTCTGTGTGGGAAATAGTGTCAGCATAACTGGTTCTGTTATAGTTCAAACACCTCTCTTCAACTTGGGTACTTCATCCAACTTTGATTTTCATAATTTCAGATTTTTTTTTTCCACAGAAAAAAATGCTAATAAGAAATTTGACACTTAAGGGCCACCAAACAATACATGGTCAGAGTCAATGAGAGAAGTCAACGAGAAGGTTAGCTGTGGTTTTGTGTAAGTTAAAGGTGTTTTTGAGTTTTGGTCTTCACCGCCTGGAGAAAACCCCATTGTGCAAAGGGGAAAATATGATAATAAGCATTCTTTTCTTCACTCCTCAAACGACACGTATTGCAGATATATGGGTTTTCCGTGACAGTGGTGATATTTCTCAAACACTGGCTTATGGTTTCACCCGGCAGCTCCAGAAGAATGTTAATATTCAGGTCAGATAAAAAAAAAAAAAAAGTAACTCCACGTTTCCGGCCACAGCTGTAATTTTTGCGCCACAATGTAACGCTGGATGTCCCAGATGGAGCTGAGGTTGGCTGACGTCGCTTACGTTCATGATTACAGTCTTTAACATGTCTTTAAAAGACCATCGAGGATGGAATTATTTTATGCTGGATTATTTTTACATTCTGCTCAGGCTTTTTGACAGATTGAAACACACAGTGTTACTGGCTGCTTCGTTTTCCTCGTATTTTCACAAAGACTTATTGCTTTCTGTTCAGCTTACAGTGTAATAAGAGCGGGCATCTGCCTCCAAGTCTGCACAGTTTAATGCATAGAGGCTAATCGCATTACCTCATGAGTAAGAGCCAAGTAAATAACAAAGATAGTGGGGAATTTTCCCTCTTAAAGATCATTCATTGCTTTGAGGACATTTACCCATCAAACTCATCAGTTTCCAAGGGTCAGATAGCCTGAATGGTGTCTGATACACTGAGTATTACGGTAACATGAAAAGAGCAGAAGAAAGGTTAAGGGGGAGTAAAAGAGCATGGGCTAAAGGCTGAACATGAGCTGAGGGCTAAAACGCGGGCTAAGCTGTTTGTGATAATGTTCATTCCAACCTACATGCAGAAGTTATACTGAAGTGATCTGATCAAACTTGAGAGTGTCAAAAAAAAAAGAAGAGAAATTCAGTTACGTTAGCTCTGATTCGTAGATGAGCTCTGGCAGGACATAAACAGAATTCGCTAACGTTAGTCTGGCTACTAAACTATGGTACTAAACTATGGTACAACAAAGTTTGCTTGTTGTCACGTTTCAATCTATAGCTCTATGTAACTGATGATAAATGCCTTACCTTGTTGCATTGTATCCAATTCAAGTTGTATTTAACAAAGAAAAGTAGTAATACAAGGAAGATGGGATCAAGTTATAAAGAGTCATGTCATCATGATAGTGATTCCGGCCAAAGCTGTCGGCGCAACCCACTTCAAACGGGTAGTCCTCACAGTCCCTTTAATTTTAGTCTGAAAGGCTTTAAATCTTTGAATTTGTTTAAAGTTCCTTCTTTATCGCTGCTAATATAAAACAATAAACCACTTATCTGTTTGTGAAGAGTTACGACTGCGCATGCTTTTTTGCAACAGAATTACCACAGAGTACAATGGTTCATGAAGCTACGCAAGGAGGTTGAACACCGAAAAAACACACAATTTTCATCTAAATGACTTTGATGGATGGGAAACAACTCCCAGCTTTGTGAGAAATCAGTGAGTGGATGGAAGACGTCAGAAAGTGGATATTCAGAGAGGTTTGAAAACACAATCCACTCAATACTAATGACTTAATCTGTGGACATGCAGACCTTCAAATATCAAGATGTTGACTTGAGTCAGAAACCCTCTAAAACTAAAGACAAATATGCAGACCACTAAGTCTAAGACCCGGGTGTTAATACAGGATCCAGAAAACTACGTCGAGACAGAGAACTGCACCAAACCTGTCAGTAAGATTGATAATTCTTATAGTTGATAGTTTGATAATAGGAGTGCAGATTGGTTTAAACCATGCTCCATATGGGAATAGCCCTTTGAGTCTGGCCTGTGGTGACTTTCAAATGTCACTCCTCACTCTTACCCTGTTTCCTACTGTATCCACTCCACTGCACCCCCCCCCCCCCCCAATAAATAAAATAAAACAACTTTTTAATAATATACCATTGTTTTACTTTGAATATGAAATCTGTTTCTATTTATCATCATTTAAACTTCCTCTTATTATTTACTCTCCATATTGAGTTCCAAGTGTTGTATTTGATCAGAGCCTCGTCTCCAAAACAACTTTTACATGAACTACACAGAGGGGAAACTGGATTTAGAATTTCAACAGTAAATGGGACAGGGACAGATCAGTGCTGATATCAAAAATATGCTTCAAACTTGTTAAAACGTTAAATGTTGGTTTAAATGAGTAGTTTACATTTCTGTCGGTAACAAAGTGTTTTATATGACATTTCTACCATATTTAACCAATTTAAGGAAAAAAAATAGTCACATTTTGTAACTAAAAAAGGATGACGGATTTGAAATCATTCACACACCTAGAATTTATGCAGGTTTACTGATGTATCAAGTTATTTCATTTTTTAAGTTGATAATATGTGTTAAGTTGTGATGAGCAAGTCAGTATGTCGTAGATATTAATGTTTTCTCTATTTTTGGGTCACTTCAGTTAAAATCATTGTAAATTTCATTTTTTACAGTGTATTGGACTGCTAAAATCATATTTATAGAAACTTTTTTGTGCAGTATCAGATTTTTATGAGAAACATTGGTCACGCCAATTGACATTTATCGGTTACACCAATTTACCACATCATTCACTCTAATATTACTTATTTACAGTCAAACCTGATACATAACCACATTTAATAACTCGCAGCCGCAAACGTTGCTGGTGTTTTGGTGTAAAAGTGTGACCCTGTTAATAGGTGACTGTCAGCAGACAATCACTAACAAGAAGGAGTCCATGATGGATCGACCACAAAAAAGCCAAACATTTTTAAGCTGCTCACAGTTTTTATTCAGAGTTTAAAGATCACTAACTCGTCTTTAGGTGATGTACATACATCGTGTTGCTCACTCTTGTGTTTTGAAGCTGTGTAATGTAAATCTGTTTCATGTGCACCAGCTGTTCCTGTAACTTTTCTGCATCCAGCTGAACCTGCTGACCGCACTTTGGTGTAACATATCTTTAGTTTGTTTGGAATCACTCTATACTTAACAATGTGTGTATGAATGTATGTGCTTGTGTGAACAGTGTGAACATATGTGTGTGAGAGAGGCAGAGAAGCAGAAAAAAAGGGAGTGAGTTCCTGGCCTGCAGATAATAATACTGTTACAGGAGGAGGATTGTGGTCTGCATTCTGGAACACTTTATTAGGGGGAAGTCTGCAATTACATATTTTCTGGGTAAACATTAACTAGCTCTCTATTGCATGCCTTCACAACAACAGCAGCAGCAGCTCGGACTAACACACTCAGGCCGACGTGTTCGGGTATGATTCACTTTTACTAAAACGGCTACCACAAAAAAGGCTGAGCGAACAGTCTGCTTTATTTTAGCAAACTATTAATCTAATCCCAGTAGTTTCCAGAGGAGGATATTTTTACTGCATTAGGGTTTGACCCAGAAAACCTTACAGCTCATGTGATTACAGGATGATATTTTTAGAAGCATTTTATTACTGCAGCCTACTGCTGCTTGTTCTGGAAATACTATCCCCGCTGTAAATTAGCCTCTGCAGGATTTCTTAAAGGATAATTTTAGTGTTCGTCCTCTGTATAATTTAACAGCCCTAAAGTTTACCACAGGTTATTAATATTCCAGCTCTTTTTTTTTTCTTTTTTTTTTTTTGAGGGGGGGGGATTTCCAGTGAATTTGGTAACGTAGATGTCTAAAACATTCAACACATGATGCTGACTTCCTGGAAGTTAGAAGAGGAGCTCCACAGTTTGTTGTATTTTTCTAAACAACATAAAAAAGTGGGAAAAGAGTCTTTACACGACGAATTGCATACATTTCAGGAGTTTAAATGTATTAAAAAGTGTTCACCTATTCTATCTGTTATTGCTATGATTTTTACTCAGTTTCTACTGTCTTTATGTTTATCATAATAACTGCATTGGGCTTTTATTTTGAAGGCTTGTTTTTTTAAGGGGCTATAACTAAGAATATAGAGAAATTTTGTGGTTTTAAATGTACGTGTTGAAGCTTTAATCTTAAGCTGCCAGAAGCTAGATTTATTTTAACTCTTTTTGAGGCAATTCCTGTGAAAGAGAAATAGGGCCACTAAAATTAAATAAAATCAAATAAATTAAATTAAATTAAATTAAAATAAAAATATATATAGTTAAATAATAAAATTGAATAAATTAAAAAAATTAAATAATACAATTAAATTAATTAAAATAAAATAAAATTAAATTAAAATAATAACATTTTTATAATTATTTTAATTTTATTTTTTATTATTATTAAAAAGTCAGATTTTACAGGTTTTAGTCTTAAGTCAAAGTCAGAATTTTGAACTAAAAAAAGAAAAAAAAAAAAAAAAGGTGATTTTTTGAGCAGAATTCTGTGACGTGAGCTACAGGACAAAATTTACCCAAGAATAGAAAATCCAGAGCAGGAAGGAGTTGAGGAGAGGAGAGGAAGAAAGCCTGGCCTTAATAGCTTACAAATGCTACTCCCCTCTCTCTCTCTTTCTCTCTCCCTGTGTGTGTATGCATGTGTGTGTGTGTGCGTGTGTGTGTGTGTGTGTGTGTGTGTGTGTGTGTGTGTGTGTGTGTGTGTGTGTGTGTGCCCATCTGAGGGCAATTTCCAGACCGGAGCAGTAGTGATGGATCTCTGCCTTTCAGGTGTAATTATTTTAAGAGAGATTGAGCTGTTAAGCACTTGAAAAACATCACAGAGGCTCAGTGAGTGTTTATGCTTTCCGTTCTGTGTCTGAGGTCCCAGCAGGGGGACAGACTCCCCCTGCATGTCTTGCTCTTGGCTCCCATTCATAAACGGGACCTGCACGTCAGACATTTTTAGACACATCAAAGGGTCAATTTTTTTCCGTCTGACATCGGTTAAAGTGGAATGATCATTTCTTTTCCCTGTTTTGAGAAGCAGCACATCCACATGCAGCCATTGTGTTATTCATTCATGCATTACCGAACTTATCCTCAGTCGTCTCAGGCCTCAGTTACACAGACGCCTCCCTCAGTTACCATGGAGCTGTTTGGTGCTCTGTTCAGCAGCGGATCACCCCGGGCCTCAGGACAGGGTAGGAAAAAAAAGAAACCTGCTGCTGTTGGAGTTACTGAGTCCGGCATATTAACCCCCTCCACCCCCCACAGGAGCTTTCATTCCTCTGATCTTATCTCGAGGAAAGGAAGTTGGCTTGGATGACATCCACGACTGAAGAAAAGCGCAGAATAGATTTCATATTCTTCCTATTTAACCTCCCAACCTCCTTGCTGTCACCCTCTCTCTCCCTTCTGTGACCTTGCAGCCCTGCTACCTCTTTAAAAAAAATAAAACTAAAAAAATCTACAGAAACTCTATCTACAGCAAGCAGGTCTGATGTTTGAGGAGAAAACAAAACAGAACAAAACACAGAATGCCCTTTTATCCATGCTTCCAGAGATGAGCCATTCTTTAAAGGTGGAATCAAGCTATTTATTAATGTCTGAAGCTGTTAGAAACAACTAAGTAGCTTTTTATTTTACTTCCAGTTAATCTTATTTATACAGAAAGTTTGCCACAACTACCTTTCATCCGTACTTCTTCTAAAAACAGACAAAAAAAAGAAGCTTATCCTGAAAACAAGCTTCCACAACTTTCTTCTTACAAACTTAGACCTCTTTTAAAAGTTGCACCAACCTGAAGTTTACCCCACTGATACCATAAGTCTGAGCTTGATGCTCGCTGCACCTGGGGGGGATGCTTCTTTGAATTTTCTCAGTCAGTGACAAATTTTTCAGTTATCTTGTTAAATATCAGATGCAGAGCAGTACCTGATGTCCATCTCATTTGTAGGACACAAACTTAAGCAGAGTAAAGTTGTTTTCAACTGCAGGAAAGGACCTTTTGAGGAACTATGTGCATTTTGACTGTCAAAATATAGGGTCAAAATTTAGTTCTGGGGTAAAATTTATCCCTGACAACGGCCCTGCCAAAGTGGTTGTCCTCTCCAATCAACAGGCTAATTTTTTAAAGCCCAAACATGGTTCAATATTAGTCGTCTTCACGCTTTGGACATTAGACCCTTTTAGAGTCTGGTGTTTCAGGATAAAAGCTGTTTCTGGTTTTTTGAAACATCTTTGAGTGGTGACAGCGTTGCTACTCCTTCCACGTGTCAAAAAAAATCCATCTGTAGTGCAAGAAATCATGATCAAAACCAGAACAGGCTAAATATCCTCCATGCTAACAGGCTAGCAGCAGTGTTCCTCAGCTTGTCTTCTTCTATGATGTCATTTTTGCTGAAAGGCCTTTGTCATTGTCTACTGCCCTCTATTTGTCTGGCAGGGTGTTGCGGTTACCTTTCGTTAATTTTTTTTTTCTCCAGGAGTCACTGACCTGATTTGGACAGTCGGCCTGGGACTTTGGCCCATGGTGGAAATGTAGACAAACAATGGGCCACAAGAACCGTGTAGTTCCTGGATATGTTTTACCAGGAACTATAAGTTCCTGAACCTTCTGTGTGGTAAAACAACATTAATTTAGTTTTTTGTCTGGTGTTGATAGATATAAAATTATGACTTGACTGTTAAACCCCTGATTCTGATCAAAACCCCATAACAGGGTTGATTAGTTCTTAATGTTAAGGAAAAATCCTGGGACACCCTGTTCACATACATCATACCAAATTCTCTACCTGTTGACACTGTGGTAAAGGTCAGTGTCCCTCACAGGGTGGTCTCAGGGTGGGTAAATAATGACAGTTAGAGGGCACAACCTGAGGAGCTATAGACCCTAATCATCTCTCATAAAGAAAAGTGGAGCAACATTTTGTCCCGCAATCCAGACACCCTACAAACTCTGCAAACATAAAGCACATGGGACTGTAAAACAACAAAAAGTTGTGACATTTGCTTCATTTATGTTTAAAAGTGATAACTGCAAAACTCTGAGGAGAGCTGAATGAGGAAAGAAATGCTCTTTATCTTTAGTAGAACAGAGAGGAGAGGAGGTGTGATTGTTTATGAGCTAAATTTAGATTCTTGTTTACTGCACAGGATAAAACCATTATTTGTTAGGGTGGAGAGGGCCTTTGGTGCGCTGTTATCATAAATGTCAGTCATGATAATGAGTTATTAAGCTCTAAATGGTTTTGTTTTAGTGTAAAAGCTTTCTGACAGCCGGCCCATTGTCCCTCTGTTTGTGACAAACCCCACCCATCCAGGATGAGCAGCCGCGGATGCAAACTGTATGAAAAAGAATTTGCAAATGATCTTTGGAACAGGTCTGAGCAGAGCAACACAAAAGAGCTCAGTAAGAAAACGATTTTAAATGTTTTAAAGCATGGTCAGCTTTATTCTCTATAAGCCCCTTACTGTTTTCAACCCCCCCCCCCCCCCCAAGTAGCTTGACATGATTTACAGCTCAAAAACAATCCCTAGTTTCCTCACACTAGTCGTTAATTTTTGATTAATTTACTTTCATTTTTTTGCTGCTGTCTCTTTAAGGCTCCCTGCTCCAAAACCCGCCTTCCTTCTGATTGTCCAACCCTCTGGTGGCCTGTTGGGGGCAGAGCTATGAGCAGACCTTGGTGTTTGAGGCCCACCCTTCAACATGTTCCTCGTGATCCCATCATTTCAGCCAGTCTCATGAAGGTTGTATGAAGATTGTGTGTTATTTTCCTCATACACACGTTTAGTTTGAACATCCAGCATTGTTACTATATATCCATGTTTAAAATGTAGGAAAGCAGGATACCCCCTCTTTAAGGATATTTCCAAATTGTTTCTGGATTTCAGATCTTGAACAACTTGCAGGAGAAGTGTGTTAATGTGTGCACCTGCAGGATGTCAATACATCACCTCATCCCATGTGTTGATTTTGCAGATACAGGACTTCGCACCAAATTTGCAACATCTGGTTCAGACCTGAAGAAAAACTTTTTGAGATTAACTTCAACTGTTTTGGACATGCAGCAACAACAAAAACAAAAAACAGAAACAAACAACAACAACAACAAACCCTACGCAAACTTGAAATTAGTTAGTCAAAAAAAGGTTTGGGCACTGAAGAAGAAGCCGAATGAAAAGGAGATTATATTTATTTATTTATTTATTTATTTATTTATTCTTTAAGGATTTCTAAAAGTACCAAGTGAAAAAAAATACAGCAAAACAGTAAGAATAAGCAAAAATACTGTTAGAGTGGCACACTGAGCCAGTCGTTTTACACTAATAAAGGAACCGACTGTGCTTTATTTCATCAACATTAAACAAAAGATGCCGGGTCAATGTGAGGCATAATATTAGTGCTTTATCGATCACGATATTTAAAGTTTATAAACCAACTCCAAACACATATTGAAGGAGGATTCACTCAGTCTAAGAGCTGTTCAGTACAGCGAGCAATGTCTTCCAAATGGATACAAAACATTCAATAAATATTTACTTGTGTATCTATGCATGAAGCCTGGATGTGTGCACACATGTCTGTTTCTTTGTCCTTCCAAAGTGTTTTTTCTTCCTGTAGACTGGAAACACCTTTCCTCCTCTTTCACCTCTCACAATAGCACAAAGAAAAAAAAAAGAATTTCTGTTTGTCCTCGTCTTTTGTCCCACTGTATTAGTGTTATTTCCTCCCACCTGATCCCATCGTGCTCCATCAAGGGCCATCTATACACACACAAGTCAAAACCGTTCCATTAATAAGTAACCTCCGTGGTATTTAAGTGAAGCTTGGGATTTAAGACTTCCTCTCTGCTCGGTGGAATTCGCCCGGCCTTTCGTGGCTACCTTTGTGTGACTTATGTGCCTCCGGTGGATTAGGAGTACTCAAAAGCCATTTAAATCACAATCCTCTGCGTTCCAAGGCAGTGCTGCAAGGACAATGTAGTGTGGTGAAAAAAAAAGCCCAACAAGTATGAGGCTGATAGTTATAAAGCAGCCATATTCCAAAGAAGGGCCCATGAATAAAAGTGCAAACCCCTCTATTAGGGGGATGTGCCTGAACTTGAGCTGAAAGGAATGTTTTGGATTCACAAGGATCCTGTGTGTAAGACTTTGTGTGTGTGTGGCTGTGCATGAGTGTGCTGCAAAGCTCTGCATGAATAGATGAATTGACCCCAGGTTAGCATGTTCCATGTATACACTGTACTCAAAACTCAATTCAATCTTTTGCACAGCTGCAGACTGCTCGGTCTCACTGACTTTGTGCATATCTGATATAGTCATGAAAGATGTCCTCTGTGCAAAGAAACATCTGTGTAAAAAATTATGCATGCTTTCTGCCTGATTTGGCTCTGTCTGTATCTGTTTTTATCATGAGAGAGTGTTTGTGTGCCTCCTCACAAGCTTGTGTTTGTGCGTCGCATGTGTGGTCAGGAAAAAATCGAGGCCGTTTCCTTCTAAAAAATGTTGGGGAAAGGGACATAAATCTCCCCCGGCTCCCTCCGGTGGGACGTCACGGAAAACGGAGACCTTAAAGGCAGGCAGGCTTGCAACACAGGGGAGGAACGCAAACATCAATCGTGGATTCCATGGAGAACGGTGTTCTGGGTCCTGTCGGATGCTTAGAACCAGGCCAGGAAGTGTATGTGTGTGTTTGTGTGTCTGAGCATGCTTGGCTTTTCTCTCTCTCTCTCTCTCTCTCTCTCTCTCTCTCTCTGTTGGTGATGGATTTGTATGTGTGTTGATGCATGCTGAGTTTCTGTATGTGTGTGAGTGTGTGTGTGAGTGTAGACTCTGAAAACGCCTTCCCAGACTCCCCTCTTCTGGGGTGGAAACGGGCAATAAATAGCAGGGTATCTCCTGGCGGCCGTCCAGCAACCGAGGCCCTGGCAAGGAAGTGACTCATTTCAGAGCAGAGAAAAGGAGGGGGTGGGGTGGGGTGGGTAAGAGGATTTTTGTGTCTCTTATTATCATTCAGCCAAGGCAAACCACACTGGCAGGCCAAAGAGGGAAGAGAGGGAGGTGGGGAGGAAGTGGGAGGAAGAGGGGGGTGAGGGAAGTGAGGGAAGGTGGTTGTGGGAGAACGAGGAGGCCCCGCCAGAGAGATAGGGCCTCTGCTGCTGGTGTTTGGCTCTTTCAAGGAGCTGACTTGTGACCTTCTGTGTGCTTGGAGCCAAGGAGCATGCTGGGACAGTGTGTTTGCTAACACCTGAGCGATGAATGCTCACCCTGCATTTTCTGGGTACGTTTAAGCTTCATGTGAAACATCTTTGGTTAAGAAGTGATGCTCTTTTACATCTGAGTTCAGGAAAAAAAAAAAAAAAAAAAAAAAAAACTTCGGACTGAGCTGCTCCTGTTTTCAAAGCCAGAGTGTTTCAGGTAGGTAAGTAAAACACCTGAGCAGACAAGGAAAACTATTTAATGTTTGTGTATGTGTGGTGAGAGCTGGATGAGGGGCTCCAGCTCATGTCAGTCAAACACTTCCAAATTTAGTTTTTAGTACAGATATACTTAGGATTTGCACCTTTACCTGAGCATGAAATCAGATTCTTAAAGAGTTTTTAGCACTAGTTCTACTGGTTCAACTGACAACATGCATTTTAGAGGAGCGAGAGCCATAAGAGCATCTTGCAAACCACTTGAGCCACTGAAAAACTGACAGGATTCAAAGTGAATTGCCGGCAGACAGAGCAACAAAGTGAAAGCACTCAGGAGATGAAAAAACAAAACCCTGATGAAACCTTTCTGATCTGCATGGTGACATGTTCATCTGTCTGTGGTCTCCACAGCAGCAGCAGAATGAGCCTCCTCTCCTCATCATTGACTCCACACATCCGCTCTGAACGGGCCTTTTCACTCGCACCGCCACAAGTCACACAATGAAAAGCCACCACCGTGGAGAAGAACACCTACCTCCGCTCTGTCCCAGCTGAGCTCCCAGGTGGGTGTACAATATGGCAGACCTTTGTTCGGTGTGTGTGTGGAAAAGCACACACTGTCAACACAGGAGAGAAAAGCTAATATTTACCACGTATGGCCTCGGCTTTAATATCAGCAAGGCGCTAGTCGAGGGAGAGCAGAGGTCTCACTCTGGGCTCACTTCCTACTCCACAGCATTACCTCAAAACATCATTTTTAAGTGTTTTGCTTCTTTGTTAGACAACATTTTTGATGTTATCAACTGAATATTCTGACTGTAAATCCATGTGACAACTATTATTGTGAATTTCTGATGAATAAGCTTCATTAGATGTTCCTGCAGCCCAGGGATCTTCGGCAGATTGCATTTCTTCAATTACATGATGAAAGATTTGAACCATTTGTGAAAGTTTTAAACTAAAATACTTCCTGAATGATCAAAATCACATTCATCTTCCTGAGTACATTAAATACAGTCTTTCAAAAGCCTCGCAGTAATCTCCAAAGCAAATATTCAGTGCATATTTCGCCTCTTCGTTCCTGATCAGAGATCCAAACAGGAAATAATCTTTGGTCCGTTTCTTTCCTCATGCTTTGGACCAGCGCTGAGCACATTTAAGACATACTGGCCATGTCCCCCCGTCTCAGGAAAGAACTCCAGACGAGTTCTTGTCCAAGCATTTCGGCTAAATACCGCATGAAATCGCTGGAGGATTTCAAATGAGTCAAGCTGTGGGGCTCTGGCGCGGGACCCACATCAATATCCTACTTATGCCGGTGGCCAGGTGTTGAAGGGAAATTCTCAATTGAATATTGTATCCAGCTTTCTGGGAGCTCAGGGAGCTGTATCTTGTGTGGATTTTGGTTTCTCCGCCTCGCTATGCGCCCCGTCTCCTCTCCTTCCGTCTTGTTTTTGGCATTCCTCCGATCCGGGGCTGGGTGCAGTCTGCTGCGGCTCCCACTCGCACACCTGCCACGAAAAAGCAGCTGTGGACCGGCACAACATCATTAGTGCAGCTGAAAGAGAAGGAAAGGGCTGCATAGCTGGTCCCCCCCTCTGTTTACTCTCTCAAAGAGTTCAACTCCAGGGCATCTGTACAATGAACAAACATTTTTACGATAAAGACGTGCAAAAGTCGGCCTCCTCCCTGCAGCTTTCCAGCTCGGTCATGCAACATGATCAGGACAAACCTGAGAGAGCAGGGGGAAGGGAAAACCTCAGGGTCTATGTGTCTTCTGGGGTGTTTACTCCCCACAGCTGTACACTGAATGGCTTAAACATAAGATTACTTCATAGTAGAGCTTAAAAAACGACCTCTCTGAATGAGGTTTTGACCCTCACAGGTCTCGACCTTTCCTCATGCGAGGTTTTTACAAGCAGTGAAGAAACCTGGGAATGTATTACGTATAATACTGTAATGGATACGTCCTCGGTGCCCGTGGAGGACAGCGAGAGAGAGGAAGTGCTTCCATTGATTTGTACAGATACTGCAGTGTAGGCCTCTCTTAACAGCCTCTGTTCTTCCAGAAAGTGAGGAGGGAGATTTGACCCCTGTGGGTACCAAGGGCTGCTCCGGAGCGCAGACGCCAAGCCACAGACCTAAGACTCCACTGTAAAAAATGTCTTTGTGTGTGTGTACAGGAACATAGCTCATACAACATGTAAAGTTACTTTTCAGACTGATATTGAGAAGTTACGTGCAAAGCTTTGTTGTCAGTGACTATGTTGTTGGATCATCAGTTAGGGTTCACGTGATTAACCTAATTGACTTTGGTCAGACTGAGCTGTTACAGGTTTACATTGGAATAGACTTATTTCTAATTAGCTTGCCAGTCTATAGGAAAGAAAAAACAACAGACTGAACAACAGATGAATGTAGTCTCTGTGAAATCAACCATCTGTTTCTGCCATATGGGAAATTCTGGCGTCAACTTAACTTATGTTGAAGTAGTGTGAGGGAAAGAGGCAGACGGGGTTTAACTGGAAATGTAGGCTATAAATACTAAAAATGTGTAAATGTGTACAGATTTTGAAACCTCTACATATTTATATGTTGAAGTTATCCCTGAATCTGTCGGTGAACTGATCAAGAGCTGCTAGAGGTATGGGCCTCAAACACCAAGGTCTGCACTATAGCTTTACCCTTGACAGGCCTCCAAAAGGCTGGCCTATCAGAGGGGAGGGTGTTTGTAGAGCAGTGAGCCTTAAAGAGACAGCAGCTAAAACAAAATGTCTCAAAGTTTTTATTTTTTAAACACCAGTGAGACTCAAACAGGGATTTTTCTTAGTTGTTAACTGTGTAACAGTAGTTCAATGATGGCATGCACACTTTTAAACACTGTTACTTGACATCAAACACCGTGTTACAGGAAGTTGCATGCAAATCTCCGTCTAGTTGTCCCAAGACATAGATGAATGTGTTTCCGTAACCTATTTAAAATTTGATCACTTTTGGCACCAAAAAGAACAAGATGGCCAACATGGAGCATCGACCCACTGGTTGAAAAAACAAAAAAAAACCTTCTGCCTTTACTTCCACTGCAGGTCATCAAGTATGAAGCTGGTTAAGGTGTATAATGCAAGATAAGTATTTTACAAACTCATGTTCAACTTTCAAAGGTTGATGAAAGTTGTGGGCGACTTACTCCTACATTAGGATATTTTATTTAATGAAAAGATTTGGTAGCAGAACATAATCCCATTTATTCTTTCCACAGCAACTTCATTTATTCAAAATTATTGGAAAATGTCGATCCCTCCACTTATTTCAAATGACGTATGTTGGCTCAAGAATTCCCTGGAAACAATTGTAGAAAAGTGAAATCATCTGTTTTTCCTGTTAGCTGTTTTTCTCCTCTTAAGAAGGCAAAAAAGAGTCCATTTTCATACTCAACACTAGATTAAATAACTTATTTAGATGAAAATTTCTTACAGTGGATCCCTACCGGAGAAAATCAATCCGTCACCACACGCACAGGAAGGAAGCCTGGGCTGGGGAGAGATACTGCTCTTAATGACATGTCTCTGTGTGCCTGGACCAGAGGGGGAAGTAACCGGATATTTAAACAGAGATAAGAGTGTGTGCCAAAGGGGCCAGGATTGGATATGACTGGAACCCCATGGCAACCGGCCGGGGCTATCGGATATGGAAAGGTAAATAGTAATGCAGCCGTAGCATGTTTTAATGCTGTAAATTAAAAGCTCATGTAACATTCATATGCGGGTGATATATAGGTGCTTAGCTGCAGCCAAGTTTTCATTAGTGATTTCCTCTGTGCTTTTAGCAGCACGCTTGTTTTAAATCAAGATTTGGAACATGCGTTTTGGCTCATCAGGATCTGTAAGCAGAAATCAGAGAGGCTGTGTGTCCAGGCAGGAACATTTACTGCCACACTGTGAGGAAGGAGGCTTTTCTAGGTAAACCTCTCAGGGAAGGAAGAGGAGAGGTATGTGCTGCTAAACAAAAAGAAACAGGAAAGTTATGTGTCTATCTGACAGCTATCTGACAGCTATCTTTGGCAGTTAAAGCCCAACCTGCTCAGTATTACCTCGCTATACATACACTGATATAATCTGCTCCTATATTTCCAAGCCTGGCTTTGACATCTCCCACAGGACAGGCCTGGACTTGTTGTATCCAGCTGTGTTCTAGGAGTTACTCACAGCTAAACCACAGCCTGTATTGTGACTGACATATATTCAGATCTGAAGAGGTGAGAATAAAAGTTTGTATTTTCAAATCTAATTCGACCACAGACTTTTGTTTCTAATTTTCAGTCACTTTCCTGATGAAGTTCATTGAAAAATCAGAGAGGATCCATCGGCTGTTGTGAAGGCTGACATTATGCATCTTATTTTTTTGACTACAAGCCAAGGAAAGCGACCAGACACTGGGCCTCCTAAGTCTCGAACAGTGTTGGGCCCATTACTGAACAAAAAGTAATATGTTACTCATTTTTTTCATTACTACTTTTAAAAGTAATATTATTACTTTACTTACTACTGTCTCCCCACAGAATTGGTAAATTTGTCATTTTGCCTCATGATTCTGAGTTTGGATATGACCTCTGTGTGACCGCCATAAATGAAACTGCCAACAGGTGCATTTCTTTCTTTCTTTTTTGCCCCCTGTGAATCCATCAAAGTTAAAGTCCATATAAAATACACATTTCACAATTTTTGAAATCTAGTCCAAGCTAATCCCAGCTAATCTCTGTCTCTAATACTGGGGCGCATTTTACATCTGACAACGATGCTGCTGTCATTTTTCCACTCAACAAATTTAAACTGATGGGCACATTTCCAGCCACTGAAAATAAATGTGTACTGCTCCATCTTTCAAGCTAGCCAGGGTTACCAGGTATGTTTGACAGCAATTGAAAAAATAAGCCCATTGGCCAAAACAAACCAAATAAAAAAACTGTTTTAAAAAAAGAAAGAAAAACTGCACACAGCAGTACCTGTAAAGATGCCCAATTCTATGGGAAAACCATAGCTCTTTTCAAACACTTCTTGATGCTAGAGGTTAACATGCTGTGCCTTTTGGAAGCTCCAGTTAATAAACATGAAGCAAAATTGGCCAAAGAGGAGCAATTGTGTTACTCGAAAGAGGGAAAACGTACGTGTAATCTTTGCTTTTCCTTCCCACTTCCACACTGAGCCCTCTATTCTTTGAATCTGTTCAGTGTTTGTCTGCAAAGCCAGATTAAGTTCCTTCTCTTAGTATGACTGTTGTAATAAGAGCAGCTTCATGTTTCTGACACAAAAATACTTTTTTTTTTTTTCACCATCGTAGTGGAGCAGAACTTTTTCTTCCTTTGTGGTTTCATGATAATGCTGCCAGACAATACTGGCTTTGCCAGAGGAAATTATTAAACAGTATTTTGTGGCTTGTTTGTTTTTGTTTGAGCCTTTCGAATCATTAGTCTTCCTGGAAAACTGTGAGAAGTATTTCTCAAGTCTCTAGAGGGCGTCTGGAGAGTTGTTGACATTTTTTATTCTATGAATACCGCTGAAGCTTTTGCAGAGCAAAGTAAACTACGAAAGTGTGAAAATAAAGAGGACTACAACACCTTGCTTGTAGTAACTTGATATTCCTTATGGCAGAAATTCCAAAGTATGTAATGGTAGCTTCAACAGAATAGTGTCTTAGAGGAAGCAGAGTTGGATCTGAATCAAGGGCACGAGGATATCATGAAATATTTGCTCGACAGATGGGTTTTGAGCCACGGTTGAATGTCATTGATCCCCTGATCCAAAACACACGCACACTCTGTCCATGTTTCAAGCGACTTCAACCGTTGGCAAAGCTGTAGACCTTTCCTCTGCCGGCCTTGGGATCAGGTGATGCTGCGCAGAAAGGATTAGTGGCAACTGGATCCTTTTGGCATTGGCGCAGGAATTTTCATTACAATGATCTTGGGTGTGGTGTGCCAGGAATGCATCCTCAATAGGAAGGAGAGGAATACACCGAGGCCGAGTGCAGGGAAGAGGTGGGCAGGGGGGGGCGGGTGGTGGTGGGAGTTCTGGTGGGTCACTTTTCTTCACAATCCATTACCTTGTCATAACACTCCTCACCTGTGGGTTTCTTCCTGCTTTCCTGTAAGGATTATAAAAAGTGAAAACCTCCATAAACTGTCAGAAAAATGGGATCAGTGGTGGGTTCCTCCAGTCAGCCTCAACTCTTGGCATGTTTGGACGTTTTGACTCATTGCACCTAAGCATGTAGACATGGTGAAGATGACATGCTGAAGTTCAAATCAACCAAGAGAATGGAAAAAAATATGTGATTTAAGGGACTTTGAACATGGTTTTTGCTGCCAGACAACACGTCCAACCTTGAAGCAGACAGGCTACAACAGCAGAAGGGTGAAACTCCCGTCAGCTAAGAACAAGAAACTGAGGCTACAACTCACACAAGCTCACCAAAACTGGACTATAGAAGACTGAAAACCATTGCCCGGTCGGATGAGTCTGTATTTCTGCTCCATATTCAGATGGTCGGATCAGAATTTGGAGTAAACAACATAAAAGCATGGATTCATCTTGCCTTGGCTCAACACTTCTGTTGTAATGGTGTGAGAGAGACTTTCTTGGTACACTTTGTGTCCCTTAGTACCAACTGAGCCTGGTTTAAAGTCCACAGTCTACCTGAGTCTTGTTTCTGACCATGTCCATCTTTTTATGAGCACAGTGTACCCATCTTCTGATGGAGACTTCCAGCAGGATAACGCTCCACGTCATAGAGCTCAAATCATCTCAAACTGAACATGACGATGAATTCCCTGGACTCCAGCGTCACCAGATCTCAATCCAGTAGAGCTCCTTCAGGATGTGGTGGAACAGCCAAACTTTGGCATTAAGGCTGTGTCAGGTCCTGCATTGTATATTCACATGGAACACATTGTTGAATTTGCAAAAACACCCAAATAATGTCACATTACATCACCCAAACTGTGTACCTTTAAACCTCAATGGCGTGTTGGAGGTGAGTGTTGCAGGTTGAGGTGCTGAAGTGGTTCTACCACAGCACAGTACAGTATCTACCTGAGAACATTTAACTTGTGCAAACAAAGTGTAGCTGCTCACACCAAAGAGATACATTCCTCTTTAGTGAAGCTTCCTACTAAACCTGCCTTGTCACCTGAGGGTATGTCATACCCAAATCACAGGAAACAGAGCTGCAGCGTTGACATTTTGATGTGTACGTCTTCTTGCATGTGGCCTCGACATGTTTGTAATAGTTCACTCAGACTTCACCTGAGTCAGTTTTTAATCTAATTTCCACCTGAGTGGTCAAACAGGTGTCTGCTTTATAATCTGACAACTGACAAGGCATTTAACAAGTTTTTCACACTCCGCTCCCCTGCATCTAAATGTCATTCTCTTTGTTTTGTAGCGTAATGCTATCATGGCACTGTGTGCTCCCTCAGGGCTGACAAGCGGGGCAGCCATGGCTGAAATGTCTTTTTGATTGCAGGTCACGATTTTGGGGAAGAAAGAAAAAAAACAAAAACTCATGGGGCACAGCTCTGGAATTACCTCCACAATCGCAAAGTGAAAGCCGCCCTTAGAGGGGGGCAACAAAGAGCTCTCTGTCTGGGCAGCGCCTTTTGGCCAAGGAGAAATACTATCTACTGCCACGGCCCTCCCATCCTGCCTCTTGGGCTGATTACGACATCGGGGCAGGGTGGGCAGAGAACTGCTGCGCCTGTGCCACGTCCCACAGCTCCATTGACAATTGTTGCGGTTGGTTTTCCCATTTGCATGTGAGGGGAGGACAAAACCCGCTTCTATAATTATCTTTGGTGTTCATTAGTGAACCATGAACCTGTCGTTTCCCAATATATTTGCAGCAACTTAATTACAAATATAGTGGTCATCTTTATGGTTAGTTATCTTTGACTTTGCTAATAAATACTAAAATAGAAAAACAGCAGGGAATCATTTAAAATACACATCTGTCAGTTTGATGCAAGGGTTGTGCTTTATTTTCCAGGTTTGTCTGCACACACCTGGTATGTCATTGAAGATCATTTTCTCCTGAGATTTTATTACAGCATTGTAACCATGTCCTGCCATCAATCCACATTTCTGCTTTGACATCCTGCAACAGCAACATACCTGTAACCCTGCATCACATTGACAGATAGGATTCCATTTAAATGATAGAAAAGTAAGACAAAAGCTGTTAGTGTTATAGTGATAGCGTGCAGAGTGCAGGAATAAATAAGGAAAAGAAACTAGTGCAACAAGTTGGCTGAATATGTGACGAGTGGTGAAAATTTGTAGTTATATAAAAAGTTACTGCATGACAAAATCAACCAAAGCCTTTTTCATACTACACGGTGTGGTACAAAGTGGTAAACATAAACAAAAACTAGTGGTAATAAAATCAAATTAATCAATGAAGTTTGAAGCCATGTCTCCTGATTACATTTCCAACATGTAACATATGCAGGTCAAAAAGAAGAGTGGGCCTAAAATTGAACCCTGGGGGACACCACAATATAAATACATTGTAAGGTGGTACTCACATGACATAAGTCAAAATTAATGATGCATAAGTAAAAAAAAAAAATAAAAATGATGTTGCATAAACATCGAATGCATCCCCTGGAGTTGAAATGTTATTTGATTGTTCCTACTCTTGTAGTAACACAGTTATTCAGTTATATTCTTTGCACATCAATTATCGGGAGCATTCAGTGTTTTATGCGCTTTTTTTAGATAGATAGGGATAGATGAGAGGAATCAAGTTCCATCTATTTCAGAAACAACAAAGAGAACATCAAAGTCCGGCTCACATTGTTTTCAAGCAGCAGATGATCTGTGGGAAGAGAGGTCTGACATGTTGAAATTATTGGTGTCAACTCTGGAGTTCTTATGAGACATCTTAGCATGGCAAAGGGTCAGTAAATGGTCAGATTACACGCTCTGTACTGGTGAGAAGGACATTATATGTCACTAGCTGCATTTAATCCAATTAGTAATCCTTCACCTCACTTTCAAAGGCATTACGTGTGGAGAAGAGAGGAGAGAAGAAGGTGCTCCTAATCGCTGTGGAATCTGCAAAGATCCTGCAAAACACCCCCACCACCCCACCCGCGTTTTCCGCACAGGCTTTTCCTTCTTCTAACGTGCAGATGGGAACAGCTGTCTGTTGAGGAGCTTGAGAAATCGCAGCAACTGGAAAAGCATTTTAATTTCTGCAATGTAAGGTGACGTGACGTGTTGTACAGAGGCGGTGGATGCAGACAGACTGTGGAGCAAAAGACTCTGCTTCCAAATCACTTCATTGACTGATGTTATGACATACGATGTGAGATATTCCTTTAGAATTTCTAAATACAATTTGACCTAATGGTTGATATGCATGTGACCATTTGGGGGTATTTTTCTTGCTATATTTTGCACATTCTCTCTGGGAGCATACAGCATGAAAGCACAATTTATTTTTATGATGCAACTTCTGTGTAATGCTTGAATCTTAATGAAAACATATATAAAAAATGTGTCGCAAGTAGGATTGGATGAATTAGAGATGTGTTAATCTGTTTAATAAAGTATTGACATCTTAAAAGAAACCCAATGTCAATTTTACAAATTGTTCTCTTAATGTGTTGAGGTCATGTGACATATCCAGGCAGATCTAGGGTGTCGGATGCAACCCCAAAAATTGATCATGTGTAATGTCTTGCGCCGATCACAGCCACATCTGGAACGCCTCAAAATAGAAAATCCAGCATGTCCGATTTCTGTCTGCCCTTTGTGATTTTCCATTATGTCAGGGGAGTTGACCAATGAGAGCACAGAGCACTCTCACGTGCTAAAGTCCTGATGACAATGGGTACCGGTCATCAGGTCTGGTCTGGTCTGTTCACGGCACAGATTTATGGCTCTGTGATTCCCTAATCTGACACAGTGATGATTAGACAAAGAGATCGTATCTTCTGAGCATTAATCGTCCTTGTACTATGACCCCTCCTGCTTGATTGGATTGGAAATTTCTGCAGCTCTTCACTCTGTGTAAGGCCAAAAATGAAAAAAAAAGTTACAAGCAAAGTTTTACAGGATCAGAGGGCATTAGAAAGGAAAAGCTGGCAGTGCATTGACAGAAGAAGAGCAAAGACTTCACCACAACAACAGCAGTCCCCCCCCTCCCGCCTTCACCTCAGTCCTGAATCGTGTCCAAATCTTCTACATTCACAGGCCGGGGCCAGCCAACTTTCACAGCTGTCACACATTTTCAACAGATTCCACCAGCCCTAGATGAGGCTGGGGAGAACACATTCCTGCACCATTACACATTGGCTAAAAGGAATTACCGTTAACATCTGATATTGTGGAAGTGGGAAATTTGCCACCCCGACCTTGCCCAAAGCACTCCGGAACTCAGGGTCATGGATTTATTATCTCAGATGGCCCTCAGAGGTCACAGGAGGCCGTTTTTTCCCCCCTCACTGTTCCGGCAAAAACCCCTGCAGCCCCAAGTGTGCTATTCATTAAGTACACTGTGCAGCTTTGTGTGGGGGGGTGGGATGGGAAGGTGGTGGTGGAGGTGGGGGGGGGGGGGGGGGGGGGGGGACTTGCCGGGGTGGGAGACACATGTTACTGTTGCTCTATGGGTATTTGTCATAGGAACGGCATGTCTTGTCAGACTGTGAGGCCATTCCCAGCTGTTGGGCTGTAGCGCTGTGATGTAGCCTCAGCAACCCCCCCCCCCCAAAAAAAAAAAAAAAAAAAAAAAGCAACCATGGCTGCATAAACAGGATGCCTTCAATGTGCAATTGCACAAGTGTGGAGGAAAAGTCCTTGTTCAACACTGCATGTTCATCGTTTCCCCTAGAATGACAATGCACTGCAGAATGCAGAAATGGCTCATTTAATCACAGTTGTATTTATCATGCTGAGAGCCAGATTTAGAAAATTCTTCACTAGAAACAAAACAAAACAAAACAAAGCAATAAAGAAAAAAAAAGGATGAAAGAAAATGACCCCCCCCCCCCCCCCCCCCACGAGAGTCTAGCATCTCTGTGAAAAGACCACTTCTGTATTATTTTAATCTAAATGATAATGTCAACAAGCTAAAATGCTGAAAACTACTTGGCCAAACCACTTCCATAGCAACTTTCAAGCACTTTGGCATGCTTTGCAGATGACGTTCAAGTCTGTTAAAAAGACAGCAGCAGAAAAGAAAACAGTTAGGCCTCATTCACACATGCAGTAATCTCCTGAAACTTATAGGTTGGGCTGCATGTGGAAATGCAAACATCCTTTTCCAACCAACTTTATCAACTTTTAGAAGTTAGGGTAAACCTATGTGAGAAGGCAGCAGGACAGAGTTGTGAAGATTTATGGCAAACAGGCAGAAGGGGTAATGACGTCAAGGTCACATGACAGGAAAGCTATCAGAGCGATTTTTATGTGAGTAATGTAGCAGCTCTCTACTCTTGTCTTGTCGTTTTTGTTTGTCTCTTGAGTCCCCTACTAAAGCCTGGTTTATGCCTGACGTATCTGCTAGTTCCGCACAACTCGGTGTGGACGAATGACGTCATTTTAGCAGCCTCAATCCCTCCCGCCGCCTTTCTCAAGTGGAAAATTTCCATGTAGCGCACCTCTAAACATTTCTTCCCCACTGAGACGCATGGATGAACAGGAGCTTGTAGAGTCCAGAGAAGAAGAATTGGCGAAAAAATGTAACCAGTGTAAACAAATACAAACTTCTTCTATTCTAGTTTAGTACTGTGGTGGACGTGCGTTTGTGATGCACCGCCCTCTGCAGTTTGAGAACAGATGCCAGTGGACTCATTGCAGTGTTAAAAAGTATGAAAGCCACATGTGTTCTTTCAAGCTGATCCCGCATATCTCATTCCCGTGCATCACGTTCATGAGGAAACCATAATCTAGCCTTAATATTAGCATCACACAGGAAAACTTCATGCCATGAGGGGCTTGTGTGAACATGCAGCTTTGTAAACTCTGGGAGCAGAGGCATGTGTGAAAGAGGCTTTAGAAACCAAAGTGTAAAAACACAAAACCCCCAAAATTAAGAAAGTTACATCTTCAGAGAGAGAAACATCAGGTAGAGTAGTTATAGTTACACATAAATATACATGACATTATTTACATGGGATTTTTTTTTAAGCCCAGAGCTCAAAGTACACTTGCATGCAAATAGAAAGAAGTTTCTCATTACATCATTTTGCAGACATTATCTTGTGTTTTTGAAGCTAGAAGAAGTCACAGTTTGAGAACATGTTGCTACTCATCTATCTGGTTAATTAGCATTAGAATTAGCATCATGCTACATTGAAGAGGGCTCAAAATTAAAGATTGAAACCATAATTCCTACTAAAAAAAGTTTACAAGACAAGTGAGAAATTGTCTCATTCTGTAAACTGTTTTTATAAACTTTTTTTTTAACCTGTGAACATGATCGACCTACAGTTGGTCATCGGTGACTGTTTGGAACTGGTTTTAAAGCACCTGCAGTACTGACACTTTAAAAATCCTTCTCCCTTCAAAGACTTTTTTTTTTTCCTGAACGCTCATAACAGCTAAATATTTATAGAACTTCACATTGCCAAAGTAACCCACCACATTCTCTAAATAAGCCTGATTTGAAAACGAGATCCAGATGTTTCACGTTTTCGGTGCTTGATGCACTCGGCTGTGAGGAGTCAGCGAGTGTTTTCACCGTTTCCATGACTCGCAGAACGATGATGGTCGTCTTAGTAATTTCAAGGCAACCCCTGCGCTCCACTTCGAGGAAGCAGAGCTAAACTATGCTGCAGCCTGCGTCATCCAGTGAGTCAACTAAACAGTCTGGAGGGATATCTATGAGAGAGTCCAGACACAGTCATTCCTCTTTCCTCTTTCTTTCATGACTGTTCGGCTTCCTCACTGGCAGTACAGTAGGTCCCAAAGCATTCACGCTGCCTGTTTATTGATGCGTCACTTGGACAGAACATTCTTGGATTCCTGGATTTGTCAGATTGTAGAATGTGAAAAGCTTCTGACGTGTTCTGTGTAGTATTTTGTATTTGGAGAACTCCTTAGGTCAGATTTACAATTCAAATATGTGACAGGAACTGATTCATTCGATATTCATTGGTTCAGAAATTCAAATAAGTTCCACTGGCATAACTTTTCCTAAAAATACTCGGTGAACAACGTCATGAGGATTTAGAGGATGACGTTTGGTTGGACAATCTCAGTATTTGATCCTCACAATAACTATTTGATGGAATGTTGTCATATTATGAGCAGAAACTCATGTTTCCCAGAAAATTAAGTTTATTGATTTTTGGTGTCTGGGCACCATCACAAGGTCATATCCAGACTGGTATTGGATTCTTTCTCTTACTACTACATTTAATTCATAAATCTCCTCATGTTCCACTCATGATTTATACTTAAAAAAAAAAAACCCTCTAAAATTTAGTCTGATGTAGCACACTCTTACAAATCCATGTGATAGCTTGTTGTAGTCCGCAAGCTTTTTAAATAGTTTTACTTCACATCTGTGGAAATGGATAATAATTACATCATTCTTAGTTGTGCCTTGTGTTTAATGATGGTTATTGTAATGATAACAACGCTTAAAATACATTTGTAATTTCTCTGCAAAAGCATTTGGGCATGCATAAGAAAAAAAAAAACACCACAGAGGGCTGATTATGCTTTCTGCACAAATGTGACGCAAGGAAATTGGACGTGCGAGATCTGCATGAGAGAGCGTGTGTGGCTTTTATGCTTTTTCACCCTCCGCCGGGCGTCTGTTCCCAAACTGCAGGGGGCGGTATATCACAAACACACATCTACCACAGTACTAAACTAGAGAAGAAGCAGTTGTTCACACAGTTTACTTTATTTTTTCACAAATTCCTCTTCTGTGGCAAGTTTGGCTGCAGTTTCACATTAGGAATCATTAATCACACGGTTATCCCAGTGATCTCTGTGACATGAATCATATAAACGCCAGTATCTTTAGTACCTTGTATACGAGGGAGTTAAAATTTTTTAGAGGTGCCTGATGCAGATTTTTTCCATACGAGGGGGCAAGGCTGTTAAAATGTTGATCGACAAAAGACAAAAATCAGGCTTAAGTGTTCCAAAGGCATCAGTCAATGGTAAATAGTTTTGAGCATCAGTTTTAATGAGTATTAATCAATAAGTGAACCGAAACAAGGTCATATGTGCAATAATTGCTGGAATGCAAGAGTAAGAGGGTAAACATGAAACATTTCAGCACTCAAGCACAAGCACGCCGTTATTAACATTAAACAGCCACAATCTCAGTACTTCAAAGGCATTTCAGTGTTTACAGTTAAAACGGCTGAACATACATGCACCGTAAAAGTATCTTGTCAGTCTCAGGTCTTCATGGGTTCAGAGCATAGATTGCACAACAACCAAAGACTGTATAGTTTACAGGTGGCTGGAGCCTATCCCAGCTGTCTTAAGGCGAGAGGCGGGGTACATCCTGGACTGGTTGCCAGTCAGTCACAGGACTTTTGGATTCACGGATTTGGTTATTGGTTTTATTTTAATTGGGAATCCTGAACTCATCCTAGCTTCCTTCTAGATAGTAACGAGGCCTTTAGACCTTTGAAATTAGTTCAATAATAATTCAATAATAATTCAAAAATACAGTTGAAAAAATTTCAACCCAACCAAGTTGTAAACATGTTTATTTTGTGCTGTAAAACTCTGTCTTTTTGAGTCATAACTATTTCCTTAAGTGGAGCCAAAACCTCTAGAGCTCCCTCTGGTGGCCACCTTCAGTATTGGTCTCAGCCTGCCTCCTCTATTTGAGCATGGGTTGAAACGGAAATTCCAAATACAGGTTTGGAGGAAACAGTAACACTAGAGTCATTAAATTACCTACAACAGACAGTGTCTGCTTTAAATCTACAGAATAATTCAATCTGCCATGGACTGTACCATTGAAGGGATCTTTGATGTTAAATCTCAATGATTTTAATGTGTATTACGCATAAAGGAAGTAGCATCACATCAGGCCCATAATCTCAAATGTGCTGAACATTGTGTATCTGGTTGTCCCTTAATGGATACTGGGATTAAGAGTAAGCAATCAGATTGAAGATTAGCCGAACAGAAAAATGTTTTTTGTCTTTTTTTTCTTCACAGACAAATGATTATTTCCCTGCTGTTTTGGAAATTCCCCTTTGGATCACGTCCCAATCTGTGGCTCATATCTCAAATAAAAACTTGTTCTTGATCACCTGTCGTCTCAGTCTAAACGAAGACATCTCTGAGTGCGACATTAGCATGCACAATGCCAGATACAAGCTTTGAAGCGAGTGTAGCTGATATCGATATCCCATCAGTGCCGTACCTGATATTAAAAGGATCCCTGCCAGATGACTGAAAAGAGAAGAAAAAAAACTTGTTATGTGTCTCTGGCTCTCCTGTGCCTCCAGGGCTGGCTTCTTAGCTTTCCTTTTGTCTCGACAATGATACGGACGAATCTGTCATTTGACCGTCTCCCTCGGCTGTGTACACTTCAGATCCAGGCCTGACAGACTATGAATCATGTGTTAGGAAACTAGGTTAGAGCACAATAGGCTCTTCATAAAGCGAAGCAAGGCCAGGTAGTAAAGCTGGAGAGAACATATGCATGGCGGCCATCTTGGAATTTAAGTAAGACAGCAGAGAAGGGCTCGGTTTATTTTGATCTTTCGGTCTGTCATTTTCAAAATCCCCTTCACGGGAAAATACAACCTGAGGTGAAAGAATAAAAAACGCTGGGGGGTTTAATGACCTCTTCGTTATTTAAAAATTACCACAGATTTTGAGTTTTAACAAAGAAAAAAGGTTTTCATAGCCGTCTCTCGCCACACTTTATTAAAAATACCATCAATATTGACACTGTAGGCTTATAGTTTGAAGAGGCTGGGATCTTAGCCTAAATATTTTAACAACCTCTCTCCAATTTATACCTCTTTCCCCCCACGAGTCCTCCTCTACGTGTTTGAGGCTGTCCATAGTATGGAGTAGCTGGCTGAGCTCAGTGTCCGGTCTACCTTACAGCAAGGAAATTAAATGTTAAATATTTACCATTCCCCTGGTATGTGACCCTGCAGATTCCAGCTGTGATGGGTAGCAGCCACATTCCTCACACAGGAAGTTTATCCTTACTTTTTTCTCTTTTTTTCTCCACCTCCTCCCTGCCCTGACAGTACTTTTGAACATGGCCAGTGGCTTCAGCATCAACCTAAATCTCTGTCCTAAAACACACTAACATGTCACATGCGTCACTGCAGCCGGGCCGAGGCTTTCCAGGACTAACAAGGTTTTTTCAAAGGCCGTCAAACACACGAGGAAAATCTTTCCAGGTCTCCTCCACTTGACTTATTTTCTTTACATTGATGATACTCAACAACTTCAGAGAGTTAATGAACTCTTCATATTATGTACAATAAAAGCAACCAGAGTAATACTACACTTAAAATAATCTTTACAGGTTATTTTATGTTTTGGCCTCAGCTCTCATACTTCCATACGTGCTCTTCATATCTCTGTAAGATCATAATGAACTTTTTAAACTTTTCAGGCCTCATGGAATGGCAATGTCAAACATTTAGTGATGTTATTAATACAGTAGCTTTATGTATTATGATAAAATCTGATCAGTCTGAACAGAAACAATAATTAAGAAACAGCTCAACTTCAATCGTTTTTCACACAGTGGTGGCCAAAATTATTAGAACGCTTGGCACATTTAAGAGGTTTCAGTTGTTTTTATTGAACTGGCTGTTAAAATACCAATAAAGTGGATAAAACATTCACCAAGTCATCACGATGCTCCATATACCATAGAATAGAGCCATCATAAGGAAATTAAGATCATTTTTTCATTTAAAAAGAAACACTGAAAATGATGGACTGACCCCCTCAACACCATCCAGCAGATTTGGGCGAGTTGCAAAATAAAGTGGACAGATCTATTGATCATTCAAAGGAAAGCCTTCGTCTCAAGTTGTTGAAGTTCTCAGGAAATGTATTGACTCTATAAAATTTGCTGCTGTAACTGCTGCAAAATGGGAACAATCCAAATATTAAAGGTACAATTAGATAAAAACAGAAGGACTCACTTCATCTTATATTTGTTGTGCTCAAAGGAACCACCTTCATTTTTCATGTTCATGATTTGGAAGCAAAAAAGGACGATATTTGTAAATCTGTCAGGGATTGTCAGGGATTACTGGTAACGTAGTGCAAACAAAAACTATGTGCTGAGGACCGGTTTTAAGTCTGTTGTTTTGAATCAGTCACAATCATATGATCGCGAATCAGTGGCGCTTGTGCATGTGAGCAAGGTTGTCTTTTTGGCGGAGCTCTGAGTGTAGGGGGCGGGGGCTAAACGGAGTCCTGAGGAGATGCTACATTTGAATTCATGCTAGTTTTCTGTGACTATCAACTGTGCCTGTAATACTATAAAGAAAGGTGACATACATATGCTTTAATTAAAATCCAAATATTGCTGAATGTTATTGTGTGAATTCAACTTTTAATTCATACCATCTCAAATTATATTTGTTATATTGCTGTCAATGTTTTTCTGGACCAAGATAAAGTTAATAATCAATTTATTTAATTATTATTCTTAAAAAAGAGAGAGAAAAAGAAAAGGATACAAATGATTCAGGCTTAATTCCCCTTTTTGTGCTCAAAATTAGATATTTTGTTCTTCGCGCAAGCTCTTTTTTTTTTTTTTTTTTTTTTTACAAATTCATCAAATAAAACTTCATTAATTCAGTATTTTTGTTTTCTTATTATTCTTAAATAAATAGTTTTTTGTCTGATTGTTTCTGTTTAAAATATGTTTTTTGATGTTCGAAAGCACTGCTGCCCATACACTCTTCCTCTTGTATCTGCTAAGGCAGGCAAAGTAGCTCTCTTATGCATTTCAGTGCATGTTGTTGTTGATATGCACCATGCAAATCAGCATTCAGTCTTCAGCATTCTCAGTTGTTTTTACAGATTTGTGTCAACACAGCTGTTTCTTTAACACATAGGACAGACTTCTTAATATTTATTAATCATTGTCCTCCAAACAATATGCACTAAAAGTGGTGTGCATGCTCCATTGTGCATCTTGGGTTACATGAAATAACTTTGCTCCTTGATATTCGCAGGCTTTAGTCTTCAGTCTTAAGTCCGGGTCCACATGGACAACATCTGTTTTATTGAAGGCATCTCTTTCTTTTATTTTTAATCAACTGATCCATTAAAACTGCATTTTGGGACTAATCCTTCAATGGGAAAACCATACTTTTGTCAAAGTGAAGAATACGACCAAATTTTGGACATAGTTTGGTTGAATAGAAATGGGAGTCGTCTGATTTCACAATGTCCCCAGCACAAAGCATCTCTTTACCCCTAAGACCCCAGGCGCCCCACCCCCTCAGATGTAGCCTTTTGTTGTGTGCATGTGACTGTAGAAATGGCTCGGTAGGAAATGCCAGATACCCACAAAAAAAGCGAGAGAAAAATAGTTGTGGGAGCCACCCTCTGCATCAATTCAGCTGCAACAAGAAGCATTTTACAGCTGGTTTATTGTTATTCCTCTGCTGTTTAAGCTGTCTTTCATGTCAAAAGTCTTTTCCTGCTTACAAATCACCGGGAAGCAATCCCTTTGGCCGCACTGCTGTGCCCTAAGCCCCTTCCTAGGGTTCAGTCCTTTGATCACCTGTAACGTTGGCCATCAAGTTAAGAAACAGAGAACCGGGCTGCTGGGATAAGCTTGTGTTCTTGTCTGGAACAGAGAAACCCCCCCTCTCTCCTTTTCAGCTATTCCTTTTTCTTTCTTTCTCGATGGGCCTGGGAACAAACTCCAAGAAAAGCAGGGGGGCAGTTGCGGTTGTTGAATTGTTTGGGGAATGATTATGCTTTGGCTGCATTAACGAGGAGTCCTCGCGGTAAACAAATTGATTAACTAATTAGCTTAGAAATGCAGCGCCATGTCCCCGAGAGAGACACACAAGCAGCTCTAACCTTTGACCCCAGGCTTTAGATTCAAGGTTAAATGTGCTGCAGTGTCCTCTGAGTGAACACCACTGTCACATCTCGGCCTTCAGTCAGAGGCCCAGACCAGTTGTCACCGCTCCTGAGTTTTAAGACGTGCTTAATTGGCTTCCCTGAGTGCCTGAGGAGGGGAAAGGAGAGAGCTAGCTTGTTACGAGCTCTTGTGTTCCAGGGAGAGGGAGGGGGCAAGGGTCCCTTATCAGCCATCGTTGGACACCTCCGGTGGCTATTAATCAGAGCCAGAGCCTGGCTGGAGCCAGAAGAGGATCCATGGAAGGGGGGCGGGGGGAGCCGAGCCTGGAGCCTTCTTTGGGCCTAACTGACACCCTCACATAGGAAACCTCAGGAGACAGACACAAACACTCCTTCCTCCCCTCCCTCCTCAAGTCCGAGGGTATACACAAGTACAACCCCCCACCGTCCCTCCACTCTCCTCGAGCCTCCTCACTCACATTGATTTAGGTCCCGTTTAACCCCCTCTGGCCAGGGTCCATCCATTCTAGCTGCTGTGACAGGTTTATGTTGCCCCCTTACTGTGTTATTATATTGGTGCTGTGCTGCCAGTTACTATTGTGCTAATGAAAATTTAGCACCAGACATAATATTCTTTTTCACAGGATATGCCCCCAGCATGTGAAATATCTTGACTGCATTTATAGGATTGAACACGCTCATTATTTTTAACGTTTGCAGGAGACCGGCCTGAAAAACAGTTTTATGGACAGGAAAACAACTATTAGGTGTTGTCAGTGTTGGGGTGTTCGGTAAATGAATTCAATCTTCTGTACATGCTGGCTCGTTCTTGGCCTTTGGCTTTCCTCCTGTGTTCCATCATAAAGAGTTGTTATTGCACGAAAGCCGAAGTCCTAAGAACGGAGACCTGACGCGTTAACTGCTGAGCTAGCAGCTCGGTGAGGCTGTACAAAGATACGTGCTAACATTATATACCAAGTCTAACTTGCTGACATTCATTGGTACCATTGGCCGCATTGTGCAGCCATACTTACCAGGGGCTCTGGGAACATCTGAGCAGAAGAGGGTAACACAAATATAAATATACTTTTTTTCTTTTGACAGTCTAATCTCTTGTTAACTGTACTTCCTGATGTATTTTGATTTTCCCGAAAAAACTACAGAAGAACAGCAGCTGTCAATCATCGTTAAAGGGGACGTAAAACCCTGTTTTTAACCTCTAATAACTAATGACAAAGAAATTTTTCAGAAAAAAGAGGACTTGATTACAATGCAGCCCAATAATATCTAAATATCAGCACAGCATATGGATGAGAGAAACGTTTCTACGAGGTGTATTAATTTTTTAAAGTTTGACCACAGCCCATCTGGAATGAATAGAGAGAGAGAGTTTTTGACTTGTACTGCAGCCAGCCACCAGGAGGGGCAGTTTTTGTGGCGACCTCAGTTTAAGCCGAGCAAGATGACGTCCTTTTTTTTTTTACAGTCTATGGTTAATACCAGTGCTTAACTGGCAGCAGGTGGAGGTGCTAACATGATGAGCCAGGAGTTAGACGGGTTTGGGGGATGCATGATAGTGTCCCTTCCAAATACATGGGTGTATCTAGTTATACCAACTGTACCACCACCGTCGACAAAATGTGATCTGCTGACTGTGACGTCAACCCAGCTAATGATGATTTCTGGCTTTAATCTAACCAGTAACTGTAGCTCATGTAGTCTTGACCATATTGGACTGATCTGTAACCTCATCCCAAGAGCCTCTCACGTGTGGCCTCAGTCTTCACATGTCGAGTTAATTTGAACAGTAATTCAGCATTGTTGATAGCACCAGGAGTCCGACTCTCCTGTAAACATCTGGATTCTACACACTTCCCACTGAGACGTATCAAAGTGTAAACATGTTTGTAGATTCAGTATGCTCGCATTTGAATGTGCTAATGATCAAGATCTGCTTTAATCCTTCCCTGAGTTTAAAAAGAAAAGAGCAGTCACTATAAAAGCTGCTATCAGTGGTGCCAAATTCAATATAACGTGGGTTCCCACACGAGGAGAGGCACAGGGGGACTTTCTGATGGATTTCTACTTTAAATGGAAAGCTTCTGTGGAGTGCACCACAAAGCGCCATGTGTAAATATTGAATAATGAGCTGCTTTCAAGTTCTCCACTTTGTATCTGCAGAGGAAAAAAAAAAAAAGAAAGTCATTAATGACAACTTTTGGTGTGGTTTTCCTCACGCCAGCCCATGAAACACACTCCCACGAGATAAATTTGTTAGTATTAGTCTCAAAAGGCCTGAGATTTACAAGCCCTCGTGCATTTGCACTCAAGATGTGTTGACACATTTCTCTGAGACACATGTGACAAATATTAATGAGGCTCTCGTCTGCTGCTAATGCACGATGCTTGAAATTAGTCATCATTTGGAGAACAAACAAAATCTCCCACAAGGAGCCGACCACTTCTGCTTCGTGTGCGCAGCAGATGGTATTCACGCAGAAACGTTTGCATCACTTAAAGTCACATCTTTATAAATCTGATTTAAAATGACTCAGCATTTGCACACAAGCTGCTTAGTCATGAATAATAAGAAGAGGAATAACTAAGAGAGCATCGGGTAGCCCCACTGAAAAGATTTGACTATTTATGGTGGTCAGATGAAACTACTCAGCATATTTCCTGCATGATTCACACACACACACACACACACACACACACACACACACACACACACACACACACACACACACAAACTTTAGTGTTTAATATAACTTGAGGTCAGGATTTCTCATGAGTAAAGAAACTGCGTCATGTGAAAAAGCACTTTTACACACGCTCGTTTTAGGACCTGTGTTTGTTGCCAAGGAAGTTGACTCAGCATTGCTTGGCACTGCCGTTACTCACCAGTACTCATGGAAATAAGTGTTGAAAGTTTGTGTAATTTTTTTTTCTCAGAGTCTTTAAACTGATTATTTTTCTCATCCCATGGTCAAATGAACTCAGATGAGTCATGAAGGAGCCATCGAGGAACACTTTGGCTTTGTGAGTAACACAAACAGTCCCCCTGACGTCTCACTATGCTTAAACGAGGCAGATCTTGGATATGAAATGAACGGATTTGCCAAAAATAATATGATGTGAGTATGGTTTGTGTTACTGCGGCATGTAGTCATAACATAACTGAGCCAGTTTGTAGTGACCTGGCATGCTGCTAAAAACATCAACTCAATGTCACTTTATAGTCAGTATATTAAAATGCTTCGGTATGTAAATATGCTGCCGGATGAAATGCTTTCTTAGTTGTAAAATATGTAAATAAATTCGGAAGCAGTCAGTAATTACAAATTATTATAAGAACAACTTTTGAGAAGACATCATGACTTTGTTCTGTTAGTATTCTACTCTTGAGCATCCAAAGGTCTGCAACAGATGAGAGACTTTTTTTGTACCAAGCTGTAAACATGTTTATTTCTGCTGTGAAAACTGCTTTTTTTTTTTTTTTTGGCTTGGTGTGTATGTGACTTCAGTTACTTCCGGAGCCAGCCTCAAGGGGACATTCGATGAACTGCAGGTGTAATAAGACAAGCAGAGTTCGGGAGACAGACGGTCAAACTTCGCCACACAAGTGATCAGTCCAATTAAGCAAAGGTATCCGGCAAACTTAAGGCTAGAGACTTACTTTGAGAAATAGGCAAGGTTCAAAATGGCTATGACAAGATAGTGATACAAGGCTGGAACAAAGACGGTGAAGTACCACAAACTGGCAACAAGACAGTGAGACACATGAGGTCAAATACAAGAGGTAATGAGGGGTGATGACACACAGCTGGGGAGTTCAATCAGGGATCAGGTGTGACAGACCACAGCAAGGGAGACAGGAACAAATCTGGAACACAGAGACAAAAACAAAGGTCAGTGATTTCAAAATAAAACAGGAAGACATAAACATGAAACAAGAATGTGCAAAAATGACAGAAACCTAACAGACGTGACAAGCACTTTTGTCTCATGTTTTCAAACCGGAGGTTGCCGCTTGGTAAGGACGTGAAGTCTCTCGTCAAACAATTTGTAAATATCACAAACCAAAACACAAGGATGGTGCCACCTTGTGGCACCATTTGGTTCTGCAGCAATATAACCAGATCTAAACTCCATTACTCTCCTTTTCAAATAAGGCAACCAGCAACAAATCTAGAAACTTTTTCTAGTGTTATTGCAGGCATAGAGACTATGCACAGTGGGTAATGCTGTGGCCCCTGCCCCTTCCTAAAAGACTTACCCCCAATTCACACATACAGCTTGAGTGCCGCGGTCCGTCAGCACTGCGCACTACGCTGTACTTCGCTACCATTCTAATCAATCACACAGCCCGCATTGTGGTCCCTCGCGGCTGTTCCGCAAGTCTATTTTTGCCGGAGTACGCTGCAGAGACGCGTCAATCCCCGCAGAGCAGATCATACCAAACAGGAAAACAGACACAAAAAACAATCAGAGTTTCCGGTCTTTTCAAAATAAAGCACCATGTTCAGACTGTCGATCGTAAAATTATCCTTGTATATCAAAACTACGTCACTGGCACGGGGCCAGCAGTCATCAGCCGGTCAGACGAGGACAAGTTTATTTTGGAGACTGAAAACCTTATAATTATATATGATACAACACATCCTTTCTATAAGGACACCAACAGAAACTAAAAGGGAAGGACTGAAATTGCTGAAGTTCTGGGAGGACAGGTGAGTTTATCATACTAATTAAATTCATGAAAGTAGTTGTCATGGTGCTCCTGTGATCTTGCGTATTCAGCTGCTATGGAGTACGCTGAGCTGCGCTCCGCTCCGCCCCAGAGATGGATCCAGTGTGAATTGGCGCGCCAAAAACTGCGGCGCTGACGGACCGCGGTGCTCACGGAGTATGTGTGAATCAGGGGTTACAGGCGCCCCAGTCCTCATGATGTTTAACCCTTTACGTTCAGGCTGCAAATAAAATGTACATTCACAAAGCCACTACTGGCTGATCCCTCCATAGTTTCAGTTTATTTGCACATCTAAAGATTTCAAGGTGTGTTTTACTCGCTTGTTTTTTTTTCCCTACCATGACGTTACTCCTCTCTCCTACAGCATGCTTAACAATTACATGCACATAGCCAATTATAAAAACTAGGTAATTGCCTTATCAAGTGACTTTTAGGACAGCTAATAACTACTTTCCAGAGTTGGAAAGTATGCATTGTGGGATACTGCAATCGGTACATACTGCAAGTATAGCAGGTAGATTTTGCAATTCGAGATCGTCATGCTTTCTCACTGGCCTCTCACACACTTTCCAGGCACATGTCTTGTTGTTTTGCCTCGTCTCTACACTACATGACACAGTTAGCTTTCTGAAGCTTTGAATTCCCCTTTCACACTCGGGCATGTGTGACACACTCTCACAGGCTACCTGTGAAACCTAAGAATGTGACGGATATTAATCACACTTTGGCACATGAAGCACTACAGAATACCTGCCATGGGTGATTTCACCTCCTCTGCATGCTTCAGCACTTTACCTGTACAGCACTCACATACCCTGCCAGGTTCAACACAATGGCTCTTAATCTGCTCACAAAATACACACCTGAGCAGAGCAGAGCAGAGAGACAGGTGAACAGTTACTGTGTATGATTAACGCAGCTAAATGACCTGCACGAAAGGCGTGGCTGTTTGCTTTGATACTCTCAGCAGCAGCAATGTATGTTGAGCCGTACAATACACCTGCCTGCACTGCTACAAAGCCCTCCTTCATAGGAAATAGAAAAGACAGGTTAAATAAATAAGTCAGCTTAAGTAAACTTCTCTGCAGCAGTTCAGTTTGTCACTATTCAAACTGTCGTTACAGCACGTCTTTTACTCCAAAGAAGCTAAATTCATGAAAACATAAGGTCGAATAAGAGTTTCTTCTACTTAAGATTTCTTAGAAGTCTGCCTGCCTTTTCTTTGAAACAATCTCTCATTTCACAAACTGCCTGCTGCTCTCTGTTGTTTTCCAAATGCACCCCAGCTGGTACTCAATTCTAGGAAAAACGAAAAAAAAAGAAGAGTGGCTATTAACTTTGGCCATGCTACAGCGATAACTGGAGGGCAACAGTTACGCAACCAGCTCCCATGCTAGATATGGTCATTGTGTCAGCAAGGGTTCGGAAGTAAACCTGAAAGCCCTGTATGACAAGCAAACAACAGGAAGGAAATAATCAATTTGAGGCTTTTAATGAACAACTCCCTATCTGGCCTCTTTGTCAGTGCAGAGTTGCCACACGCTGGTTAAACATTAGCCCCCCGTGATAGTACAGTTTTAAGGTAGCCAGAGGCAGCCGAGCGAGTCAGCACACAGGAACTTTATACACAGTGTTTGTGAAGAGGACTGAAAGCTCAAACAGGATGGAAATAAAAGCAAACATGACCCAATGAAGATACTGAGTGCAATAAATTTAGCTGCTGAAACAGTATTTCTGTCAGTGTTAGAGGCACTTTAAAAATCTTCATTGTGCTCAGGTTTATTGGCTCATGTGGTCATGGTCAGGAGAGCGTTTGTTACTCTCTCCAGTCAGTGAGATACAGACTAAATTAAACAGGAACTGAAAAAAGAAGGAATGTAAAAGATTCATTGAGGAAGAGTTTGTGTTAAAAGGATCAGGAGCGAGGGTATTTATTGCTTCGATGAACATTAGGCTGCACTCAAGCTGTCCATGTATGTGATTTAACCACACACTCTGAGACAGGCCTGGAATCTTTAAGTCTGTTTGATCAACAACAGCAAGAGGAGGCTGAAAGTTCAGGTTTGGATTTTCGTCCAAATTATGTTTCCTGTATGTTCAAAGCACTATTTTTCACACAGTTGTCTACAATTTACATCTATAACACTGGATATTTTATCAGTTGAGGACAAGTATTTGTGACGCAAGGTTGTATACTTTGACACTGAGTCAGATTCAGTAAATCAGTGTAACCAGATGTACATTTACACATTTATGGATGGTAAATGAAAACAAAGTATTAATTAAATAAATAAATAAATAAATAAATAAATAAATAAATAAATAAATGAGATGCTAAATACCTATAAAATCATTTTGACCTTTTATCTTATTATTTTAACTCAAAAATGTAATGTTTTATCTCATAATTTCAACTTTCCTTCCCCTAATTTCTTCTTATTATATAATAAATTTGACAGTTTCCAATAATTATGACATCTAATCTCATGAGTTCAACTTTTTTTATGCATAATAACAGTTTTTCCTCTTATAATTTCAACTTTTTATCTCATTATTTTGACTAAGCGTCTCATAAATTGAATTCCTCTCATAATTTCAATTTATCTTATAGTTCTGACTTATCTTAGAATTTTGAGATTTCACATCATAATTTATTTTATCTCGTAATTTGCACATTACAATTTTTATCTCATTTTTTCACTTTTTTTTTTATCTCAGATCTTTAACTTTGTCTCATAATTTCCACCTTTTCCCTCACAATTTCAACTTTTTCCTCATATTTTTGACTTAGTATCTCTTTTTATCTCATTTTTTTTACTTTAAAATTTTGACATTTCACCTCATAATTTAACGACGAATCTCATGATTTATCTTTTCTCATAATTTTGACTTTGGTCGCTTTCATGCAAAATTTTTCACAGCACTGCTTTAAATTTTGTCTAAATTTATGTACAGAATCGGAACAAGCTTTAATGGCCAGGTATGTGATTACATCTGGTATTTGACTTTGGTAAACTTTAGCTCTATGTACAAATATTTGTCATGAAATATTACATTGTTGTGTAAAATTCAGAACCAACATTTAAGATACACGAAGGAGAGTAACTAATAACTGAGTTTGTGTTGGTGGGCAGATTAACACTTTTATCAGCCTTTGACCTCTGCAGTGCTGGTTTAAAGTGCTCCCTGCATAGAAAGGAGGACAGTGTCATGATAGAAACCTGGTCTTGCATGTCATGGCTGATGTTGAGAGGCCGGAGTGAGGAGTCATCATTCAGACCAGGAGTATCCTGTTGTTGTCTCCCTCTTGGGTAACTCCTGTGCTTACTTTTCATATTACATTTCCTTTTCATATTTTTGTGTAACAAACTTAGAGGAGATGATGTCATCATGTCCAGATGTTTCCAGCACAACTGGCACAGAAGTCAGAAAACATTTCAGGGATTCTTTTCTCAGGCTACCAGAGAGAAAGAAGAGTGCAACATTTTAAAGAGTCTGAATCAAAAACCAGACTCAAAACATCTGGACAATATACGGATAAGTCTCAGAGCCAAACTCTAGTCCTACTGACAGACTGCAGAGTAAAAGGTCAGACAACAGTCTCCATCACAACTGGAAAACAAGAGAGGAAATACTATAAAAAGTTTGACCAAAAAAAGTCAAATCAGATGAGACCGACCACCTCAAAAACATTAGATCAATTGTTTTACTCTGCAAACGATTGAGATGGAAAGAAGTTTGAGTAAAGTCTAACTCCACCCATCTCTGTTTGCTGTCCTGCTCCTTACATAAAGGCACAATTATTTTAAGTTGGAGTGACTTTGTTTTTGGCAGGACTACGAGGGTATTACTGATTAATGCGGTAGGAGGTGGAGGAGCAGCTCGTTGAAAAAGTTGACACACCAGAAAAGTGAATTACCGCACTGCATCCTGGAATGTAAGGAACGCCATAAATTACGTCACACGGCCTCCACAGCTCAGCTTCTCTTTGACTCTGTTTGTTGATGCTCGGACCATGTTGAATTACTACTTTATGACCAAACTTTTCACATAATCAAATTTGCCTTGCAGTAAATCTTTGAACTGAACTGGAGTGCAGTGATGAAGGGGTCGTATTGAATATTATGCTGAACATATTTTGTCTCTCACGGGTGAGATACGGGTCAGAAATGCTGAAGGGAGAGAAGAAAGAGACACTGTCAGATCAGGCTTACTGTCCTTGAATCCCAAAAAGTGACGACTGCTGTCTGACTGTGAGATTTTGTACCAAAACACAGAAACGATCATAAGTGGGGTTGACTTTGTGTTTATTTTTAAGTCAACGTGGGTGTCATAAATGTTAGTCCTGTGACTGATGGGCAACATATCCAGGGTGAGCATCACCTCTCACCATATGGAGGCTGGGATCAGCACTTATCTCCGCAGATGAGATATGCAGTAAACATTCGATGGGTTGATAAAGTTGCGAATTTCCCTGTGCTACATACTTTGGAAATTTGTCAGTAAATCATCAGTTTGGGTTGAAAACGTTGGCATCGACTCTTGTGATACACCAGGTAAGAGAGAATCAGTCATGTGGCATGAGTGCCTGGTGTATGCAGGAAAAACAGACGGAATTTCAGTTTCTTCTTCAGCATCTTTCTTCTGGTGTAGGGAGTCAAACATAAAGGACTAGGGAGCACCTCTTCAACCCGCTGGGCTAAATTAGCACCAAAGGAACTCCTATGGATGTCACCCACTGTTGTCTAAATCCAAACACTTCATCTGTGAGTTGTTTTGTAGCAGCTGGATTTATTTGAAGCTCTATCGAGCAGTTAATTTGTGCTGAAAAACAGCACAAACATCCTCCTCTCAAGTGGCTTCATTACTGATACAGTCAACACAGAGCTTCTCCATCAGCTAAATGAAGCAGCCAGGAAGTGTGTTAGAACTTTTTTCCAAAAAAAGCGCACTCTGACACCCTGGATCATTTGAAGTCGAGGAGAAGGAGCCTCATTACCGCCGGGGCCCGCTCGGGGGGGTTTCACTCCCAGACGCGGTTTAATGGCAGTAAAAAGGAAAAGGCTTCAAGGTTACGAGACGCTGAATGGCTCTGGAGGAGACAGCCCGCTCTCCCTCTGCCCCGTATCCCACGTCACTGGAGCCAGTGGAGTCATAAATTGCTGCTAACACTAACAGTAAACGGATATAAAAAGACTCCCAGTTTCCTTTATATGACCCGTTCTCCATTGCTCAGGGGGTTTGTTGATAGGAGCCGAGGGTGTCGTGAATGAAAGGGGACGGATGGAGAGTGTGGAAGGAGGAAGAGCGGTGTGGTGCCTCCAGGGACAGGATGATTTTAGGATGACCACCAGGGAGCCATTCAGGAAGCTCCGTCAAAGTTTGGAGGACTTTTAAGCTTTATTATCCCGACTCTCAGTAACGTCTCTGAGATACACCAAGATCCTGCAGCTATAATTGCACAACATGAGAACTGACGTCAGTTTTCAACTATTAAAAGTAACTCAGCCCAAATTCAATCTTCACAAAGGAGTTTCTTCAGATGAAAGATGAAAAAGACAATTTAAAGAGTGAATAAAAGATGAAAGGACTTGTTAGATGTTTACAGTGTGCTGAGGAGACAGGAGTCGCTTCCTGACTGTCAGCTGGCGAAGTGCGGGGACAGCCAGACAACCTCAAATGTCATTACGTGGTACAGAATATATACGTAGCGACAGTCAAACAGACCACCGACGATGTGCATGTTGCTGGAGTAATACCATGTCCCAAATCCTGCACGGAAGAGGCAGAAGCATCTTCTTAACTGAAGTGTAACATGAAGCATTATTTTATTGTGAAGGCTCTGCGAGGACTTTCTGTTTGACTCTGATTGCAGTGACACCTGTGACTGGAATTGGTAAGACTCAGTTTCCCATGAGCACCATCACCCACTGTTGTAAAAACAGTGGGTGATATGGGTGATGGTGCTCTTGAAGCAAATGAATGAAGAGCAGAACTTTTTAACACTTTTTCTTTGTTCAAGACAACTTTTCCCAGGATGCAAAGCGGTGAGATAATGTATTTATTTGTATTAAAGTAGTGCCATTGCTTAAAACTTTGTAAATTCAGTTTGTAGTTTAGTATCCAGCAGGTGAGCAGACTATCTGTCCAGTGTTCCTTACAGCCCTGTGCTCTGAGACGTGTCCGTAATGTGCAACATTAGTGAATCCTGGTTATGACTTACCACACTGCAAAAACTGAAACTGAAGCAAGTGTTTTTTTTTTTCATATTTTCCGTAATAATTGTCTAATTATATTTGATATGACCATAATTCAACTAACAAGCCCAGAAAAATGTCTTATTTCGAGATATTTAAGACAAAAATAATGTCTGAATTGCTAGTAATAAGTAAAAAAAAATCTGCCGGTGGGATAAGAAAAAATTACTTGTCAAGTTTAGAATATTTTCTTGATACAAGACACTTTTTCTTACCCCACTAGCATGTTTTTTTTACTTGTTAGAAACATTTTAGACCTCGTTTTTTTCTTAAACATCTTAAAATAAGACATGTTTATGAACTGGTCTGGTGAATGTAGCTCATACTAAGTCTAAAAATACTTTTTAAAAAAATAAAAAAATGAGACAAAAAACACTTGCTTACATTTCAGTTTTTTTGCAGTGCAGTGCTCATCTACCAGCTCCAACCTCACCAATCAGAGAGCAAATGTAAGCTCACTCTTCATCACTGATAGACTCTCAAGTGTGATCAGATCACTGCAGTATAACTGCTGCATGTGTTTGTTTAAGTCCAGCTTCAGTGTCCACCATTACTACAAAACAAACCCAAGAAACCCCTTTTCTTCTGTTTAAAATGAGACCATTTCAAGGTCATTTGCCAAATGTCAGCGATATTCTTTTTACAAACCAAAAGCAGATCTGTGAAAGATGGAAGAAATACCTTTTTCAAAGAAAATTGAATTAAAAAAAAGCAATAAGGGTATAGTCTGTGACAAATGATAAAGTTAGAAAATAGTTTCATGCCTACCATACCTTTATTATTAGTGATATCAGTTTTATGGGACCTTTAACATTTAGAATAAGGAATTCAGACATAAACCTTTGTGTTCACCGTGGGAACTTTTGACCTTTGTTTCTGCCACATGATCGTGCACAGAGAGCGTCTCTTCTTATCTCAAAGCGAACACACCCAGGATTATCAGCCCATATTCAGTCTCCTTGCTCTGCAGATTAGCCTGCCTTCAGGTGGTACTTAGCGTCACCCTGAAAATTGATATGCATCAGCTCTATAATTTAAAGGTAGTTTTCAAGGAAGGGGGCTGCTGCTCCTGCTCTGCCAGTAATGACCATAATGCCTTGTTAACCCCTTCAGTAGAGGTTACATACCCCTATGACGTGGGTCTTAAGTCATCCAATTGGTGGTTATTTCCCATCTCATTTCTGTCCTAAATACTCTAATGCACAAAGAAAAACCAGAAGACCTGTCACCACTCATTTTATTCCATCTAAAGATGACACCTTTAGAAATCTCTTAGGAACCAACATTTAGAGAATCAATACAGAGTATTGGACAGCCAATGTGTGGCATAATCATCCGAGTAAATAGCCAGAAAGTAACTGAGTAGTTTTTAAAGGATGAATTTCAACAATTTACTTCCTCTGTGACCTTTTGGTGCACTTTATGCCACAGCCGTCCCTCTCACTTCTCTGCAGCCAGCTCATTTCAGAGGCCCCAGGCCTGCTGCATGAACCCTGACCTCTGAACTGGAAAGGGAGAGGCTTTGGTTAGCTGGCTACAGGCTGATGGGAAACCCAACACCGGCATCCTTTGATACAATTTCCAAGCTTTGCATTCATGCCCCGACTATAACCTCAGTGCCCACTAATCCACCTATCTTTAAGACTTTCAGATGGCTGCATCTCTACATTTTATAGTGACAAGATTACTATCTAGCACAGTTTAATGGGGTTGAATTCAATATTTTAAAGCAACTTTACAGCCAGTTTATCTGCTCTCAGTTTACAACATCCATTGGAATCCATGCATTCTTCATGAACCTTACGATCTTTGTGGTACTAATTCAGGTGATGTGTCTCTGCCTTAAAGCTTTTTCTCCTGCAGCTCTTTGTAAAGCACTTCTGTGCTAAGTCTTGTTGATTTTAAGCCAATTGTTCCAGGTCACTTCCTTAAGAAGCTACATAAACAAAGAGAAAGTCAGGCAAAACAATGTCAAGTATGTCTGCATCCTTGAGAACACAGGAGAGAAAACACAACCAGGGCTTGTGGAGGAAACGAGAGACTCCGATCGGCGCTGCTTATTTTTTGAGAAAGTGGATGTTATGAGAACATTTTTCTCCTGGAATTAGATAATAAAATAATATTTTACAAAAAAAATATAACTGAATCCAGCACGATAAGAACTGAACACAAAGTCAGCATTACACCTGCAGGAGGACAGTTTAAATAAGACATGGTTGAGGGGTCAGAGGTCACAGTATCACGGCTGGCTTCACATTTGTACTCTGCAGGGACAAAGGGAAAGAGAACACCTGCTTTATTACATGGAAACAGCCCTCCTATAGCTGAGGCATCAGTGTTATTAAAGGGCTGTGGAGCATGTCTCATTTACCAAGTGTGTGCCCACAAAATTACATTTTTCATGGTGAGGGAAGAAAGGCTCGGTAGCAGACACATTATGATTGAAAGGACTGGCTTTGTAAGAAGTTTCAGTGGGCGACGGGTCATAAAACATCAGAAAAAGATGAAGCGAAGGCTGAATTAATGTAGGAACGGGTACTTTAAAGGCGAGCTTTTCAGCATGGCAGAGAGCTGGTGTTGCCACTGAAGCTTTAATGTAATATATGCCCCCCCCCAACCCCCCTTGTCTGTGCCTCACTGACACATGGCAGCCACAAGCACATGTTCACCAAATTTTCGATTTGGTTTCCTTTTAATGGCACATATTCATACTTTGCCACGTGTGCATAAGGTCTGAGGGACTTTACGGGTGATATATTTCCAGCGCACTTTGTCTTTAGAGAATAAGTCACATTTCTGTAACCTACAGAGACTGAAAGGATCTAAAGTGCTCTTCTAGGCAGCCATCCTGACTCCCTTTAACCTCCACCTTAGTGTCCAAACGAGGCTTGAGAACCATTTTCATACTGCCACGGCTTTCATCTTAAAACCTATTAATTATGGCACTGAAATGAATCATGTTTTAAATGATGTGTATGTTAACATTTTCTCTCAGGTTTACAAAGTTAAGAGTAAATGTCTCACTAAACTCCATCTGGACTGTGCGTAAGCTACTTGTACGCAGCTAAAGCTCCATACATTCTGCAGAAACTCAACAACTCTTACAGCTGATGTGTGTAAATGAATGTATTTATCATGATGTGAAAATTTGAGATTTCAAAAACACACATTAGAGGACACAAGATGAGACTAAGGTCATGAACTGGAGCAGGAAAGGGGAAAATGGTGCATTAAAAATGCATCAATTTACTAAGAGCAGAGAAAGCAGGATAGGAAGTTGGGGACTGAAACTACATTAAAAAAATGTGGTGGCTTTCAAAATAAAAGGCTGCATGTCAACGCCAGATTGTATACTGCAACAACAAACGGACATAATGAGCAGAGCCAGGCCAGAAACAAACACGTTTTAGGTTCTTAGATCTGAGGAAAGACAACTTGGATGAGGAGAGGCTTGTTATTGGGCTTGGAAGTGCAAGCCACCCTACGGTCAGGTGACTCCAGCTGTGGTTGCAGGCTGCGAAATGCAGAAATCTTCAGTTACTTCACTATGTTGAAAATCTCTCAGGACAGCTTTTTATTTAAGTTCAAACCCGCTGCAGATCATCCTAATGTGACAGACTACTATAACAAACCATGCATCAGCTGCAGCACCATCAGTACCCATATTATGGGTACATGTGTCCAAGTTCACAACATTTCCTTTGGACGTGAAATGCTTCATCTCCAGGATTATGCTGGTTATCTTACAACATATTGGCATGATAGCAGGTTAGAGGTTGAGGAGCTTTATTTTGAAACTGATAAACACTGATGTCTGTATCGTGCATTATTAGAGTCTAAGTCATGTTTGAGAGGTGTATTGGAAAAAAAAACAGCACACTTCAGTCTACTTTGCATGGCTAAAAAGTTCTTCGTGAAAATGAGATCCCATTTATATGACGCTTCACAGCGTTTCACTCAAAAACGCAAAAAACAGAAAAAAACAGTTTACACGGAAACGCTGAGGGACTGTAAGCGCTGTAGCATTTGTAGCATGCATACCAGGCCTGTAGGTGGTGATTTAACTAAAGAGTCTTTTGGTAGGCTGCTGCTGAAGAAGAGGTGGGCTGATCATCCGACGTTTATATTAAACACATCTTATCTGTGCGCAGAAGTGGAGCAACAGGTGCACATTTTGTTGAAAGGCAGTCAGCAGATTCAGCAGCACAAGCACAAGCCGGTAAGTCCACCACTGAACCGTTGTTGTTGTCCGGTTCGCGCATGGCAATTAAAAGTTCCCACAATGAAAGATGAATGCGCACATGCAAAACGGAGCGTGACGTCAGCGTTTCCACTAAAAACTCTGGCTTCTACTCTGGAGAGTGTTTTAAAAAAGCTGCATTTTAGGTCGGCTAAAACGGTGTTTCTGTGTAAACGAGAAGCTGAAACGCAACAATACATTTGCGTTTCATCCTAAAACCGTTCTCGTGTAAACACCACCTAAAAAAATAATGTTTTTTTCTGTGAGAGAAAGTAAGGACTGTGAGCTCCAGAGGCAAAAAAAGAAAGAAAAAAAAGTGAGAGAGACAAAGACAGAGGTAAATCGAGAGGAGCAATGAGACTGGAGTGAGCTCTTCAGACGACTTTCTGCTGCTTTCTAATGTAAAACATCTGCTTCACTTCTGAGGCGCTCTGCTCTGTGTCTGTTAGCATGTGAGCACATACACGATGTGTGATCTGAAGGAGGAACAAAAAGAGCTGCGAGGAGGGAAGATAGTGGCTGTAAAACTGAATGTGTGTAAAATGTGTTTGTGCATGTGTGTGTGTGTGTTGGTGAAATAATGATTCAGGATCAGAGAGCAGACCTGGAAGGTTTCCCTCTCTCTCTGTCAGGAGAAAACATTCCACATGGAGGCTAATTTCTCTAATTATGTTCATGTGAAATGGCTGCCAGATGACAACAACAGGAAATCAACACTTTCACGACAGTATTGGAGCTTTGAAGTTTGGTTTCACAAGCCTTATAGTAACCAGCTGAGGCTGGAACCTAAAAATAACTGCATATGAAGAATTCTACCGTGTGCTGCTACATCATCAACTTGAATATCCTGAAACTTCACATCTGCGTTTTGAAATATCTCTTTCATTAAATTTCCACCTAAAATCTAGAAAAGTCTGCTTCAAACTCCAAAGAATGCCTGTTCACTGAAAATAACTCACTGTGTGAGAAGACAGGTGCCTTTCCCACCCAAATCTGTCAAAATACATTTACTGCAGGGTCGCGACCCCCACAGGGTCAGAGCAATGTTTTTCAAATGTGCCTGCCCGGACTGGAGCAGGAGGCACTGGGATTGGGCACTCTTAGTTTGAGGCCGTGTCTGCCGAGCAGCTGTTTGGGATCAGATGCGAGCCCCGTGTGTCCATGCGAGGCTCAGCAAACCTCTCCGATTAGTCCCAGCAGAACCGAGACCGCTGGTGCATTCCTGCAACTTGATCTCATTTGATTTCATTAGCAGCAGGGGGGGCAGCGTCAGAGGGGTCTCATCTGGAGAAATATAATTGTTTATCAGGCTTCAGGATTACCTTTAGGTCAGAGCGTTTGCGCCACACTGACTGGAGTGACTTTCAGACTAGAGCATGCTCTTTTGGATCACTGCTGGATGCTGCTTTTTGTTGGCGTCTGTAGAGAAGCATCAACTTTGTTGTCAGTCTGTTTCATGAGCAGCTTCAAACACTTCACAAGAGCATTAAGATCATGAAGCTTTGACTTGATGCACGCCTGTTTATTTTAAAATGATACGACACAATCTGCAGGTCTTTCATCAGATATATGAGAGATGATATACGTTCAACATAATCCACGACATACTTCTCGTCCCCTTGACTTGTCCTGGTCTCACAGTTCTGGGTGTTTCAACTACGCAGAGGGTCGAGTTTTCTGCACATAGTGTAACCGGAGCTGCACATTTCTTTACATGAGCAAACAAACATCTCTGAAATGCAAATGGAGGCGGTTTAAGGGAGGACGGGAAGTCATGTGTGCAACTTTGCTCCTAAATTGTTGACACAATCTGCGGTCTGTGCCACCTAATTCCCGGATGCTGGATCATCCTGTCCTCCAAATCTCCCCAAATCCCACGGACAGTGGTCCCCGAGAGGCCCTGTTTACTCCGAGCCTGCCGGCCACATCGGCCTCGGACCCCCTCAGACCCGTCCCCCTCCTGAGCTTTCCCCCGCACGACACAGTCACGCACTCATCAGTTAATGCCGAACATCTGGAGGGATTAGCAATGTCAGGCCAATCAGAGTGGAGCTGACAGATCCCAATGAAATGCTATTCTGCAGCTGCGCTCGGCATTCAAGTGTTTTCGGATTCCTGTTCCTCCTCTCTTCCATCCTTTCTTCAACTTCTCTCCTTTCCTCACGCTTATTTTCTTTCCTCTCGTCCTACTGTCCCTTCTTCTTGTGCTGAAGTCATCACGGGTGAAGTGCATTTCAGCAAAATCATGACAGAACTCAAAAATACAGTGGTGAAGATTTCAGGATCATTCTCATGGATTAATCAAACCTCATCGGTGGCTCATGATTAAGTCATTTTCAAATGCTGATAAAGAAAATATAAATAAATAAATTAAAAACTTTGTTGTGGAGGATAATAAAGTCCTTTTGTACTTTTTGGTTGCAGAGAAACAGGTCAGCGTTTTATCGTTTTTTGCTGTAACCATGTGTAGAAACCACATGTGGACCTCAAGAGGAAAAATGTGGGCTTCATTTTGAAATGTCATGCACTGTAATTCGTCTGACACTCCTGTTTACATTTATATCAACAGAATACAGAAGACAAGATTGTGTAAAGCAGCAGCGTATGGACGGTTCATTTACATATTCTCTAAATGTTTATAGAAAAGCAACATCCAGTAAAGCTGCTCGAAGGCAGCCTGACGTATGGATGACAAAAGATTGAATGTGTTTGAGTGGAGGTTAAAAAAACACGGAGGTCATCTCAGAGAGCTCACATAGAGACGTACCCTGAAGACCCCAGCTTGTTTTTAGCCAACAGACTTCATACTGCTGCCGTGACAGGCCGACCCGCCCGCCCGCCTTTCTCTCTCCAAAATAGACGAGCAGAATGGAAGCAGCTGCACTCGGCCCCTCTGGGATCCGAGCCGAAATGAAACTATCAAATGCCTGCAGAGCGAGGACAGATTTCTTAATGTGTGAAAGCCGTGGCCGTGTTTTGTCTGTACTTTTGGTCTTGTTCATATATAAAAGCTTCTACTTCTTCATATTGGTGTGCACTTATCGAGCAGAAGGAGGCTGAAAGGGGAAGTGTTAGTCGAGCTGCTGGGAAATCAACTGGTTAAAAATCGCTGCATGACTCTGGCAAAGCTGGGTGAGGAGGAGGGGAGGTGAAGAAGAAGTGGGTATAGTTTGATGGAGACAGGGGATGCAAAGAGTTTTTTTGGAAAGCGCTGGCGGGCTTCCGGCTCCCGTCTGAAACCCCGCCACAATTACTCTATTAGCATGCTCAGCTGTGCCTCTGTTTTTCTTTATTCACGCAACTTATCACAACCGACAAGGCACATGAGGCCATCAGAAAAGGAGCCTGTCAGAGCCCCATTGTGCCCTCGGCCCTCAGCCTCCCTGCCTTCACCCGACCATTCACTCTCAGCTGTTGACGGGAGCCAGAGAAAAGCCAGAGGCATCATGGGAGCTGGGAGTGCACTTGTGGCACTGGTTGTGATTGACAAAACTCTGGCAAAGAAAATAAATCAGGGCTGCAGAATGAGAGGCTGTGAAGGGATGAAGGATGAGAGTGTTTACTTATGTTGGTGCAACTCAACAGAAATGAAAATATCTCAATTAATAAAGTAGATTTTAAATCTAAAGGACCATATTTTGGGTCACAGAGTTTTATTTCTACATTTCTTGACGTTTGTCTTATAAAATGTTTGATTCATCTCTGACAGAACTGTAGTTTTAACGTCACATCAAAACAGATATTATCTCTGCATCCTAAATATGGATCAAACGTCACAGTGAGGATGTGTGCTAGTGTCACAAGTTTCCTTTGATTCTCACATGTGCACCCTCATCCTGCAGCGGCTCTATAAGGTTTTTTTTTTGTGTGTGTCACAAAGCGAGCTCAGATTAGACGTCTGCTCCAAATTAGACTCTCTCAACCATCAAGTCGCTGGACAACTTCATGCATTTGACAGCGGAAAAATTAGATTGCAAACATTTTCCTCTTAGGGAGACACGCGAAGTGCAGAGAGCACGAGATGTAAAGTTGAAGCTAAAGCGCTGACTGCATTGTTTTGTATCATCATTTGTGCTCTTTAACTTCTTTCTATTTGGGTCTGGGTTTGAAACTGGACAGATGTTGGACAGAAATGGCCCCGTGTTTTGGAAACATGCTGACTTGGTTTACCTCTTTGGCTGTGTGCCATAGTTTACACAGAAACATCATTTTCCACAGGTGTCTGTGGAATCCAAACAATCCTTTGTGAAGTGTTATTTGTCCCCTGCTGAGTCAGAGATGAGCTGTCACCTTTGTCATTGTTGGAACTTCTACACCTCCAGCGGGTTCAGCTCCCGGCTTACATATCATTTAAATGCAAAGATAAAACTACTTTCAAACAGGTGGCTTGGGGATTATGGGTAGAATTGTCATGTGATGTGCTCTAAAACAGTCTGAACTTGTGGTGAATGATTGCAGTCTTGTAGCTGTAAAATGTTTGCAGTTCAACTCAACTCAACTTTATTTATAGAGCACTTTAAAAACGACCACAGCTGAAACAAAGTGCTGTACATAAAGACATTAAAAATAAATAAATAAAATACAATAGAAATAAAACAATAGCACTTAAATAATTGATTCATTGTTTTTAAAACAATTAAAAACAATAAAACAGTACTTAAAAACAACCCATATAAACACGAAAAACAGGAGCCAAGTCTCAAGCTGGGTTAGGGAATAAAAATAAAAATGGGTTTTTAAGATGAGTTTTAAAAACAGACAGTGACAGGGCTTGTCTTATGTGGAACGGAAGATTGTTCCACAGTTTAGGACCTGCAACAGAAAAGGCCCTGTCCCCTCTGAGCTTCCTTTTGGACCTCAAGGAGCAGCTGATCAGCTGACCTGAGGCACCGAGCAGGAGTGTGGAGGTGAAGGAGCTCAGAAAGGTAGGATGGGGCCAGACCATCTAAAGATTTAAAAACAAATAAAAGAACCTTAAAATGGACTCTAAAATGCACAGGCAGCCAGTGGAGGGAGGCAGGGATGTGAGTAATGTGCCCCCCCCCCCCCCCACACACACACAAACACACCCCAACCCAGTCTTTTTCTGCACTGATAATATATCTACAAACGTCAGGATGAGCTAAGTTTCATAGAAACTGGATGATGTTTATGTCCCGTGACCAGAGCATAACCACTGCAAACTGTCTGCACATACATTCACCCACCAATTTATTAGGTACACCTTGCTAGTACCAGGTTGGACCCCTTTTTTCCTTCAGAACTGCTTTAACTCTTCATGTCACAGATTCAACAAGGTGCTGGAAACATTCCTCAGAGAGTTTGCTCCATATTGACTTGATAGCATCACACAGTTGCTGCAGATTTGTGGGCTGAACACCACGATGAGAATCTCTCGTTCCACCACATCCCAAAGGAGCTCTACTGGACTGAGATCTGGTGACTGTGGAGGCCATTGAAACACACACGAAAAACGATCAGGGTTTCCGGTCTTTTCAAAATAAAGCACCATGTTCAGACTGTCAATCGTAAATAAAAGGTAGGCTGTGGTGTTGAAACAATGCTCAGTTGGTACTAAGGGGCCCAAAGTGTGCCAAGAAAATATCCCCCACACCATTACACCACCTCCAGCAGCCTGAACCATTGATCCAAGGCGGGTTGGATCCATGCTTTCATATTGTTCACTCCAAATTCTGATCTGACCATCTGAATGTGGAGCAGAAATCCAGACTCATCAGACCAGGCAATGTTTTCAGTCTTCTATGGTCCAGTTCTAGTGAGCCGGTGTGAATTGTGGCCTCAATTTCCTGTTCTTAGCTGACAGGAGGGTCAGCTGGTGTGGTCTCCAGCTGCTGTAGCCCGTCTGCTTCAAGGTTGGACATGTTGAGTTTGGAGATGGTTTTCAAGTGGGTATTTGAGTTTCTGTTGTCCTTCTATCATCTCCATCCAGTTTGTCCATTTTCCTCTAAACTCTGGCAACAAAAAGGCATTTTGGCCAAGAGAACTGCCTTAAATTTTGCAGAGAATTTATGAAACAATCTAAACAGTTAGCTCACACTAGCTTGCATTGGTAATAGAAGCTTGATCCAAGACACACACAGTAACTTTAGTCTATTGATTGTCCATGCACCAGTCTCCCAAACAGGCTGATCTCCAGCCTCTTCAATCTGTGCCAACGGATCCCTGTGCAACATCAAAAACACACTGTAGAAAGCATCCAAGTCCACAGTCCAGGCTTCTGCATGTGACCAATCATGAGAGAAGACAGGACACAGTGTTGTCTGTTGTGAACTGAAGCTTCTCTGTGTGCCGTGTTCGTTGGATAACCCCATGATAAAGTTATTTACAAGTGCAGAGCTTTTTTTTTTCTAAGCCAGCCTTTTATTCTTGGAGTGTTTCGTGTGTGCTTTAGGCTGTGCTCGACACGGTGCTGAGAGCAGAGGAGCATGTGATGAGACATGTTGGGTAGAATCTTTATTATTGTTGTTGTTGTTAAGGGGAGGAGAGCACTCCTCTTGAGTTTTCTCTCTCAGGGGAGTTCGTCTCTGCGCGGTAGGAAACACTTTTGACAACCACAGAGCCCCAAGCGAGAAACAGAACACCAAGCAGCTCCACAGAGGCAATCCACCATCGGCTTCTTTATTTAGGAGCAATAATAGGATGAGTGGCATGACGTGACTTGTAAATGTTCAGAAGGAGAGAGAGAGGAGGAAAATAACTACAGGCTTGTGTTTGGATCAAACAACACAGGTCAGAGAAGAAAGAAGAGAGCTGTGCTGTCATGAGATGTGCTTCAGAGGTATAATCAGAAAAAAATACGGTACAGCTCAGGGTTTGTTGACTGTATTTCCTTGGAAGTAACCTCTTGAACTGGCATGAAGTAATGTAACGCTCTATTTGTGCATCTAAAATGATTGTCACTCTTTAAGCAGCAATGACTCTGTTGGCTCGCCTCCAGTTCAGAAGCTCTTATAGGAACTCAGGAAACCCTTTGAGGAAATCAGGAGCTCTACTCACACTTCAGTCTTCTTAAGCCGGTTCCAGTTTTGTTGAACTGAACCACACAAGAGGGAGTCTGCAGGATTATCTATTAACATGTGGGAAATGAGTTCTGGTTCGGGACATGTGCTGGTGACTTTTTGTCATGGAAGCAGTGTTGTTCAGCAGTGTTTTAATTGTGTGTGTGGAGCAAAGAAGCAGAGCAATCAAGCATGAAGCAATCCTGAAACCCATCGGCTACCATCTGATGATTACGATGACGATGATAAGGGTTTTTATAACTCTCTTTTTGCTCAAAGGTAAAGATAATAATATGATGTTTTCAGGAGATCTGAAACATGATGAAGGCTTATGTGGCTGAAACATGTTGGCATGTTCTTATGATTCTGTAGTCCTCATGAAATAAAGGCTTTTTAAACATAAACTTCCTCTGGGTGCCTCAGATCTCCTGAAAACTTAAAGTTGGATCCCCAACTTGTTTTCAACTTTTCAACTTTTATTTTTTTCCAAGATGGAAGCCGCCATTTTGAAAGAACTGACTTTAAGATCCTATCTCAGTGTCAGACTTTTTGACACCTTTGTGCACCTTTTTCGAAAGTGGGTGTATTGCAGACTTGTCTGAGAGTTCACAGCAAGACAGGATGGGGGAAACCCGCAAGTAATAGTAATTATATTAAAAAAGGACAGTAAACTTTTTTTCTTGGGGGGAATCCTGAATCCTGGTTTGGACAAGATGGGCCTTTCTGTGTGGAGTCTGCATGTTCTCCCTGTGCACTAACGCCTCCAGCAGTCCAAAAACATGCCCATCAGGTCAATTGGTGATTCTAAATTGCCCGTAGGTGTGTGTGTGTATGTGTGTGTGCATGAAATATTGTCTGTTTGTGTGTCATCCCTGTGACTGACTGGCCACCAGTCCAGTTTGTACTCCAACCCTCACTCAAAGACAGCTGGGATAGGCTCCAGCCATCCGCCACTCTGAACAGGATTAGCGGTAGAAAATGGATGAATAAAGAGGTAGAGCTGCGTCACGTCCAATAAATTGTAGTTTCTGATTATGGCAGGCTCGCCTGTTTGCAAATTTTGTCCAAGTCTGCACTACAAGAAAACCAAAATCAGCAAGTTATGAAATATTTCACTCTTGTACAGTTTTTAGGAGTATAAAAATGATACCAGACTGTAAATATGTTTAAAATTCAAACATGTGACCCTGTGGGACTTCTTTGGCTTTTTGAGTCAACCTCAAGTGGCCCCTGGAAGAACTGGGGTTGTGTGCAGTACCACCTTATCTGTAAATGTTAATAAGTTTGAATAAAAGGCTTTGATGATTCTTAATCTGAATAACAGCCTCCTGCACAAGAAGCTCAAAATGCTAGCCATGCATTCATAAGTCCAACGTTTGTGGATTGATGGGATTGATGGGAGTTGGTCATCCAGAGACTTCAATCAGCGTTGAGTCATACGACGAGGAACAACAGACTTCAGATCGCTGTAACTGACCTGTCAGAAACATTTATCTGACACAGCTGAGTATTAAACATGTCTTTTTGTTGAGTAGTTGCATCAGACTAACATGAACCTATAGAGAACACACCAATTATGGTCAATTCTTACATTTTGTGTCAGTCCTACGAAAGCTGCACTTCTCTCGTTTTCTTTCCCATCTGTCATTCACTCACTTTCAAATCATGACATCACTGCAGCAGAGCGGGGATAACTACTCCTATAAGCGCACTACTTTCAAGACAGAGTTTTATAAGACAAATGTAGTGTTAATCTGAGCCTTGGAAGCAACAACTATTCTTAGCCTTATATGAGCATGCAATGAAGAAAGTTCAGAGCTGTATCTGAGTGTTTTGTGGTTTTCGTTGCAGCCTCTCGATGACTTTTCTGCTCAATTTAACTCTTACATCATTAGCTGGAGCCAGACAAAGTTTAAAAGTTGAAGTGGAAATTGAGCAATCTTCGACATGCACCATATTTCATTAATGTGACAAGCTGATAAAATGCCAGCGGGCATCAATAGGCTGACAAGCAACACCCGTTACGTTCCAGCTGCATTAATTAACACAGGCCCAGCGCAGAGTACAACAGAGGCCAGTCGTAGCAGAGAAGCCCCGGTGTGGCATGTGAAGCACTATCAACACCTCCCTCAGAACAACCTCTGGGTAAGAAATAAATAACATGGCTGTCTTTTCCTCATGGCAGGGCCAAACATGCTGGTTTTGGACAAGATTCAATAGGGCTTTGATTCCAGAGGAGAAGAAAAAAAACCTGAAGGAAGTGAAACAAAATCACCATTTACAGCCTCTGACAGCCGGCAGCTCTTTTTTTTTTTTTCTTTTTTTCTTTTTCATGTTTTCGCTCCCCATGCCAGTAAAAAGCTCTGGTTGGGAAACTGTCATCTTGATCCTCAAAGCGCTGTGAGTGTCAGGGCTCGTCAAACTGGCTCCCAACGATGACATGTGTTAGCTGCAAGCGATTTAACAAGTTGAGCAGAGGAAGGAAAGTGAAGGCCTGAGAGGAGATACCTGCAGAGATACCCGATGTGTTCCCCACACAGTTACAAAAGCATTAAGTTAATGAGTTTATTGACTGAAAATGACACCTTAAATAATTTATACTTTCCTGCAGTTAGCTTTAAGTTCAGATCAAACAGATCTGACTCATCCTTGCGCAGCTGTAAATGGAGAAATGCTCTCACATTTTTTTTTTTTTAACAGTACAGTTATGTATGTGCATGAGCAGAATGTTTTGTGCATGAAAAGTGAGATTAACCTGCATCACCAGAACATTTCTCTAATGGCGAGGAGAAAACAGACCAGGTCAACACCTCACTAACTAACTGCTGCTGACAGTTGGAGGAGCAGTAAACAGTTTGCGGTGCAGCAGAAAGCCGATGAAAGGAGCCACTTTCAACAGCCGGTCCAAACACTGTCACACTACAGATGACCTCAGTGACACAGAGTAATACACACACTCTCTGTATCCATACTGTACATGTGAATAAACAGAAAGACTGACTGGTAATTTTGCAAAACTCTCCTAGTTTAACAGCCATTTTGATGTATTATTTAATTCCCCACATTATTACCTGTAGCATCCTCAGTTGGATCCATGATTTTACCCCCAACATATGCATTAGTTTATTTAGCGTTGAATCATATACACACTGTAAGAGCTGCACTAATAAGCAAAGCAAAGTTCAGAAGAATGCAAACCTCTGAGTCAAGCGTGGAGTTCAATAACTGTTAAAGCTTTAAAAACATGTAACTGCTTAAATTTACTCAAAACAAAACAAAACAAAACAAAAAGTAAAAAATACAACGATTTGGTGGTATTAGGAAGTATTTTAGGCTTCACACTAAAACAAAATATACAAAAAGAGGCTGGGTCTGCTGAACCCAGCTAACTAAAGAACTAAGAGAAGCTAGCTGTTAGCTGCTGTTACAACAACATCCAAACACAAAAATTACACAACCCCGTCAACAGCAGAAGACAGTAAAAATCAAACATCGTTCCCATTTTAGGAGGACACTCAGATAAGTGTCTTGATTCTATTTCCTCTGAGTGAACGGAAAACTAAACCTTCAAAATAAAAGCCCATTTCATTTTAAACATTAAACATTTAAGGGATCATTTACAGTCGGCTTTAAGAAAGTTGTAGTCACTATATCATACCTGCCGACATTTCACTTTCACAAAGGGGAGCACCGTTTTTTTTTTTTTTTTTTTTTTTTTGCATTTTTACAGTTGCTAAATTGAGTGAAGATTGTAAATATGAATGATATAATAAGTTCACCTTCTGACCAATATATTGAGATATGATATTAGAGAAAAATATCATACGGACTGTCTAAGCTCCAACGTGGAACCCTTAGGTTTCGCAGTCAGCCTCAAGTGGACATTTCTTGAACTGCAATTTGTGCACCCCTGTATTGGCTCCACTTCACAACACATGAGATTTCCAATTGGTTAAAGACCATAATTAAATTTAAAAAATGAAGAACTTTGTTAAAAAAAAAAAGAGACAAGTTTAAAGTCGATTCAATTCACACAAACTATTTAGCAACAATTTGGGCTACCTCAATGGTGAATCTTGAAAAAGCAGGTTATGATCCTTCAAATTAGCTCCATGTTTAAGACAAAGAGGCCATTATGGATTTTTTTTTTCAGATTGGAAAGTACAGTTGCACTTTCCAATAACTGTGGAACATCCTAAATCAAACTCAACAGTACTCCAGTTGAGCTATAATCAAAGGTAAACACTATTTGTCAGACACTTCCACTTTGTAAAGTCCTCACTGCCCCCCTCTGAGTGTAATATTTCTCTAACTCACATGCAGTCTCTGTTCTCTCTGAGAGCTTCTCATTCATTTTCAGCAGCAGTGACACGATGAAAACAGCTCCACACGGTGCAGCCGGCCACACACAGCAAGAGCGCCCAGGCAGTTTATTAGGAAAGGTGCTCTATTGAATTAACCAGCTGCTTTTGTTCCTAAACCAATATTGCAAGACTATAAAGGGTTCAAGGGACGGCAGGCACACACAAAGGCCTGCTGTGGAGGTAGAAGGGCCCGTAGGCTCCTCTCCATGAAAGTACAGAGTTTGGTTTGGGTCAAAAGAGAACTCCTGATCTGGAAATAACAGAACATTCCAGAAGAACACAACTGTCCCACCCGGCCTCCCAGCTGCTCTCAGTCTGTACATTGAAATGTGTTACATCGCACCGCTGCTGCCTGTCTCTCTGTCTTTAACCATAAGCTATAAGAGTTTGATTGACAGGAGTTTATGAAGGCACAGATCACGTTGGCGACTTAACGTTGCGTGTCATAAAGATTTAATGATGGCTTCATTTTAACATTTAATGAATGTGTCTCGTGGTTATATCTATAAATCTCATCCACAGAGGGCGCCAGTCAACGCAAACTAAAAAATCCCTGACAATGGTTTAAAAAAAGACTAATTTGATGATCCAAACTGCCTGGAAATCAGGTTAAAGTCAGGGTGAAAAATGAGCTGTGTGCATTCACACATGCAGTCAACATTTTCAGGAGAATGTGCATGTGTGAAAGGGATCTGAGTCATTGAGTTGCAGAACTTTATCCTGCATAAAGATCTGGATTTGAGGTTTTTGATGCAACCTGTACACGGAAAGTTAACAGCCTTGCTGCACAGTGAAGGGACGTTTTACATGCTCTATAACTTTTTGCTTAGACTTGAATGTTTACACTTGTATATGTATGTTTCCACCTGTTAATATACTTGTTTAGCCATTTATATACAAAATAAAATTCTGGAGCATTGTGGGGACTATCCATTTGGCGTTGATCGCTATGACACCTTTGGCTGGTTTTGGTAGTGTTTTTTTTCCAGGATAAAGACCCATTTCCCATGAGCGCCAACACTAACTCTTGTAAATACATGCAATTGTTTTGAAAACATAAATGGAGAGCAAAACCTCTTGCAGGATGCAAAGCAGCAAGGTAATATGCACATCACCTGTGTTTTAGCCCACGCTCAACCACTCTCCTGTTTAGCAATCATCTGCACTGACGTCCTTTTTCCAGCTCCAGTGTCCACCATCACTACAAAATAAATCCAAGAAATACTTTTATTCAAGAAAAAGGACAGATCTTACTTCTCACTGCTAAACTTTGTCGGCTGAAATCGTGCTATCAAATGTTAATTCTGTCTACGTAACTTATGCCAAAAAAAAAAAAATAAATTCTCAATTAAATCACTTAATTAAAAAAATAAAAGGAAAAGGAAAGAAAATCAATATATTTAATTAATTATATATTATTTTTTATTGAGCATCAAAATCAAAGCAACCAAAGTGAGACTTTAAATTGTAATAATTCTGTGATAACTAGTTGATTTCTTCTTTCTTTCCCAGCCTCAGGGCTGAATGCTTCACATATTTAAGTTTTGTCACAATTATCACATTACCTCTGTGAAAGACACTGCCTGGAGTTGATGGAAAAGGATGTTCACGTTGCTGTTTGTGTCATGAGATCCTCCTTTTTTTCACCACAGGATCATTATTAGATTACTCTTTTTAAAGCATTTTTGGTTTGAGGGTGCTCGGTCGTAGTTAATGAAGATCCGTTTTTTTGACGGCGACACCTCTTCTTTGATGTTCTCTCATCCTTTAATTAGAGGAAAGGATTACTTCATCTTTGAAACTGGGGGCCTTAAAGCCAGCAGTGTTTTCCTGTAGCTGGCATTTTGGACACGAACTCGATAGCACTCAGGCTAACACGCCTGCAGGCCTGGACATGTCTCAGCGTGTGTGTGCGTCCCATGAACTTTCTATGTGCATTATGCAAGAGTGGAGTGATGAGATGCAAACAAAGTGAGGGATCTTCACTTCACTTAGAGCTTTTGATAGAACTCTACAGTGTGCTGTGATATCAGATGATTGGTATTTGTGTCTGTTGTTGAATCTTCATCTCCACTCTGGAGGCGTCGATCTCCAGCGACATGAAGAGTGTAAATTCTGCAGTCTGGTTTTCTTTGTGAACAAAAGGAGCTTAATTAATGATTTGATCTCAGCGATGGCCCCACATCACACGGATGAAGATAAGTTCTCAGACGGAAGGCTCGGAGCACAACATGTGGGTTTCCCCCCTTATAAAGTGCATTCAGAGGGAGAAAGCATCAAAGCATCCTCCGTCGGGCTGTTATCTCCAGCTCAGCGAGGAGCTGTCAGAGATAAAGGAGGAAGTGGTTAAAGTGGTGCTGCTTCCCTCCTCAGAATCCACCACACACAGCAGGGCACAGGTGTGTGCTGGTATGAATGAGTAAAAATATGCACACACACACATCCTCTGCTTGTTCTGAAGCTCTATCTTTAGAACATTAGGACGAACATGTAATAGTGAACAATATGCTCCATTAAAATGCAGTTTCTTGTGCGTGCAGAGATCTGCAGCCTGATTTCCTTTTGCATAAAACGGCCACCTGCTTCCGCCGCCATGATCTGCTGACAAGACGATAATACAGTGGATGTGTGTCGTCTTCAAGGACATCGCAGACAATAGCAATACCTGCAGAAATGATTCTGGGCCAGCCAGATTTATTAACACACATTTACTTTTTGGTTACTTCAGTTTAAAGCTCCAGTGAGGAGTTTGCTCTGTTGGTGGAAACAACTGAGATTAATATCCACTAACCCTAACCTAACCCACAACAAATGTTTCTGATGGCACCAACACTAGTAACATGTACAGGACAAGATCAGCTGAAATGAAATACTCACAGGGGGCGCCAAAAGCAACACTGTTTAAGTTCCACTGTATTTTTTGCTGTCATTTGTCTCGTGGGGACATTTTAAAGCTTGTTAGTGGTGCTAAGTTTTTTTTTTTTTTTCAAATACAGTGCAAAACATATCAAATGTGCACCATCATCCTGTGGGAAATTAAGAAATACAAATGTAAACATAAAATGATGGAGAATGTATACTTTTTTTTCCAACTTCAAGTGCTCTGACAAAGAAAAAAATGCACAAATTTAAACCAGAGTTCAAAAGAAAGAATTGAAAATGGAACTTTGAGTCTGACTTATTTTCAAGTAGTTGCAAACTGGGACATTTCTGGGTAAATCTAGCTTAGTATTTCATCACATTTACTGAGTTACCTCACGAAAGCTGTCAAAACCAATAACACGATAAATCCAACAAATATGTCCAACCGACAGTCAAATCTATCAAAGATCACCAACACGAGGCAACGCCTGCTAGACAAAATGTTTGTGTTCTGGCTGCATCTCAGCTCCAGCAGATCAGAGTCCTCCAGATTAGATACCCAAGACTTCCATTTCTGTCGGATGCTGGAGCAGCAATGCATCATTTTGCAAAGAGCAGAGTGAGTAAGGCAGGAAGTTGTTCACAGAAACCACACTTAAACATCCGGATGACTTTCAAAACAAAATAAACAGTGTCGACACCAGATTTTATTTAACTCACTACAACAGTGAACAGAAATAATGAGCCAAGCCACACCAGGAGTCAATAGGTTTGAGCGTGCAGTCACTCGGAATTGACTCAGATCTGCTTTGAATCTGGCATGTCAATGACCAACATGGAAAAACCTCTGATAACCATCAAATACTGCATCACAGAAAAGCTATGAGCCCGGCTCTCTGCCAACCATTTAATCAAAACCCAACCCAATCAGACAATTCAACGTCAATCAACGATAGGAAGACCAGACCAGCAATATTGGAACATCTTTGTTTAGCCCCGTCCAAAGAAAGAGAGTGTCTTAAACAAAAGGGAGATGACCTGGGCAGTAGATCATGGCGCTCCTTAAGGAAGTGTTTGTGACAGAAGCCTTTACTTATATAGTTAGAGACAGAAAAACTTTGGAACAAAAAAGAAAAACGTATAAATGATTGAAAGATAAATTTGACCTTAAAAAGAAAGTTTTTTCAAAAGATAATTGTCATCATCAGTGAAAAAGTAAGCATACAGTTTTCTGCCAAATGAAAAAAAAAAAGGAAAAAAAAAAGAAAAAGTCTTAACCATTTAATGTGAACTATTCCTGATTACATCTAAAAGTAAATGCATTCCATGTAATGAATAATATCGTCTGCAAAGGAAGGCACCTTAAAAGGATGACAATGTTGTGTATGCTTGTTTGCAAAGATTTTTCTAATGCTCTCACCTGTAATGGAAACACATAAAAAAAAAAAAAAGACCTTTTTTTTATTTCTAAAGTATCCCTAAGCTAAAGTAATTAGATTAGACGTGCTGGGCATGAACCATCAAAAGTAACGTGGATTTACTGCGAGGCGAGCGGGCATTATAGTAAGCCGCCTGCCTGAGAAGCAGCATCCCTGAAGAGGGAGAATGAAATAAGGGGATTTATCCACAGACACTAATCATTCCCAACTTAGAGCATTGGCACAAAAAGGAAAGAATGTGTAAAGAGCCCAGGGACACAAAGGCCTCTGGGTGATCAAAAGGAGAATTAAGGGTGACTTCTTCCACTGAGCCATTGTCTGTGTGTTTCATGAAGTATCACTCTGGGCAGAGGGAGGGAGGGGATCAAGGATTTCTTCAATTAAAGAGCCTCTGTGCTTTTCTCTCTCACCTTTTAATCCACCACCTTGCTCTCGCCATCCCTCCACTGTTTTCTTTTTTCATCCGCGCTCCACAAATAGATCTCCTTACGCTACAAAGTTGGCATGTTACACACGTTTGTGTGCATTGGGGAGATTTCCAAATTCAACTTCAAAAAGCGGAGAGTACGGGGAGGACTGGGTGGGCTCGCTGCAGATCTGTGTTTGGGAGGAAGGCTTCAGAGCCACCGGGATAATGACCATGACAGCCGCCCAACAGACTCACCCCCCACCGTCCTTTTAAGTCCTTGTTTAAGGTTTGGCTTCGGCACCCGCTTTGAACCGTGACAATGATTCCGTATCGCAGCTGAGCTCCTCATCCTTTAGACCACGATGCTCAGGGCCAAGAGGCTTCTGGCTGCATAAAGTCTTGTCCTTTTGACCGGTGGACAATAAAGTTTGTTTCTTCTTAACTTGATTAGCCAGTCGATACATTTGAACACACAGACCTCACACTTGCATTAACAATCAGGCTTCTACTGAGTTCTCCCTCAGTGGCCGAGTGACAATGCAGAGAAGGCTGTAGAATCCGTTATTGCAGTGTCATATTTTCCAACACGTCTTTTATTTAGTGTAAGCTTGGCTTAACTTGGTTGACAGTGGGCCTCATATCTATTACATACATTCATAAGTGTTCATAAATATTAAATTCATATTCTGAGAGGTAAAGAGATGCAAGAAATGATTTTGAGATCGCCAAAGTATACTCAAAACCCTCCAGGCTTAACATCTAATGGGTGACCTAGCTTGGAAGCCATTGTCTGTATTTAAAGAGAAGGTTTCAAGCTTTCCCATATTTCAAACATGGATATAAAGTGATAATGCTGGATGTTCAGACTAAACGTGTGTAGATTTTCAAACCTCTACATATTCATATGTTGTAGAAATCCATGAATCTGTCTCTAAACTGTTCAAAATGCTACGTTCTAAAAAATAGCATGAGACCTTTATGAAACTTGTTGATCTATGAGGTCACTACGTAAGGATCTCCTGACCGGTTCATGACATATTGAAGGGATGGGCCTCAAACACCAAGGTCTGCCCAGAACTACACTCTCAACAGGCCTCCAGAAGGCTGGCCAATCCGGAAGGGGGGTTTGTGGAGCAGGGAGCCTTAAAGAGACAGTAGCTCTAATGAGGCATGAGGGAATGTCTCCCTCTGAAGCTGGAATTGTTTGGTGGAGCTCGTTGATTTCACATGCACAGGTCTGTGAGTGCAATGTTTCTACTCAAGGAGTGAAATCAGTAAAAAAAAAAAGAAAAAAGAATCCTTTAAAAAAATCATAACAAGGTCTTAAAGATTCTGAGCACGGGTTGAGGATTCTGCTCATGTCCGAACATGCCACTGTTTCCATTTCCCGCTTTCAAGGATTCCTCGCTCCGCTATCATTGAACATAATCGTTGATGTACTACATCAGAAATATTCAACATTTCTCAGTGTGTTTACATTCCTTTTCCCTGCCCTAACGGTTGACATCATGTGACAAATTTGTATTCCAATTTCTGAGAACCAAAACTCACCACAGACACGAGTGACTGTTTTAACAGCAGAAACGAGGACATGGTCCTGGCAAAAACAGAAGAGCTGTTTGCTGCTGTAACCACAATTCCAATTTAACCACAATGGCAATTACACCAATTTGTTACATGACCAGAAGTAGCAGCGTCGGGGATTTCCTACCTCTGTGATCATGAATGAGTCACTGCAGCACTGAATATTTAACACGGAGCAGGCTGGGTTGAGTATTTAGAGCCTCTGACTCTGCTGAATAATACTGTTGTTCTTTGTGTTGTTGGTCACCTGTTTAATACAGCGCATATCAGAGCTGTGATAGTCCATATTTGTACTTCCACTTCCAGTTTTTCATAGGTGCAACCCCCATACTCAGCGCTTCTGCTCATCCCACAAATGAAAAAGGGAAAACGTTGGCGTTTACACACGAAGGCTCGAAATCCTGTTAAATATACAAGTACATCCATCACCTCCGACCTGTAGCGCCTCGTTTATATCTCATTACAAAAGATTTTTCTCAGTTGTGACAACCAAATATGTTAAAGCTGTTATATTTGAAAAATTGTTTTGGCAGCTTCTTGCTGATGTATTCGGCCATCAAAAAGAAGCATCTGGGAAATTACAAACCCATCTGAGATCACTCTGCACTCGTTAAATATCTCTGTCAGACTCCCAGCATTCAGCATATGGTTTTTGTAAGCACATTTAAGGAACACTTTGCCAAAGTAAAATTGAGTTGTGGAACATTCCCATGTGTAGAAATATACACTTACTGGATTTGTTATATTTAACCGGTGTATGACCGGGAATGGTGACCACTAAGTCATTCTCATGAACTGAAAGCTGTTCAAGATAGATATTCCTAACGTCTGGCGTATAAACTTATTCAATTTTCCCAAGAGTAGCAAGTCTAAGCTTACTACTGTTTCTGTAAACTCTATACTCTGGAGCCAGAATCATTTCATCATGGGTGGGTATGCAAATTAAAATCCTGACAGGGTTGCAACTCTCAAGACCAGCCAAAAACACAAACTTATTGGCCATTGGGTGGAGATTTAAAGTCCCAGACACCTTTCTGTAAATTCAACAGATGGCGATGTCCCCGGTGTTGATTTTGTTGTTCAGGGTAAATCACAGTTGTAAGGGGTTTGGACCAATGAGATTAAAGTATTAAGCACAGATTCAGAGATTTCTATGACTTATCATCTTAGGAACATTGCAAAAGTTAGACCTTTTTTTTTTATCCCAGAGAGATGCTGAAATTTTAACTAGTGCTTTTATCACCAACTGTATTGATTATTGTAGCTCCCTTTTTACTGGTCTACCGAAAAAGTCTCTGAAAAAACTATAACTTGTGCAAAACACTGCTACCAGAGTTTTAACAGGTAAAAAGTAAAATGATCACATCACCCCTCTTCTTAAAACTCTGCACTGGACCCTGTTTTTTTTTTTTTAGAATTGATTTTAAAGTTCGTTTACCTGTTTTTAAAGCTCCACATGGCCTTGCTCCTCCATACATTGCAGACCTCATTTCATTTTACATTCCATCCCGTCCTTTAAGGTCCTTGAATGCTTCCGTTTTAAATGTCCCCCATGTCTCCCAGTCAAGCGCCGGCCAGAGAGCTTTATGTTTTTATGCCCCCAAACTTTGGAACTTTGCCTCTTGACATTAGAACAGAAGCTCTCTTGGTGTCCTTAAGGGCAAACTCAAAACATACCTTTCTAACCTGGCTTTTAATTTGGAATAACTTCATTTTAGCTCTGGACTGTATTATTACCTTTATCAGCACAATTATTTTTTATCATAACTGGTAATGTCATTTTTTTCATTTTTTTTTTTTTTATCTTATTTTATTTTAAGTTTATCTTATTATTTATTTATTTATTTATTTATTTATTTCATGTAAAATTTAATTGATTCTGTAGTATCTATTACAAGTTATATTGATTTTATTGCACTGGTTTTACTTTAGTTTTTAGAGCTTTTCTCACATACTGATGATTATCCAGTGTTTTATTGTTCAGTAAAGCACTCTGGGCTGCATGCTCAAATGCATGAAAGGTGCTATATAATAAAGACATATACATGCATTGTACTAAAATCAATAAAACAACCTTATTTTTAAACATCTTTCCAAGTGCAGGTTTCGCCCTGTTGCTATTTCTGTCTGTCCCGACCCATCAAAGGGTTAACCTGCACTTCCTCCTGATCCCATCTCCTCTGAAGAATTCACAACCTCCTGCACATTTTTGGATGTCTATTAGATTACATTAGCAGTAGCTTTTCCTCCCAGCCAGTCACTTCCTGCCCTCAGGAGAACTACAGATAAGAGCCAACTCTTTCAAACACACGTCTGTAGATATAAACTGAACAAATTTCCCTTCTGAGAACTGTCTAACAAACAAAATCCACAAGCAACAAAAGATAGGGCTTTGAAAAACAAACAGTCCTGGCGGTCGGGGACGGCGGTCGCTGCAGGCAGTGAGTGGAGGAGCGTTGTGACCAAACAGTGCGGGGAAGTGGAGATAAACAAAACAGACAATTTTCGGTTATCTGAGAGAACTCCATGAAACAAAACAATCCTCTCCACTGTCGTGTCCTTGAAAAGATCTGGAGAGATGTCCTGAGGAAATGCTATTTCCTCGTGGCTGGGAACAGCCCCGGAGCATTCCTTCAGCCGGCCGCTGCTGTGGGAGTTTACGATAAAAGGAAAGAACACACGATGTTGGAGATGCTGTGGAGGACGCAGTGTGTGGCCTCGATTCCTGTAACCACCAAAAAGGATGAGAGGTTTTCACTTTACGTGCATTTGAATGAAAGCAAGTTTTTCATTTTCTGTTGTATTGCTGCCACAGCAAGTCTTTCCCATGTCTGCTTGATCTGTAAGCTTAAGTTTCAAAAGGTGATGATGGAAGAACAAAAGATACAGTTCCATGATTGAGTTAGTGATGATTAATGCTCAGCGTACAGAGAAAACCTTCAAACTACAGCCTCCAAGTAAGAAATTACAACTGCAACAGCTATTGCTTTTTTTATCCATTTTATATCACTTGTTTCACCTGTCTTTTGGTAACAGGTGATAAGTGGTCAGTTTTCTAAAGTGTAATGTGTTGCGTAAACATCAACAAACTTTGCTTCCAATCAAGGAAAATGTTCTCCATTAGGGGGCGATATGGGCAAAAAAATGTCAAGATTTTTTTACGGCAGGATCAGGATCTTGATTTTATTATCCAGGCTTTTTTGAACTGCAAACAACATTTTTAGCTCCAAATATTTCTTATCCTGCATTTTTTTTTAACTCACATCATGATAAGACATCAGATGTGACAGTTCTTGAGTTTCTGCAGATTGTACTGAGCTTTATCTTTATACAAGAAGCCTATGCACAGTCCAAATATGGTGTAGTGAGACGTTACTGTGTAGACTTTGGGTTTTTTGTGAACTGGACAGAAAATGCAAATATACACATCATTTAAAACATGATTCATTTGACCTCAGGCCGTGATTGTCCCCAGGCCTGACTTTGGACGTGCCTGCTACACTAACTGGATTCTAATCAGTGCAAAGGAAGAAGTTACCTTAACAATGAATTTTTTTTATTTTTTTTTTAATTCTGGTCAGAAATGTCTCATCAGACATTAAATAAACCACACTTAGTCATTAATATCATGTATGATATTTATATTATTTATATTACAATTATAGTCATTTTGGTGCCAGTGAACACATCAGCAAATTTTGCTTCTTACCAAGTAAAGTGTTCTCCATTAGGGGGCGATATGGGAAAAATATGCTAGTTTTTTCTTTCTTTTTTTTTTTAATGGTAGGATCGGGATCTGGATTTTAACTTTCAGACTATGTCAACTTGTAAACGGGTTGAAATCTGTCAAATATTGTGAAAATTCAAATATTGTTGATTTCTTGCTGATTTCTTGCTGATTTCTTCACCATTTCATAACTGTAATCTTATCAGGTGTCCTCTAATGTGTTTTTGTTTTTTTTTAACTCTCACATTTTCACATCCTGATTAATCCCTTCATTTAAACATGTCAGCTGTAAGAGTTGTTGAATTCAGCAGCATGAACGGAGCTCACATCTGCTCTCTGTCTTGCTTGTAGTTTGATAAAAGCACCATCAGGGGGCACTGCAGACACCCTGACAGTGCGAGCTGTCTCATAATAATGACTGTAAACCACTGGGATTGAAAGTCAGCATGATTACTTTCTGTGTTTTTTCACTTTAAGTGCGACTCTCAGTGAATAGAACCGCATCTGCATGCAGAAACAAACTCTTTGTGTTTTTGTGAAAAATGTGCAGCCTGTTTGTGCATGTGGACACAAGTAAATACATCTCTGTGTGTGTGTGTGCAGCTGGTTGTGTTTTGCGTCTGTGCTGTGTGTGTGTCTGTGTGTGTGTGTGTGTTGGGTATTAAGCCCTATCTATTTAGAGAAGGGGTATGTTTGGCCAATGCTTCCTGACTTCCTTGCCTTTGGCAAACAGTCAGACAGCCACAGTTTGTGTATTGTTTCAGAGCGCTGGAGATTGTAGGTACTTGAAAGAGACTCTGGCCTGCTTGTGTTTGATTTATGCGGAGTGTCTGCTTGATATCGATCATAAACGATAACACAGCTGAAGGAAGGAAAACGCATCTCCTGCTGAAGCTCCGTTCTCGCTTTGAAGTCAAGGTTAAAAAGAACAATGCTCTAAGGTACATGGGCCTTTTCTGCATTACACTCCCAGATTTCTCTCATCTGTCTGACAGAACGGGAAAACTTTGCCAAGAAGAGAAGATCTGAAGCGGATGATGCAGATTTATTTCATTATGCTAAATGAGACATGGTGTAAATCTGGATGTTTCCAGTTCCTCTAAATATTTTTCAAGGCTGTGTTTCCATCATGAAACTCAAAACATCCACTTTATAATTTGCTTCCTGTCTCTTGATCCTCACCATCACCATACAAGAAGCAGCTTACGTAACGAGAGGGGTGCTTCATTTCTGCAAAACTTCTTTGTGTTGCAAAGAAAACCCCTCTTCAGTCAGAGTTCTTACAAAGCTTATTTGGAGCATTCCTCACTCCTGCCGCTGTTACTGCTCTCACCTCTTTGATATAAATGTTGATCACATCTACTTATGAGCACATGTGAAGAGACTCTGCCTTCACATTTACTGTCACCATACTGGCCTCTGCTGGTGCTCACTGAGTCTGCATGTGTGCAGTGGAGTAAAGCTGTAAAGGATTGAGAGTATTTTTACTTCCCCCTCCACAATAAGATGACCCCCAGCTGTGGTGGACTTGGTTTAATAACTCCTAAACAATGGTCTTCTTTGAGCCTGATAGTGTGAATGTGTCTCTGTCAGCTCCCAGTGTTACAGTTTAAAGAGCGACCCTGTAAATCCAGTTTACAGCAGCTGTTAAAACACAAAAGAAGTCCTCCGGACTTGCATCCTAGTTTAGTTTTCCTCAATCAACTTGTTTGTTTTTTAATTCAAAACACCGGTTGATCTCTGCGATCCTTGTAGTTTAAACCAGTGATTCTCATCGAGTGGGTCGGTCATGTTAGAAAAACCTTTTCTGCTTTTATTTTGAAGGGGATTTTTCATGCCATGCAGCACTTGTTTCCATGTGCTAATTGAACATGTATGACACCACCTATATGGTGATAGTGTTAGTGTTGCTTAGCGCCTGAAAGAATGGCAGCTTGTTGCAGCAGCTCTCTCTTCGTTGTTCTTTTTCTCCTTTTTTTCTTATCTTTTTAGTTATCTTCATATTTTGAGCTTGTCGTTACTTTTTATTTCTTCTTATTGGCTCATTTGTTGGGGATTAACACCAAATTGGTTGCGTTTGCAGTGGTGTTTTTCACCTTTTTGTTCCTATTAATCTGGGGAGCCTGCGTTTAATCATGGTTACATCATTACACAAGACTCCAGCTGTTAGTAGCCCATAGTGTGTCGATGCTAACTGGTCCAAAGTTGCCTGTGAGCTCAGGAGAAGGAGACAAGGACACGTGCTAAGAAGAGACAACATCAACCCGTCCTACCATCCATCGTTTTGGCGAATGTAAGATCTATCTGCAATGAGATGGAAAGGCAAGCCGTGCTAACGCAGCACCAGAAGGAATACCAGCAGAGTAGCATCATGCTATTCACAGAGACGTGGCTAATGGAGCTAACACTGAACACGAACACCACATTGGAAGGATTTCACAAGCTGTAAGTGGAGAGGATACAGGAGAATTAGACTGAACAGACCAGGACTCTGTGGACCCCGTCGAGGCAGTGGCTGACATGAGAATTATGGCCAAGCTGACATCTCTGATGGACTTTTTTTTTTTTCTTCTAGTTGACATCTATCATATTATACTTTTTATATATTCTTGGAATTTTTGCACTTTACACTTTGTTTGTTGCTGTGACTCCTGAATTTCCCTGTGGGGATCAATTAAGTATGTTCAGTTCTGTTCTATCTATTCTATATGGATTTTCTTAAATTCAGGACAAAGGAGGACAAAGCCTCAGTCTGTTCTCTGCAGTGAGGTGTCGGTACATGACAGTAGGACAGTGTCAAAACTGAAGCAGCATTTGGGAGCGAAACACTCTCCTCTCAAAGACAAACCTTGATTTGGGTCACAGCTTGTCACAACCACTGCTTTAGAAGGCAGAACTGTTGGAAGTTATTTCAGCTTCCACGGTTTTGTCACTAGTGCTTGTTGTTGTTCTCTTACTGCCCTCTACTGGTCTGACAGTGTGTTGCAATTACTTTTTTCCCCCTCCAGATGACAGTGGGCTGATTTGGAAAACCCACCAGGGTTTTTATTCTGTGGCAAAACACAGTCAAGCAATGGATCACAAGAACCATGTAGTTACTGGGAACTTTTTTTTTTCATAAGCTTAAAGTTCCTGGACCTTCTGGGTGAAAAAGCCCCTTTCGTCTCCTGAAAATGTTGTCTGGCTAGCTGCTGGTTTTGTTGTTGCTCTCTGTCACTCTTCTCCCTCCAGGAACAGGATATGTTGTGTAACGTTACTGGCAGAGACTGACGGTTTTAAGACACTGCTTATTAGACATGTCAAGTAGCTAAATCAACTGCTTAAAAACAGTGTTTTGGTGCAACAGAATAAACTGTTCTCAGCATGCTTTTGTGTCGTAAAACTCTGAGGCATTTTTTTCTCTAGTTTGCATTGACACATGGAACCACAGTCAGGTTGACTTCTTTGGTACTTTGTGTACTGAACGCACTGAGTGCAGAGTAGAAGTAAGTTAGGAGGCTAAAACAAGATTTCCCTGTCAGGAAAATTCAACCACATAAGACCTACTGTTCGGACTGATCAATAATTAATCTCTAACAGAAGTATAACTCATGTATAACTGCTGCAGTAGTCCCTACAAGGCTTAAAATAACTTTTAATCTCAAGTGAAAGATAATTCAGTGTGTACAGACAGATTAGAGGAGGTTTGGAGTGTGTCGGACTCTTGGTGCTCAGACGACGGACAGGAAATGAAATGTTTTACATACTGCAGTTAAAATTTATGGTGTGGAATTCGCTCAGAGTGTTGTGTTATGGGCTCGCTCCAGCCGCATGCAGGGGACGGTGTGGATTTCCATTTAGGGATTTATTTTTTGAACTGAATCACTTTTCTCGAGATGATATCAGGAAGTTGAGCCAAGCACACACACAGACACACAACTGATGAGAATTTCAAGATATGAGACATCATGAGAGGTTTATGAGTGGCTGCTGCTCGTGCTTGGATGTGAAAAGGTGGCTGATGAATTTCAGACACCATCCTGCAGCCAAAAACATCAAATCTCAGCCGTAGTAATTCCGAGCTGCAGCGTCAAGCATTCTTCTTTGGAGCGCTCTGTGCTCTCTCTAGTAGTAGTTATCTTTCTCAAAAATCCCAACAAAAATCTGAAGAATTTCTCCAGGGGCTGTGTGTGTATTTGAGTGTGTGTGTGTAGAAATATGTGTGTGTGCTCAGTAACCCCTTAACCTCACCCCATTGAGCCCCATCCTCTGCTTTCTTGCTAGCTGAAGCTTTGGTTCAAGGCTGTTATACTCCAGAAGCAAAACCAATACATTAAACAGAAGCCTTTATGATCACAGACATCAAAATTTCATACTGCATGTTTATCTTATAAGCTGAAAACTTTTGTGAAATTACTTGGTGGCTCTAAAGTCATTGTCGGACTAAATATGGAACCACTTGACTGCTGTGAGAAGGCTGAATAAAGCTTTAAACATTAACACGTTTAAGACATGTATAACCCTGTAAAGCTTTATCCATCCAAATTAATTAATGAATAAATAAACAAAATAAAATAAAATACATATTTTGGAACTGAAATGTTTATTAACCCTTTTAAAAATTCACACATAAAAAAGTATTCTGCGTTCTTTCAATGCAGAAAATACTTTAAAAAAAGAAACAATTTATATGTTAGTCTTATCGCAACTTCTAGAAAATTAGCAATGATTTTCCTGAAAAATAAAAGTGATAATTTTTTTAAAAATGTGTAGATGATTTCTTAAGAGCAGCCATTTTGGAAAAGTCCAATATGTAACTCCAGCTGTCTGGAGTGGTATGATAACCCTGTAGGGGGTAGGATCTTTCTTTCTTTTTAATTTTTTTACAGGTTTTTCTTTGGTTTCAAAACGCTTCATGAGTACCAAAATCCAGCTGATATAGTCCTGCATTGTGCAGCAATAGCAGTTTTTTCTGCTCACAGAGCGGCAGTATCTTTTAGACAATACAACACGTAGATTCATTCACGTTGGGTTTTGTAGTTTTAAGCTTGCTGTAAGACTGTGATACTTTTTTTTTTTTTTTTTTTTTAAATCCAAGTCCATCTGCTGAGGACCCTCCCTCTGTCTGCTGGCTGAAGAATGTGAAGTCAGAGAGAGGTCCTGATGATGTTTTGGCTGCAGACTATCCAACTTACTGCACATCAATCCTGAGCACAGCTCTGCTGAGTTTTGACTGGACAGCAGACCCCAGACTCACCCCGGTGGGAATGCTGAGGGTCTGCCGGCCCTGACATCCAGGTTACCCCATGCCGCTACGAGGCCTGAGAGCTGTAATTACGGAGAGGCGGAGAAGGGGAGCCTCTTAACAAACACACACATACCTCACATATATACACAGACACATACAGGCACCGGCCCAATAAGCAGCTAAATGAGCAGAGATACAGACATGTATGCACAAAAACACTCTTATGTAAGCTAATATTCACACATTCATGAACTCACACACACATGCACACAGCCCTACAAAAATACACACTTGTGCATTGACGTACCTTTGCAGAGAAGACACCTAGACACACGAACATGCAGGGACACACACTCAGACCAAAGCATAAATACACAGAGAAGGAGACACACTCTTAGGTGCATACACAAACATTCACACACATGCTGAGGAGCTGCCAGCACCGTCATAAATCTGCCAGCTCAATTAATCAAGCGGTTCCCCTGGGGGGTTGCTGGAGCCAGCCTCAAACTCCGCTGACGTGCCCCCAGCGCTGCAGAGCACTCCCACAGGGCTTCAGAGCCTGCTGCTCCCCGGAGAATGACAGGAGGAAATAACTGTCTCAACTGCAGAATGTGACCAGACTCCCATGTGTGACCTCTCTCTCTCTCTCTCTCTCTCTCTCTCTCTCTCTCTCTCTCTCTCTCTCTTTCTCTCTCTCTGTGCTGAGTGTGATTAAAGAAGAGAGAGAGAGAGAGAGAGAGAGAGAGAGAGACAGAGAGAGAGAGAGGGAGAGAGAGAGGAATCCATTTTTGCTCCTGTGCAATCAGTCAAGATCCTGAGTGGTGAATGAAACTTGCAAAGTCGGAAAAACAATCCTTCCTGTACAGTTATGCAATTTTGTCTGTGATATGTATGGTGAGGTATGGAGGCCCAGCGAGGCCAAGGAGGAGAGAGAGATTATTGTTTTTCTCATGATTATTTTTAAATTGGATGGGTTTTTTTTGTTTGTTGTTTTTTTTTTTTTGTTTTCTTTCTTTCTTTCTTTCTTTCTTTTATATATATATAAAGCTGTGTAAAAAGCTTCAGGAGATGTTTGTCCATAAAATTTGTCTGAGAAGAAGCTATTTTCCGCAGAAGCCCTGAAAGGTCATGATTGAATACATTTTATTTTTTCTCTGCTTTCTCAGAGTAACAAGTGGGATCATTTATCTTGTTATAATAATAATAATAATAATAATAATAATAATAATAATAATAATAATAATAATAATAATAATAATAATTTTTCTGACATTGTCCACATGATTAAGGAAACTGAAGCCTATTTCTTTGTGTCTTAATGCTATGGTTATTTTTATTTTTTATTTTTTTTTTTTTGTGTTATATCAAGAAACTTTGTATTTGGGATAATGAGAATAAAACAATCTAAAACTTGAGAAAATGACTGCAATAAACTTGTTCTCTAAAGAAAATGTTGAAAATAAATATAGCTAACATGACCTTTTGGGGCTTCTGTAGTTTTTATAAGTTTACATTCTTTTCTTATATCCATGAGTATAATTGACGACAAGTTTTTGCTGGTTAAGACATCATACATTGTTTTTCTTTTGTGCAACTTATCATACTCCCTTTTTATTCCAAGAGTAAAAACAAGTCTAAGCCGGAGAATGAATTATTAAACTGGCAAAGCCTCCCGACTTGGTTCAAAGATGAATTCAGACTACAGACTTTGAAAATTCATGATGTGGTTTTTCTCTCTTTTATCTTTTCTCCCTTTTTTAAGACTAAAGTATAAAAAAGTAACAAAGAGGTCAAAATTAGATTAAAATTCTCTCTGAGTAATCTGGCTTCCTCTCACAGTCCAGAAACATGCTCATCAGGTCAACTGGTGATTCTAAATTGCCTGTAGGTGTGAGTGTGTGTGTGAAAGGTTGTCTGTCTCTATCTTTCAGCCCTGTAAATTTACTGACAACCTGTCCAGGGTTTACACCGCCTCTCGCCTTAAGACATCTGGGATAGGCTCCAGCCACCCGCGACCCTGAACAGGATAGGCGGTATAGAAGATGAATGACTGAATGAATGACATTTTGCTGTCAGAGCTGCCATATTTTCTCATGAACTAAGCCAAAGATTCACTGCTCTAAAAATGTATTTAGAATACATTTAAAGTGGCTTAAGGTATAGTCTGTAATAAATAATAGTCATAAGAAGTTATGTCAGTACTAATAATTTCTATGTCACCATATCCCCATCATTTATGACCACCGTGGCCAGGTTTTTGCACTGCCAGGATATCATTACCCACTCAAAGATGGCCCATGATACCTCTGCTGAGTTGAGTTATAGCTCAGTTCTTTGACAGTCCTGTTGGGTTACTAATGGTTAAGTTATAATCTCATCTTAAAACAATGTAAGGAGGCAACCAGCAGCTGTTTAGTCATTGAAAGTTCAGACACTGCTCTGTTTTTTTTTTTTTCTTTCTTTGAATATCACAACATGTGAAGTTCACTTCTTCCCTCCAGTGCCACATTCAGTTAGTTCATCTCAGCTCAAAACTAGCCCACACAAGTCCTGTACATGAGGTTTGGGTAAAAGACGTGGCCAGTTGGTAAAAATTGGTAAAAAAAAAACAAACAAAAAAAAAAAAAAACAATACAAAACAAAACAAACAAAAAAACAAACAAATTTAATCAATTGGTGTAAACAACATTGCTTATAAATATACAATAAGGCTATTGTGAATTTTAGTTGTCTACTACACTGTAAAAAATGAAATTTAGAATGGTGTTAAACCAACTAAACCAAAAATAGAGAGAAAAAAATGTGATGTTCACAGAATACTGACTTACTCAGTACAACAAAAACCTGCATTATTAAGTAAAAGTATAATAATATTTTAAAACACTTTTACATGGTATTTCATAACAAATAACTTATTCCATCAGTACACTGGCATTACTTTTAGGAAGTTGAATTAATTCTTAATACTTGTCGTGCTTTTGTGGTTTCACCATTTGACAATTTAATGGGACTGATTCTTTTACTGGTTAGAATGGTAGGAATGCCATATAAAATAATACCGTACCAACAGAAATGCAAACTACACATTTAAACAAACATTCAACATGTTGTTTTAACAAGTTTAAAGCTTATTTTTTGATACCAACCCATTATTTGTCACTGTTCAGTTATCAGTGCAGCAGTGTGTAATTTCTGACTGGTTGATCTAATTATCTCTCTTCTTTTACTGTTCACTTCACTCTTCTAAAAGAGAGACAGACGATGAATCACAGCTCAGCATCACTTCTTCCCATCAGTGGTGTAGAGCTCTGTGATTTAGTGTAATAATAATAAGTGTAATAACTAGAGATCTGCCTGTGCATGTGGGTGAGACAACCAATAATTATAATTGACAATGGAACCAAATCTACTCACTGGGATCTGTAAAAGTAATAACCAAAGGAGTGTACTGGTCTGTGCTCTGACACAGATTTTTAGTTTTTCTTTTCATTTGCTGTTGGCCAATCTCACAAGATGGCTCCAGAGGGCGCTGTTTGACCAGTCTCTGCAGCTCTCGCAACAAACCATGCTCTTTTTTTCTGAGACCATGATGAGTTTAAAGTAATACTTCTAAACTCCAGTGAGCTCTGTACATGTACATGTCTGTACATGTCAGAAAGAATCTATACATTCATGTTTTTTTTTCCTCCTAACTCAGATGTGTCAGTTTTCAGGAGTTCTGAGTTTTCAATCCAGTAATTGGTCCCCAGCCACCATCCAAAAACCACTGCTATGGTGGATAACATGAAGATTGGAAATTTGTACAGAGTATGGTCCATCTGTCAGTCACACAGCACTGTGGTAAAGAAAAGGTTTGAGCATCAAATGTGTGGTTGTTTAAGAAGAACTGGAGATAGACAAGGGAGAACTCATGACAGTATTTGAAAAGTGTTTTTTTATTATTATTATTTATCTTAATAAAAAAGGGCAGCATTTCAAGTATTTTATCTTTGTTTAAATGTCAGATTCAAACCTCTGATTTATTTGTGGAAGTGTACTTCAGGGACAGGTATGCTTGTGGTGCTTTGGGCAAAGATGCAGACAACAAACAGGGCTCTGAGTCAAACCAGGTTTATTTCAGAAACACAGGACGGCCAAAGAGAAACACAGGCACATAGGTTTTCAATGTGGCAGGTTATGACATTATCATTAATAGTTTTATTTGTTGTATTAAAATGACATTTGAAATAAATTACAACCTCAAAACTTAATTGAAAATGATTATTATGTTTGTTTTCAAACTCTGTAGATATAGGATATAATATACATATGCACTATGTTTATCTAGTCTATAAGTCTATAATCATGTTTTGTTAGCTGAAAATGTGCTGTATATATAATTACATTTAAGGTTAGTTAATCTTCCACAGAGGCCAAAATCTTTTACCACCATGTTTTGATAAGATAAGACAAGATAATCCTTCATTTATCCCAAAACAGGGAAATTAACAGAATTACGGCAGCAAACAAGAAAGTCCATCCATCCATCCATCCATTTTTCACCGCTTATCTGGGTCCAGGTCATGGGGGGGTCATCAGGGAAGACCAGTGGCCTCTGTCCCCGGCCACTTCAGCCAGCTCCTCTGGGGGGATACTGAGGCATTCCCAGGGCAGCTAAGAGATATAATTTCTCCATCGTGTCCTGGGTCTACCCCAGGGTTTCCTCCCAGATGGGTATGTATGAAACACCTCCCCAGGGAAGCGTTCGGGGGAATCCTCACCAGATCCCCAAGTCAACTCATCTGGCTCTTCTCGATTTGAAGGAGCAGCGGCTCTACACCCGGATGTCCAAGACGCCCTATGGAGAAAACTCATTTCAGCTTCTTGTACTCACGTTCTTGTCCTTTTGGTCCCGACCCACAGCTCATGACCATAGGTGAGGGTTGGAACTTAGATTGACTGGTAAATTGAGAGCCTTGCCTTCTGGCTCAACTCCCTCTTCACCATAACAGACCAGTGTAACGTCTGCATCACTGTCGACACCACCCTGATTCATCAATCTCTTGCTCAGTTTTTCCCCTAAACAAGACCTCGAGATACTTCAACTCCTCCACTTGGAGCAAAGACTCCCTCCTGACCCGGAGTGGACAGTCCACCCTTTTCCAGCTGAGAAATATGGCCTCAGACTTAGAGGTTAGAGCTGGTCTTCAACCCGGCTGCTTCACACTGGATTGCAAACCGCCCCAGTGTGATCTGGAGGTCAGTGTTAGATGAGGCCATTAGGACCACACCATCTGCAAAAAGCAGAGATGGGATCTTAAGACCCTTGAACCTGACTCCCTCCGCCACTTGGCTGTACCTCGAAATCCTGTCCATAAAAGTAATGAACAGAATCGGGGACAAAGGGCAGCCTTGAGTTTGACTTACTGTTGGCAGGATGAACCAAACTTCCACACAAACAAAGAAGTGTATCGTGCAAAGACGGATAACATAAAGGTTAAAAGTATTCTCAAAGGGGTGGGACACGCTGTCCACCAGAGAGACGACAGCTTGGCCATCATTCTTTTGTCAGCTTTTTCACCGCCACAGGGTCATTAATAGCATAAAACGTGGCATTTAAGTCTTTGTATTTAGTTGGGTACTGTCAAAAACAGACAATGAGGAAAAACAGGGAGTGGTTTTTGTGTGCCAGAGAATTATAATAATAAAGGTGGTAAATGGTTAAAACTTGACATTGGATCACAAATCCAACAAGCTCCCTGTCCTTAAAGGCTTCAAGAGCTACTGAGATAAGAGAGAAAGCATTTCAATCTAAGATCTGAGTGCTAGAAATCACCTGTACCTTTAAGACGTACTATATTCATCCAGTTAGTATCTATTTACATACAACAATAAATACATACATCCGTCAGCGTCTGTCTATTTATTTACATTCATCCATTCATCAGCCCTTCATTCCATCCACCTGTTAGCATCCATTCACTCACATTAATCCAACAACTAATGTCCGTCCATCCATTTTCATTCAACCAATTACTGTACCTTTAAGAGTCAATCATCCATCCATCCATCCATGCATCTATGCATCTGTTTATTCATTCATCATATCCATCTACAATCCAGTCATTACTCCTTTCTCAAATAGCAAATTCTGAGTTCCATCTCACCTTTTTAACTATAATTAATAACTAGCTGATAATAAAGAAGATTAATTGTTTAAAAAAGAAAAGAAAAATCATATTCTATTATTATTAACAAGGAAAACGTCTCTTAATGACTCAAAGTTTTCATCCTAAAGCTGTGAAGGAGGCTGTGAAGCTCAGATAGAGAACTGCTGCACAGTCAGCCACAGCAAACTGAAAATCCTGCCACCGTCCCTTTAAGTCAGCCACTTAACCTTTGCAGCACAGGGCTGTGGTCGGACACAGCAGGTGTCTCTGTGAGATTGTGTCTGTTAGAGAAGAAAGCCTTAAGGAGAAACTGCAGCAAATCTGCCCGCTGAGCCAGGAGGAAGTCCTGACCTCCTTTAGCATCAGCAAGGAGCAGCAGAGTGACGGGGAGCTGTCAGCATGCAGACATTCACTGTTTACATCCAACCAGCAGGTGGCAGGAGAGCACTGCTCAGGGTACAGCTCACTTCCTGCACTGATGGATGTGGGCGCAGAGCCTGACTGCCAACTCAGGCATTATCTCAGCCCAGTTTGATTCCATTACACACACAGAGGAAGAAAATAAGGCTGACTCACTGTGCTGCTGGTCCAACCAGTCACAGAATTAAGTGTTCCCCAAGACTGAGGGAGATAGAGCCCCACTAAATCTTTACTTAGTGCCTCATTACAATCAGCGAGAGCGTTTGAATGTGGCCTCTCTGACATGATAATAGAAGCGGGACTGAAATTCATTAATAAAAGGTCATGGCTGCTATGGAGAGAAACCTGTTGGCTGTAATCTTTTCAAAGGAAGGAGAAAGCTTTTTGACCAACTTATGTTCATTAGCTTTTCAACTCTGGTCCTTCTTTCATCCCAAGAATAAAAAGAGGCCTGGCTTGTTATCCTCTCGCATACATTAGGCATGGCTCGGCCCATGTAATGTATCCAAAGTGGAGCCAGAAGTTATTATTCACCAAATTCACTCTGAGGTGGGTTAGGGAAGTTCGGGTAATGTATTGTTTTTTTTTTTCCTACAGTTAAAGGGGGTGACCTTAATAACATTTCCAAATCACACCTGCCCATTGACACTGTGGTAAAAAAGTCTTTCTGTTTCCATTCTGTTTCTGTAACAATGTTGGGCATTTTTTCCTCATATTGCTGTTTGTTTACTCCAAGAGCATGAAACTTTTGATTTGTGGCTGAGGGCAGAACAGTCACCAGAAAAAGAAAAACAGCGAGAATGGAAGAAAACGGAGACACAACGGTGAAGGAGGTTACAGATGCTGAACCAAGGATGTGACTGAAATCTCAGACTTTTTTTCTTTTGGTGATCTCTAAAAAATCAGCCACTGAGTGAAGCTCAAACACCCTTGTTCCATCATGAAATCAATCCTCACCTGTCTCCCATTCTGGTATCTCTTGATACCAGATGATAAGTGATCAGTTTTCTACTGTGTAACATGCTGTATAAACATCAGCAAACTCTGCTTCTGACCAATGAAAATGTTCTCCATTGGGGGGGTGGGGGGGTGGGGGGGTGACGCAGAGAAAATATGTCAGGATTTTTTTTTTTTTTTTTTTTGGATTTTTATCATTCAGACTTTTTTGACCTTCAAACAACTTTTTAGCCCCAAATATTTCTTATCCTGCATTCTGTTATTGTCATGCCTGTAAAGTTCTCGTCATTTTTTTTGCACATTTCAGTTCATGTTTTGGTTTCCTGTTTTAGTTTGAAGTGTCTAACTCTTGTCTCTGTTTTCTAGATTTGTTCCTGTCTGTCCTGCTCCCGTCAGTCACACCTGATTCCTGATTGTCTTCCCCAGCTGTGTCTCATCACCCCTCATTACCTCTTGTATTTAACCTCATGTCTCTCACTGTCTCGTCGCCAGTTCGTTGCACTTCATAGTCCTCATCCCAGCCTTATTTTCATAGTGAAGCCTTGCCGATCTCAAACCATCTTGTTTAGCCTTTTCTGCCTCTTGTTTTTGGATACCGTTGCCTGTCTTTGGATTGTCTTTTCGTGTATGACCTCGATGTACCGAACCCTGCCTGGACAACTACCTCCTTTGCGCACTGAACATTGAATGCTTTATTAAAGCCCTTTGTCTTCAGTTCTTGTGAGTTGTGCATTTGTGTCCCCATCTGACAGTTATTTTACTTATGTTTTTTTTAACCATCACATTTTTACATCATGATTAATCCATTTATTTATAGACATCAGATTGCAGATCTGCAGATTGTACAGAGCTTTAAATTCTTACAAGAAGCCTATGCACAGTCCAAATGTGGTTTAGTGAGACATTACTGGGTAAACCTTGGTTTTGTTTGTGCACTGGACAGAAAATGCAAATATACACATCATTTAAAACATGATTCATTTGACCTCAGGCCATGATTGTCCCCAGGCCTGACTTTGGACGTGCCTGCTACACTAACTGGATTCTAATCAGTGCAAAAGAAGAAGTTCCTTCAACACTGCAAATGTTTTTTTTATTATATTTTATTCTCATCAGACTTTAAATAAACCACAATTACTCAACAAGTCCAGAACAAAAAATGTTATTTTGTTACCAGCAAAAATACAGACCTTAAATTGATTGCTTCATTTTTTAGAACTGAATCAATTTATAAGTTGCAAAAGAAAAATTATTTATCAGACAATACAAGCAATCACGGGCACTGCTGCATCAGAGCGTCCCACCCTGAGACTGTCGATGGCCGCCATGTCAACGAGGTTAATGAGGTTCCACATCCACAGAGGACAGTGTCAGCAGTGTGCATGTGCAGACAAAAGACTGAGAAATTAGAAGCTTACAGGAAAAAAAGGAAAAAAAAAAAGATTAATCCTTTCAATGTCCATGTTAAGGTTAAATGAGATCATAAAGACAGATCAATACTACTGAGAAAGAGTCATATAGTACCGTCTCTCAAGGCTGGAGCACAAACAGTCGATACAAACAGTTAACGGGCTTCTCTTGAATAAATGTGCACAATGCATGTTTGGACTGCACATATTCCCGTGCACTTATTTTCTGTAAAATAATTCATCTTCTCTTTTTTCCTGTGATCACCATTTCTTCCCTGACTGGTTATTTGGGTCTAAAATCACCCACAGATCATTCCACTATAATGCATCATTATCATCCACCACATGTGAACAGTATTTCACCAAGCAGACCGCATGCTGCTCTAAAAAAGTCAGCAGCCAACAAGTGGTCTCTGTTGGAAGAAACTGGAGCTGAGAGCCAATTTACTGCTCGACAGGCGGAGAAAAAGAGGATTTTTGTTAAGATCTCAATCTCTCTGTTTGTTGAACATTTTACGGCACAACGTGGTTTAAAATGTAACCAGAGCCAAGTCAGTCATAAAACATGAAATAAAAAAACAGTAAAGATAAGGTCATAAAAACTACAGCTGAATTTTGCATTCTTCTTTTTTTCTCTCCATGTAAGCTCACTAAATACTTTCCATCTTTGAAACATTTTCAGCGAAAGCTCACGGCGTGATTGGAAACAGACACTCCTGCAGCTGATTGATTCATTGTGTCAGAGCATGCGTTCATCCTCAGTGTTCAGGCTATTTACAGGCCTGAATATGTACAGCTGCATACAGAGAGAAGCCCGTGTCAGGTTCAGGATGACTGCGGTGACGCCTCCCACTCTCCTGCACATTCCTCCAAATCACTAATCCTCTTTAATGAATGCATTCTGTGCTGTGCTGTCATTATCGACACACTGTCGTGTTATATAACAAAGCCATTTAACATCATAGGCTAATACGGCTGCGTACATGAGGGGGTGTAAAGCCTCCCCAAGTGAAATATCACCTATTACTCATTGCTTCTTCTGCCATTTTCTCTCTGACTGATATTAAGTTGACATTCTAGTTTTGGCTGCTTGAAAGTTTCCCTGAATCAATCTGGTGCCATCAAAGTGAGTTGAAAACGTTCCACCCTCTGACCCGTCTACCGAGGAGCCGTGATGTATGTGATGATTTGAGTTTGGTATTTCTCTTTAAATAAAGTTTCAGGGGTTCAGATAAAGGTCTCTTAACAGCTGTCTGTCACAGCAGAAAATCACATCGAATAAGTCTGCTGATGCTTGCTGAAACCATAACGGAGAGTTGCAAGTGTCAGAGCTGCTCAAATTATAGGGTATGAATCATCATTATGTAAGAATTTCATGAAGAAAGTTAGGCAGAAGGGTCATAAGATAAGTTAGAGAGAAAAACTAAAATAAGCTTTACTTTGTTATCTGGTAGATTTGTCAGAGTACCGCAGTAAACATGAGAAGTGGGAGGGCCCAAGTGCTGATTTAAATCAAGATATATTTATTTAACAAAACTGAACAAGTATAGAGTATAAATAACAAGCCCTCAAAACCACACTTTAAATCCTAATGCAAAAAGAAAAAAAAAATAAAAATTTCACAAAGATGCTGGAGAACACGATATAAACCAGAAGAAGAAGACAGTACAAACTGACAAGGCCCTGAAGAAACACAGAGACTAGATCTAAACACTTGGTAATCATCCACGCACAGGTGTGAAACACAGAAGACAGGGGTGAAAATCAGGTGGGACAATCAAAAGAGGGAGCGAAACATGAGAGACAAAACTGAACCAGACACTCAGGCAGCAAGAGCTACAAAACACAAGAAGCACTAAGATTACATGAAACAAAAAGCCAACTCATGACAAGATTTTCTTTTTGTTTGATGTTACTGGTGTTTAAAGAGGAGGTATTGTGCTCTCTTTAGGCATCATACTGTCCCTCTGGTGCCCCCGTAGTAGCTTTACATGATTTACAGCTCATAAAAGATCCCATATTTTTAATTTTACAAGACCCTTTAAAACACTTTGTTTTAGCTGCTGTCTCTTTAAGGCTCCCCGTTCCACAAACCCCCTTTTCTCTGATTGGCCAGCCCCCTAGAGGCCTGTTGAGGGCAGAGACCTTAGTGTTTAAGGCCCACCTCTTCAACATGTCATGAACCAGTTAGGACAGCCGTATGTGATGACCTCATCATTTCAGCAAATCTCGTGAAGATCTCGCAAAGATCTCCTGCTATTTTCAGAACAGAGTGTTTTGATCAGTGTACAGACAGATTTGGGGATTTCTGCAACATATGAATATGTAGAGGTTTGAAAATCTGCATGTTTAAGTTTGAAAATCCAGCATTAGAAATAGAATACCCCCTCTTTAATGAAATCACTTCATAAAAACAACTAACTTTCAGTTGAATTAAGGCTCCCATGGGGAGCTTTTAACTAGTGTAAAACATAAATAAATCGTTTCCTTATAAATGAGAGGCCGAAATGCAACAAAACTTTTGCGTTTCACCCTGATACCGTTGTCGTATAAAGGGGGCCTAAGACAAACGTGGGGTTCCTTGATTGGTGACAGGACTTAGCTTTAGACTCGTTTTAATGCTGGAAGAAATTTAGTCATAAAATCATTAAAGTGAAAATTAATCATACTCAATGAAATAATCCGTGTTATATTTAATGTCTCCTGCAGGATATCTTAATGATCATTAGCACAATGTGAAAAGTTTCCTTCTTACATTTTTAATGTGAAAAATAAATCTCTGTGACGTTTCCACCATGTTTCTAATATCCCTTTTCAGTAAAAGCCTCAGTGAATGGGACTCGCTGGACTGTTGAAATGCATTGTGGGTATTCTGGGTGATGGTCACTACATGCTTTGTAATTACCTTAAAGTGGTTTTGCCAAATAAAAACAGCAGAGATCAGACTCTGACCCTGTAAATTTAACCGCTGTAATTTCAGCTGTGGAGCTCGGGGACGTTTAAATCCACACTCACTTTTTTAAAGCCAAACCCTGAAGGAAACACTGAAACTGATCCAATACCAGTAATTAGAAGCTATAATTTTATACTTAATGGATAAGTGTCGAGCTTTAATGAAACATGCCACTTTGCTTTTTAAGAAATGACCCTTCTGCCGAAGCCGGTGCGCCTCTGACGCCGCCTTGACTCCTCTGTCGTTCGTCAGCTCGTATTGATTGTGTGTCTCTGCAACCAGCATCTGATGACACCCGAAGAAACGAGAAGTGTCGCCATCGAGCTTGTGACCTCTCTTCAGGTAGGCGAGGTGTCGACCTGTCACTGTGCACTGTGTGCTTGTCATTACGTCTGAGAGGGAAAGAGCTGCACGGCTGCCGGTCTGAGTTGCTCGGCAGAGGTTCAAAGGCTTCGGGGAATAAGTCATTTCAGTCTACCAAATGGATTTCTATAATAGAATTTTCAAGGGCAGGGGAATAGTGAATAAACCCCTCTGCTGTACCAGTGTTTGATGTGAGCTGATCACAACTCAGGAATATGAAGCCTTCTAACCTCGCCAATCTATGAAAAGTACTGGAATGTGCACAATGTCTTAAAATCCAAATCATTCAATATATGCTCAGTGCATGCCAATGAAGAGATGTGCTTTATTCCTACCTGCAGAGATAACACAGTAGCACAGTGGAGGAGGTTATTTGAGGTGATCTCAGGTCCAGAATGAAGAGAGTCTTCTCTCTCTAAGCTTTGATGAATATGAAATTTTCTCTATTAAATTATCCATAAAAAAGTATGAAAATGTCTTTGATAAAAAGTCAAATGTATAAGTCTGTGCACTTAAAGAGAAGGACTCAGTTTGGATTTGCTGACCGTGTCTTGTATTTATAGGATGTGTTCTCTGATGAAAATATTCTCCTGCCGCTGTTTGCAGTCCGCCTGAATCCCTCAGTGTCAAATTTTGCGCTTTGGATCGTATAAACAAAGTCTGTTTCTGCAGCATGCTGTAAATCATTTTGTCTGCCACCTGCCCTGAAGGAGTGATTAAAAGCACTGAAATAACTACAAAGATATTTTCACTCTCACTGAATTGATTGTCTTGTTTGCTTTCGTCTGCAGCAGTTGATTGCTCTGCGTCAGTGCCGGTTCATGAGTCAGTTTCTCAGCGAGGGGCCTGAAGTGACCAGGTCTCCTGTGAGTTATGCAATTACATCTAAAAAGTACCTAATATAACCTCATTTTATAAAAACAGAACTATCTCTTTTAAGCTAGTGTTGGTAATAAGATTTAGATACACTTTTTGTTATTCTGGTTAAAATGATCTTTCTATCGCAGTGGGAATCAATGCATGATGTGTTCTTAAAACAAAGTGAAAAATATCTGCTGTCTACAGCAGGAGTAAACCTGAGAAAACACCAACAAATCCTAGCATTTGGGATCCAATTTGTTAGACCAATCAAATCCTGTCTTGCTGTTCTGCCCGCCTCCTGCACATACATTTTGCCAGTGTGCACTTGCCCTGATTCAATGCACATCACCAAGAGGGATCCAAGTACGCTGGAGAACAGCAGAAAAACTACCTATACCCCGATTACTGGTAACGTAATGCAAACAAAAACGGTGTACTGAGGACCTGTTTCAGTCTGTAGTTTTGAATCAGGCCCTGTTTATACAACAATGGAAACGCTGTTTTAGCCAACCTAAAACACAACTTTTTTTAAACCTCCCTCCAGAGTGGAATTTTTCAGCCGTTGCCGTGTAAACGGCAAGCTGGAGTTTTCAGTGGAAATGCTGACATCACGCTCTGTTTCGCATGTGTGCATTCCACTTTTGTTGTGGTAACTTTTAATTGCCATGTACAAACTGGACAACAACGGTTCAATGGCAGACTACCGTGTTGTGCTTGTGCTGCTGAATCTGCTGACTGCCTTTTAACAAAATGTGAATCTGTTGCTCCACTTCTGCGCTCAGGTAAGAAGCATTTAATATATACGCCAGATGATCAGCCCACCTCTTCTTCGGTGGCAGACTACCAAAAGGCTCTACAGTTATATCACCAACTACAGGCCTGATATGCATACTACAGCATTTTCAGTCCATCATTGTTTCAGTGTAACTAGATTTTTTTCTCTGCATTTTTGAGTGAACACTTTGAAGTGTTGTCGTGTAAACGGGGCCTCAGTCACGATCATATGATCCTGAATCAGCAGCACTCCTGCATGTGAGTGGGGGGCTCCTTTTGGAGGAGCTCCAAGTGTTGGAAGGCGGGGGATAAACGGAGTCCTGAAGAGATGCTACATTCAAATTCATGCTAGTTTTCCATGACTACCAACCGTGCCTTTAAGGCCTTACATGGTTGTGTTATAGACAACAATGTGCTTCTAACTCTGGGAGTACAACTCTACTCTTTTTAATATGGCAGTCCTGTCCACACACCTGAAAGAAAAAAAATGTCTCTGAGTTCAATCTGGATAAACTTGATTGACCTAAACTTTATCCAACACCTTTGGGAAGACCTGAGCACTCACTCCGAGCCACACCTTATCAGAGCATATCAGCTCTGGGCCTGACAAATGCCTCTGTGGCAATATTGGAGCAAACTCCTGCAGCCCAGTTCCAAAGCCTGGAGGAGAGGAGAGAAGTATGTAAGAGCAAGACTTTCTAACACCCACAACATGAAATAAAGGAGTTTTGTTTGTGCTCCTATGCTTAGAAATATGACAAAGTAAAGAAATGTGTGTATTATGTGTGTTTGGTGGATTTACATTTACACAGTTATTAATAATTCAGCTTAAAACTTCAAAACAAGATGTCAGATTAGCAACATAAATTTGATCTAGTTGTTTTAGGCACAAAAATTACCAGGTCAGGAAGTAAAGTCATTATTATTAGTTTCACTAATTAGTACCAATTATCAGTACTAGGTTCAAATAATTTTGTTACATTGTCATGTACCTGAAAGACCTTGCTTGGAAATAGATAAACTCCTTAAGGGAAGTCGACATTGAAACTTTATCTCAACTCTATCTCTATAAACACAGTTGTGCTTTGCTGTCACTCCACCAAGCTGAATTTTGCTCTCTCCCTAAACTGCACAACAAAACTATAAACTCCAGCCCAGCCTGTGGAAATAACTCTGAAGAGTCATATTCTGTAGCACTGCCACACTCCAAGCTGCTAAACTTGACAGGTTGAGAGTGAAAATGGGTTGCTAGTAGAAGGTTAATGCCCATTGTGTTGATATATTCAACAAACGTATGGGTGTTTTACATTCCTCTGGCTATGAACACCATCAGGCTTTTAGTTTATTAAAGAAAAGAAGTTTCTTAATGATATTGAAATAAAAGTCTCACCTTTATATATATTTACTTGAGTATAAGCCATGATTTAAATTGACATCATCCGAACAAAAACTGGTTATTTCTAAATGTTGATTCTTAGTATCTGTGGTCGATGTCGGCTGGCAAAGTTTAGCTGTGAGAAGTAAGATCTGTCCTTTTTCTCTGCTGAAAAGGATTTCTTGGATTTATTCTGTTTTAATGGTGGACACTGGAGCTGAACTGTCAAAAAGAAAAAAAGGAGGTTAGAGAAGCAGAAAGCTAAACAGGAGACTGATAGAGCACGGTTTAAAACACAAGTTAACCTGTTTGTGATAATGTTCATTCCAACCAACAGGCACTGATCTGTTCAAATTTGTGAGTACATCAATGAAATGAAGAGTGAGGTTACGTTTGTTCTGCTTGGTGAGGTTGGAGTTGGTAGATGAGCTCTGGTAGGACGTAACTGGGTTTCACTGACGTTACACGTTACAGACACATCTCAGAGCACCAGGCTGTGAGGAACACTAAACAGATAGTCTGCTCACCTTCTGGACAGTAAACCATACCTGCCAACTTTAGATTTTTTTTCCCCCGTCTCTATATCTCAAAATTTTTAACACCAAAAAAAGTAACTCTTGGCTCTCTATTTAACTCTTGGATGAATGTATCCCACTGCTCTCTCAGTAAACACACAGACGTTGGCTGCTGACCTGCCCATCATGTGTGATGCATTCACTTAACCTTGTAATTCTCAAACAGAAAATGACTCATATTAACTGTGAGACAGTCCAACCCATCCAGTCTGTTACAGTATGAACATGAGAAATCAGGAGTGTTGGCAGGTATGTTGTCATGACAACAGCAACAGCGGTCTCTGGTTGTAACAGATCAAAAGCTCCACGCCCCCACTGGCTTCGAAGGCTTAACTAGTTGATTTCGGGTGGCGTTTGTCACTCTAAGCCATAGTTCAATAAGTAGGTAACAGATAATGGAATACATTTTTTTTTCTTTTTCTGCTAAAGACGGACACTTCACTGTGAGAAATCAATAAAATGCATGTATATCACCATGAACGCATGAGCATTGGCAGCTATGCTGGACTACAAACTAACTTTATAAAGTTTGATTGTTGTCACTTTCCAAACAATAGTGCTATGTAAGTATAAAAAAAATACATAGCAAGAAAAAGTAGAGTTAAAAGATGATCTGCTCTCCAGAACAAATTCACGCCTTCTTAAGAGTCACGTTTTTACAGCGGTGGGTGATGGTGCACATGGGAAATAAGTCTCTATCCACGTCACTGCACCAACACCAAACTAATCGCCTTCACAGAGCCTTTAAGAACTGAATTTATCAACATTTATGAAACTCAGCTGACATCCATACAGCTGCTGGTATAACAGAGTTAAATTTACTGCCTGCTGAACTAACAGGTCTTTAATCACACCCTAAACGACCATCGCCTCAGATTTCATTATTCCCAATATTAACTTCATACAGCTCTGTGTGTTTTGACAAGGCTTTGATTGTAACTGCAACTTTGACTGGCTGACTTCATTATTATAATTTCTTAATTCTTCTCACTGAGACTAATTAGCCTGCTGCTCTCACTTTATGACACTTTTGAAAGCTAAAAACAGACAGAAATCTAATTGTAGATATTTCTATTCATCTTCTGACTGTCGAATCGCAGACATTACCCATAAAGGAGGCTCATTTGAGATTATTAATTGGACAAGAAATAGGTTTCTTTCAAATCCCCCATTGTTAAGATTGAAGGCCGCTCCCTGACTCAGGAAATAATCTCGTCTGGTGAGCTCAGTCCTTGAGTTTTTTCTTTTTTTAATTACCTTAATGCACATCCAGGCGGAAGACAAAGCCTTGAGTGTGCAGTCTCTTCTGGTGTATTTCTGAGGAGGAGGAGCAGAAGGAGGAAGAGGATGTTATAAATATATCCTGCAGCAATGGCTGGACAGGATCTATGCAGTCCATCAGACCAGTGTATCACAGCAGAGCATTAGATCCTCAGTGTGTGCATGCATTCATTATGTTCTGCTTGTGATTGCACCTCTCAGTGATAACTGTCAGTTAGATGAGTCATGTCAGAGTGTTCCTTTTGAGGAGAAGTGGTCCTCCTTATGCTGTTTCTTAAAGGTCGGAGTCATTAAGTATTATATTTGAATGAGTTCACATCAGAACACATGAGCCTTCTTATTCATTAAAGTTCACTTCAGACTTTTCTATTGAAGTGAGCATTAGACAGGGTAAGCAGGACCAAGTTGACTTTTCTTCCTTATTCAGAGCTCTGAAGCTGACTGACCTTTAAAATAAATGAGGCAAACGTCACAGCTCTTATCATTGTTGCTCTTATTACTACCTCTTGTGGTTAGAGATGCTATCACCAGCTCACCAGCTGTTGTCTGGATTGCAGGACAAGTTTTTGCTCCACTTTTTTTCTGTTAAATAAGAAAAGGCGTACTTCACGGTTTAGTCCTAGAACTCTGACACATATTCATTGGCAAATGTGTAACATTACTGAATCTGTGTTTAGTCCAGAGCTAATTTCAATCAATCAAACTTTATTTATAAAGTACTTTTCATAAAAAAGGGATGTAACACAAAGTGCTTTACAGACCATTAAAAACAATCCCAACCACCCTTACCCCACACAACCATGTATATAAGGTATATAAGCCTTATATAACTCACGTTTATAAGGCTGAGTACAGATGAACCAGCTGAGAAAACATCATCCAAGGAACCGTCTGCACCAGGGGCAAGGAGTCGGCCACAGCCACAGGACACCAACACAGAGCCCAGAGGAGAGATGCAGCACACACTTGCTTTGCTTTGCTTTGCTTTATGCTTTATTTCAAACATGTGTGAGTATCACAAGAAAGTAAAATAGAAAAAGAAATAAAAATAAATAAATCAAATAAAAATAACAACAACAACAAAAAAACATTTGAAAAAAAAAAAGAAACAAAGTTATTAATAGAAACCCAACATGTCCGAAAAGGAGTAGGATGAAGCATAAGCTTATTTGACCCTACCCCTTCCTTACTCAAATAATGTCACCAATTAAGGAAACTCACATATTCACATAACACATTTACAAAAGTAGAAAATAATAGAGTAATTAAACAACTGCATGAACCAAACACACATATTTACATAATATACATTTGCAAAATAAATAAAATAAATAAAAAGTAAATAAACAATACATAAATCACTTATGAAAACACCTGATTGTTAAAGCCCTTCTTCCACCCTGTACCTTGTGAAAACCATGTGTTTGTACCGCTTTTTAAACTGGGTCATGCTTGGACATTGCTTGAGCTCCACACCCAATCTGTTCCACAGCCTCACTCCACAAACAGAAACACAAAAACTTTTTAATGTTGTTCGAGCCCACTGTTGTTTTAAATTAAACTCTCCCCTCAGATTATAACCCCCATCTCTGTTAAAAAACAAGTTTTGAATATTTGCAGGAAGTAGATTGTTTACTGCTTTATACATAATTTGTGCTGTTTGAAAATGAACCAGGTCTGTGAATTTTAATATTTTTGACTTTAAGAACAGTGAATTTGTATGATCTCTATAACCGGTTTTATGAATTATTCTTATGGCTCTCTTCTGCAGTATGGATAGAGATTGTATTGTACATTTGTAAGTATTGCCCCAGACCTCAGCACAGTAATTTAAATATGGCAGAATCAGTGAACAGTAGAGAATGTGGAGTGATTTGTGATCCAGAATGTGTTTTGCTTTACTCAGAACTGAAATGCTTCTTGACAGTTTGCTTTGTACATGTTTTATATGAGATTTCCAGTTTATTTGATCATCAATTATTACCCCAAGAAACTTATTTTCATGTACTCTTTCAATATCCACCCCATCTATTTGAATTTGTACTTGTGTGTTTTTATTACAATTGCTGAATAACATGAATTTGGTTTTGCTTAAGTTTAATGATAATTTGTTACTGTCGAACCATTTTTTAAGTTTGCACATTTCAGTTGTGATCCTCCCCAAAAGTTCATGTAAATCCCCCCCAGAACAGAAAATACTGGTGTCGTCTGCAAATAATACTAACTTTAACATGTTTGAAACTCTGCATATGTCATTTATATAAAGTAAAAATAGTTTCGGACCTAATACTGACCCCTGGGGGACGCCACAAGCAATGTCCAAGCATGATGATGAATATTCACCCAACTTCACAAATTGTTTCCTGTTGCTTAAATAACTTCTCACCCAGTGCAATACTAACCCCCTGATCCCATACCGTTCAAGTTTATTGATTAATATGTTATGATTGACTGTGTCAAAGGCTTTTTTAATGTCTATGAATACTCCAACTGAATGTAGTTTGTGATCTATAGCGTTTGTGACCTCCTCAATTGATTCTGTCAATGCCAGTGATGTTGACCTGTGTGCTCTAAAACCATATTGACTGTCAGAAATTAATTTGTGTTTGTTTATGAACTTGTCTAATCTGTTATTGAATAGTTTTTCTAGAATTTTGGAGAATTGTGGAAGTAAAGAAACAGGTCTGTAATTTGTGAAGTGGTGTCTATTCCCAGTTTTATACAGCGGTACAACTTTTGCTATTTTCATCTTGTTTGGAAATTTACCAGTTTGGAATGATAAGTTGCAGATGTATGTTAATGGTTTTGAAATCCCCTCAATGACCTTTTTCACAACTTTCATATCAATTTCATTTAAATCAGTTGATGTTTTGTAGTTACATTTATTTACAATATCTATTATTTCTTTTTCTTTCACAGCTGTGAGAAACATTGAATTGGGATTTCTCCCTACAAGGTTATCATTCCAATACTCGGATAATGAAGGGTCAGGAATTTTTCCTGCCAGGCTTGGGCCCACATTTACAAAAAAATTATTAAAGCTGTTGACCACATCATCCATATTGGCCACTTGAACACTGTTATCAATAAAATACTGAGGGTAGCTCTGTTGTTTGGCACCATTTTTAATAATACTATTTAATATGTCCCATATTCCTTTAATATTGTTTTTGTTATTATATAATATTTTACTATAGTATTCCTTTCTGCATACCCTTATAATATTGGTTAGCTTATTTTTGTACTTTTTATATTTATTTTCTGTGTCTTTAGTTCTTTGTTTTATGAATTCTCTATACAGTGTATTTTTCTTTTTACAAGCATTTTTTAATCCTTTTGTGAACCATGGCAGATCTTTGTATTTTTGTTTTCTGTGGTATAGTTTCATTGGACAATTTTTATCATATAATGAAGTGAATGTTTTTAGAAAAGTTTCATATGCACTATCAATATCACTTTCATTATATACCTCTTCCCATCTTTGTGCTAGTAACTCATTCTTTAGTGTAATCATGGTTTCTAACCTCCATCAGGAACCCATATGACAGGCCCCCTGCAAACACAGCCAACCACCGCCCCCGGTGCAGAGGGCTCCCCTGAGGAAATGCTGGAGGTCCTAAAAAAAGGATAAAAACAGATAAAAACTAAAATATGAATAAGACAATAAAATAATGTAGACAGATATGAGTAAAAACAGAATAAGAAGCCTAAGCTACTAGAATAAATAATTATTAACCAAAAGCTAAGCTAAAAAGCTAGGTCTTGAGTCTGCTCTTAAAAAAAATTAAAATAAATTCTAACCTCATTCTGACTCTCAAGTTTGATCAGATCACTGCAGTATAACTGCTGCATGTTGGTTGGAATGAAACATGATCACAACAGCTTAGCCCGTGTTTTAGCCTTTAGCTCATGTATAATGGTTTCAGCCGTTTCTACAAAATTAACCTAAGAAAATGTTTTCAGCAGAGAAAAACACAGATCTCACTTCTCACTGCTACACTTCATCAGCCAGTGTGGTGACTTTGAAATCAATCCAGTCCCCCCATCTGAAAGGTAAGAATTAGCATTCAAAAATAACCGATATTGGTGCTGATAATCACATTTTAAGTTGTCTGTTATGATCGAGCATATATCTTTTATATCAGGCAGATATCTTTTCTTGCACTGATGTTATCAAATAGGAACATAAACTACTTACAATAACCAACGCTAATGTTAAATTCTTCAGAGCAAACATCAGGAGCTCAGTTTTCCTGACAGACATAAGTTCCATTGGTTTTCTTGCATAATGCCGGTTTAATCCTGAGGCACAGCGCCTGACGTGAACGACTTTTGACACCAGTCTTTATATCACTCGCACAGAAGGAGACATTTGGCCAGGCACATCATCGTGTCGCCCTGAATCTCGTTCCTCTCACTCCAGTCGCTGCCGTGCACAGATCAGCCTCCCGTCCTGACACTTGCTAATGTCCCCGCTCTCTGCTGGTGGTGTGGGTGAGGAGGATTTCCCCCCTGAGGCTTAATGGCTGTTCTCCAGCTTGTGTCAGCTGCTGAAGTTAAGGCCCCCTGGCTGCTGCGGTGTCAGTGTCAGCACAAGTTAGCTGCGTGTTTAGAGGAGAGCAGAGGGCTCGTCCTCCACCTCTTTTGAGTGGGTAAAGGTGCTGCAGTCTGAGTTGAACACTGCTGCACTTCCTGCTCTGTGTTTTATCACTGACTGCTCAGGCTCTGCTGCGATATCTGAGCGCTATCCTTCTGCTGTCCTGCACCTCCGTCATTCACATGTAGAACCAGAGGCAAAGGATGCTAGGTGAACTCTTTGAAGACTTTTATAAATAAGTTTCTCTTGCAATTTAAATAAGGGAGTTAACTCCCAGTAGCAGGTAAGCTTATTACAGGTAAGCTTATTCTGTGATGGTCCTCAGAGCAGCAGGCAGTTTGTTCCCAAGAGAAGGATCACAGAAACTAAAAGCCTCTTTGGTAGACTTTGATCTGATCCTGGGTACACTTAAAAGTCTTCCACCTGATGACCTCAGGGGCCTGATCCAGCCGTAGTCTGTGAGCAAGTCAGAAATGTACTACTGCATGGATTAATAAAAGGGTTTTAAAAGGGAATTTGTATTGAACTGGGAAAATAATGACATGTTTTGGGAAGTGGTGGGTCTGGGCTCTGGCTGCTGTGTTGTGAATTATCTGGAGCTTTCCTACAGATCATTTGGACAGCGGTGCATGGTATGAAGGATTGTATGTTTGGCATGAATTTTAAATGTGAAAATGCTGTTCTTGTTATTTTTGTGATGCGATTCTCAAAGTTAGGTTCTAAATCCAAATCCAAATCCAAATTTCAAAGGCAGTCAGTGCGTTTACATGTAGTTTCAGAAACTGGACTATGAGCGCGAGATCGGGCTATTGAAATGCATGTAAACAGCTCAGCCGGGCGGAATACAGACTCCACGTAGCTCGTTTGACACACCTATATGATGCTGTTGCAAACGAGCAACTGGTGGATTCGGCAGGACTCGGTAATCCTCGGCGTTCAGCCAGATGAAGAAGTAGGTGACCATGATAAATAGGGTCACTGCGCTCATACGGTCTGAGGCTCCAACACCACAAACACACAGCATGGCACATACATAAATAAAAACATGAAGAGCTACAGCTGCTCCCATCTCCGCCATCATTGTTTAACTCTCGTTTTTTCTCCGGTTGAACTGAAACTAGTTTGATACACACGCAGCTTCGCTCATCAAAAAAAGACACAGCGCCATCTATCGAATCAGAGTGAGACTTTCTCAGCCAGAAGTCCAGTTCTCTTTTCTGCATGTATACACAGACAAGACCAGACCCTCCACTGTGGCTTTACCATCGAGTTATGACCTTAGCTGGGCTACTACTGAATTTCAGGCATATTAACTTTAAAGCTTTTCTTTTGTTTGAAAGGCTTTTTTGGTTTTCAGTCAAAAGTCTTTTATCACTGAAACGACATGACCAGAAGAGCACGTTGTGATGACCGTTGCCTGCATGCTCTTATCTGGATAAGAGCCGATTCTTACAATAATTAGAGTCAGATAAGAGCCGAGATTCAAAATATCTGAGAAAGACCCACAGATAGTGATTTTTAAAGCTTGATGAGCGGACAAGAAATGATCCAGGCCACGATGACTGTGGAGAACCTGCTTGAAGAGGGAGATGCGCAGAGCACAGGAGAGAAGGAGCAGAGTGCAGAAAAAAGGACTCGTCACTCTGAACCAGATAAGAGGGTTCCCTTTGGATCTGGTCTATACCCTCTTCTTTTATTTAACAGACGGAGCCTCATGTTATTTATCTTATTCATATGACGGGATGGGTAAGCGTTCACAACTCTAATCTGCTCTCTGTATTGTGCACAGCTAAGTTCCGCCCTGATTCACAGACACAAACACGTGAGTGTGCATGGAGACGAGCACACTACATGTAGGACAGAGAGGAGAAAAAAAACATGCAGAATAAAATTCTGCCTTTTTTAAGTGCTCCCAGGGCATCTCTGTGAAGAAGACATAATTCTTTGAAGCATTAATATAAATTTTCCTATGGCACTAATGATTGGAGCAACCATTTCTTTCGGTGTTTCCATTTTTCAGCCTTAGTTTCTTCATGTTCACTTCTGGCCAAGACTTTTCATTTCAGTGCATACCTAGTCTGTGTGATCATCAGATTGCGTTTTTCCATTTCCTGCTTTTTCACAGTGGTTTTGAGCATATAATGTTATAAAATAGCAGCTTCAGTATGCTGTTTATCATACAGCAGCTGTTACAAGGAGGGGCAGAGAAGACGTCAGAGGAGATGAAATGTACGGCTGATGTGCGGTGATTCAGGTAATGTTTTAAACAGGAAACACAAGGAGGTGCACGTCAGGCTAGGTGTACAGGCATCTGCATCAGGAAAGTCTAAACAGAAAAGCCTGACAAATGGATTTCATGCACATGTCACAAGCTAGCCTCCTTTATGACTGACTTGCATACATTGGAATATTTGATGAACAGGGTGAAAAATTTACTTTGTATTGGTCAGACTTTGAAATCAAATTAAATCTAAATTTCTTTAAAAAAAATATCAATGTGACGAACCAACTTTACTGAACAAAATATATTTGAGAAACACATACTTGAGCACTTCAGGTTTACAGTTATTTTATAGACCCATGCTCCAGTCAGCAGAGGGCGCTCTAAATCTCTTGGCTTCACAGTCATTAACCGCTCAAGATGTACAGTCAGTGTTTGTTACACTAAAGCAGTGCTCTTTCTGTGCTCACCTGCAGTTTAAGTTGTCTAAGCCTCTTTCCTCCAACTCTTATGAATATTTTCTGAGTCATGATTGAACAAACAGAACTCTTCCAGGCAGAAATGAGGGAGATTTGTCAGTTTTTGATGTGAGGCCAAAGCCCGCCATGGTTGTGTTCTCCTCAGTGGAGCACTGATGGCTGCTGTATACTAAAGCAGTGAAGGACTTAGCATGGAAATACTGTACAACACTACTTGTTGGGGAAGCTAAATGTAAACCTTTCTTGTTTTATGCTTGACCACTTTTCTGTTGGTACGTTTCCCCCCATGCAGCAGTGCTTCGCTTTGATGTGCTGCTAAATCACCCACAGCTTCAGACTGCTGAGTGGACTGGATCCGTGCTGAAACACAGTGTGAGGTGCTTCTGTTTCACACTGTCATGTAATGCAGCGGTTCACGGCAAGTTTATGATGTTTCAGAAGCATCGAAATATGTACAAAATATTATAAGCATCCTGGAAGCTAGGATCTTATCTTTGATTTATGACATATTCACAGGGCCAAGTCACAGTATCTGCATAAAGCTGCCTTTGGAAAAGTTCAGATAAAAGGAAGTAATGATCCCTTTGACATCAGTTGATCTGATTTAACTTGCAGTCATGAGGTGGCAAAAAAAAAAATAACGTCCTTGTATTTTTTAACTGTAAGGTATATCTTACTCTTTTACTGTTACAACAGTACTAAATCTCCCAGACTTTAAGAGCACTAACTGTCTCACCGTGTTTTATGTGCAGCCCATAACCAAATATGTTAATGAAGTATATTAGTATGCTCAGTCAGATTCGCTGGAAGAGTTCAAAGACGAAAGCACCCCAATCCATCAGTATGCATTATGAAGAAGTGCTCAGCAGCCTTCCCTGGCGAGGACACCCGAGTTCAGACGAGAGATTGTTTATGAATGTTTAATATCACTTTGTAATACAATGAACATTTTCTAAAATGGACCAGTGTGGTCAAGAAAAACAGCATCTCACAGTCAATTAAGGGAAGAGAAACTTAGTGAGGCAGACTGGCCCAATTAAAAAATTGAACAGGGGTAGTTTTCAGAAAAAGAGGCGTCTTAAACTTTTAACACTTCCACCAAAGAAGCTTGGAAGTGTTGACTTTCTTTCAAACTTTTGACTTAGAGTGCTGTTTCTCAAACAAGGCCACCCCGCCAGCAGGAATACTTCAGTGTTTTTGTCTTCTGTCAATATTTATAATACATGTGGTCATAACCAGGCTGTGAAAAACAAAATAAAACATACCACATCTAATGCAGCGTTGTCCATAATTTAGCTAACTATTTCAGGCCTTTGTGTACATCAGCTGGGTTTTATTCTGCAGAAAGAATATCCCTTTGTTGTGTTGACCGTCCGGCTCCTGTGTGATTGCACCAACAAGAGCAACACGATACACTCCTACACTTTTCTAGACTTTGACAAAACACACAGATGTAATCTTACACACAAGCTATTGGCCTGTAATTGCATCCCACAACTTCTGTGCGTATCCTCCCGTGCTGCATATGCCTATGATGTAAACAGAGCCGTGCCTTTGTGGGATTGGACCCCTGCCATGCGGTAATGGAACAGTGGAGTCAAAGACCACTTCTGCCGTCCGCAAGGTCTTTGTTCTGCTTTTGTCAGCAAATGCATGCTGATGATACGGGGCCACCATGTGGTAATGACTCCTGTCTCTCAAGGGCATGACTTTGTGTCAGTTTTCCAGTGATGAGCATTTTTTTTTTTTTTTTTTTTTTCATTCAGTTCTTGTCACATGAGATTGCATCAGAGTGGCACTAACCTAGACCCTGGAGTGATATTGATTGTGGGAGGAGAAGGAAAAGAGGGAGAAGAGGAACTCTTTTTTTTTTTTTTTTGGAAGGAGGTAAACTTGACACACAATATATTAAACCTTATGAAAAGCTATGAATTATCATTAAATTTAGAAAAAAAAAGGAAATGATTTAACTTATTTTGGTTCCCTTAAAAGTCTGTTTTCCTAAATGGTTGTCAATGCACATGGGATATTTAGAAAAAGGACATGAGAGGCTTTAAATGCATCAAATATTTGGAGTCTTTGACATTTTGCGCTTGACATTTTACTAATCTGAAGCAAACCCCATACTGGCAACTGTTTAATAATAGAATAGAAAATCTTGTAGTGCCTTTTAACCATCCCAAGAACCCATTTAACCATGGTAAATATGGATAGTACAAGGAAAAAACATACTTTGGCTTGGATGTTAGAATACGAGATAAAAGCCTGGAGTAAACAGATATTTTCAGATGTTTTAAACTGTGAAGTTGCAGATTTGTGCTGAGTTACTCTGGAAACACACCAGATCTGTGTGACTCGGCTCTTTTGCGAGTCCACTGCGTGCTTTTCTTGTCCGTCAACTGGAGTTCCAAGACCTTGAAGTTCCTGCGCTTCCCACGCCAGTAATGATCCTCTTCTCGTTCATTTTGGGCAGTAAAACCTCTAAAATGTTGACTCCTGGCGTGGCTTTACTCATCATGTTGGTTTGTTGTTGTAGCCGAGCTAAATACCATCTGGTTTAGACATTGTTTGTTTTATTTTGAAAGTCAGCAAGTGTTTTAAGGTGGTTTCAATGCACAACTTCCTGTCTCAATCTGCTTTTTGTAATTTGACGTGTGACAGCTGTGGTATTCAGCAAAAATAGGAGTCTCACGTATTTGCTGCTACCTGCTGGAGCTGCAACGCAATGAAGCAAATCCAGTGTGTGACACATTGTCTTGAATAGAAACTTATTTCATCTGGTGCAGTGATGGAGCAGAGCTGGCCCAGAGATGCATCTGGTGCATTTTGACCAACAAATTTAAAAATGAATCTACAAAATAAAACATTTTCATAAAAATCATGTTGACTTTAAAAGAGCGTAGCTTTAAGACAAAAGTACAAGCGCTGCTTGCCTTTTATACAAACAGCATCAACATACTTCTGTACACACTCCACTGTCTGACCGCTGATCTTTACTGGGAATATGATGTAAGGAATCCTCCAGAAATCAATTGTCATCTTTTGCGTTTTTTTCTGTGTCAATGCTCAAAAATTAGGCTTCACACCAGTCAGTAAAATGGGGTGTATGTCTGGGGGAGGTCTGATAGATTTTAGGCAAAAACAAGAAAGGATTAAAAACAGAGAGGAGGAGTATTGTGGAGTGATTTACACTTGACCTGAGGTCAGTAAGGTTGGTTTAGGGTCAGGTGATGGACTGCAAGGATTTGGTGAGGATAGGAACATTGGCACTGGAGCTCATCCAGAGCATTGTAGGTGGGCACCATTGCTGCACTGAACAAAAAAATAAAGCTGTCAGCCTTTCTCATAATTATTTTAAAAATTATTTTTATTCTTGGCTACAGTTTCCACTGTACATAAAGGAAAAGGGACAGGAATCAGCCCACAAGAGCAACATGATTCCTGTTGTTCCAACCAAAATGCATTCAAAAACAATGAAACTGTTTGCCTCGTCCGACCCCTTTAAAGGTCCGCTTTGCAGGTGATTAACCACTCTGACAAAGGGTTTTATGCTGCTAAAACATTTCTGAAATCAGTTTTTCACATTTTATCATACAAAATTAAAAGGACCAACATGTTTAAGTGTTTTTGTGTGATGCTACAGCAGCTGAAGGACCATCTTTTGGTTTCATTTGGTCTGACAGGAACATCCAGCATCCTGCCTCCACACCCTCTATTCTCACATGCAAACACACACACACACACACACACACACACACACACACACACACACACACACACACACACACACACACACACACACCTGAAAGACAAATAAACACACTCAGAACTGGAAACTCATCTTTTGTCCTCATTTGTTGAGTATTTTTCAGACTGGGTTCCTTCCAGAGCGCCGCGCTGTCAGTGATGGAATGCCTTTCATCGAGGATCATGCATGCCAAACTTCCCTTGGACTGGACGTGTTCGGGTGGCGAGTGTCTTTGTGCTCACTAATTAGAAGCAGCTTGGTCCAGCATGCCTGCGTGCACAGCAGATTCACACAGAGTAACCTCCTCCCCACCTCCGCCCATGGCACACAACACTGTAAAAAATTACCCTGCTGGCAGGGAACTGTGAGTTCAGAGCCAAGTTTGTCAAACAGGCTATTGCAGGATATTCACATTGTAATTATCTTACTGGGCATGCAGGTGATGTCACCTTTCCAACTGACTCATCTACTTTGTTATCCATTTAATGTTTGACTGATCATGTATGGGTAAGTGTGTGATTATAGGTACAGAAAGTTTACCTTTTTGTCCACAGTCACACCAAAGAGATCCTTCAGAATTCCTGTAATGCTGCAAGAACTGCATGCTGACCAAGTTTACTACATTTTTTTTCACAAATTCCTCATCTCTTCCAAGTTTGGCAGTAATTTAACGCCGGGAATTGTAATTTACACACTTATCTCAGGTAGATATCAGCCAGCTGTATTAAATACTTGTTTTTGATTGGTTGAAACCCTCTAACTACAGTAAGTGATTTTTTTTATAGGAAGAATGATGCTAAGGACAACCAGATCTCTGCCTGTTGACATTGTGGCAAAACTGATAAATTGCCATGGCATTGAAAGACAACATGGTTGATATTTTAAAGGTCCATCTCAATTTACCTGGAATGTCCTTTTTTTAATTATTTAGGATGACAGATTTTTAGACCTCTACATAATAGTGTAGAAGTCTATGAATCTGTCTTTAAACTGATCAGAACACTCTGTTCTGAAAATAAAATGAGATCTTTACAAGATCACCATGTGACCATCGCGAGATCTTTGGAAGATCTTCACAAAATTTTCACCAGACTTTCTGAAATCATGAGGTCATCGCAGAAGAATTTCCTTCTTGGTTCATGACACAATCGAGGGTGTTTCACAAAGGGTGTTTGTGAAGAAGGGGGTCTGAAAGAGACATCAGCTAAAATGACATGCTTCAGACAGGCTGAAATAAGGGTTTTCCAAACACTCATGTGAGAAAAATTAGGATTTTTTTTTTTAGCTGTCAATCATGTAAAACTACTATGGGGGTTACCAAATTCTCAATACCCCCTCTTAAAGAGATGTCAGCCAAATTAAAGAAAAACAGCATCACAGCGCAGGCTTTGGTTGAATTACAAGCCAGGTCGGGAGATGAGAAAATACCAACAGAAAAGTTAGGACAAGAAATAAATGAAAATATATTTGACAAGTGGGCTGATTAGAACTCGGTTGCTGTCAAAGCCTTTAAACGGATTAAATGAACTTTAAATCAAAACATAGTTCTAACTCTATGTGTTTGTAGTTGGATATTTAGAAGGATTAAATATAGCAAGGGGATTGTTGTTGGGAAATTAAATCCTGTCAGAGTCTTGTCCGAGCGTTCCAAGATTCTATTTCCCATTACATCCTATTAACTACACATCATCCCTTATATTCAGTTTGCAATAGCTTCAAGATGCAGACAAGCTGAATAAAACTTAAGAATGTTTGCAAGAGATTTTGCGATGATGCATGAATCTAACAGACAACTGAGCATCTGACAACTTCACTGGCTCTCCCTCCTCTCTCTGAGTAACTGTTTAGAGCTGTTTGCAGAGAATTTTTATTTTTTATTTTTTTTTCAATTTCACTTTACGGCTGATTTGCTGACACTTATTTTATTGTCTTTTCAAACCTTGAGCCTTTTTTTAAACTCTCACAAACTTCTGATTTACTGTATCTGTCTGAGGAATTGCAGCTAAGAAACTGATTTGATTTTTTTTTTCCACACTTGGCTACTTCTGATCAAGGTCCCAGCTTTACGATGTGAATGTAAGCAAGCCGAGGAGGTGATAAAATCTTCTGCTGCACTTTTTGCAGTATAGCAACCTTTTTTACTGAATTTATGAATAGTTTTCACCGATCAGTGGAGCACATCAGATTAGAGGATGTAGAGAAACTAAATTATTGATATTAGTGTCACATTGTGTCAAAAGAAGATGTTCCCTCTTCAAGCATTCGTTGTAAACATGCATTAAAGTGCTGGAGTGTTTAATGTGTGTGCCGTGGTGCTGCAGCGTAGCACTCTGATGGAGGCTTTCCACAATGGATCATTTCAACGGATGCTTTCACAGGAAGTTTGTTCAAATATTAAATCTTAATCAACACATTAAAGCTTAATCAACTGTCCACCCACCCAACTCCTAAAGCCTGAAGGAGCTTATTTTTATTAATGAGCCAACAGAATAACAGTTAACTGTGCATCCTTTCGTGTTAGAATCGCCAACTCTTTAGATTTAGTTCATTGAGGGGGCGACAGAGAAAAACTAAAAAAAAAAAAAAAAAGGCACTTTGACTTTGTAGGTCAGGATTTGCAGGCTTTACAGGCCGGTATCTGGGGAGAAATATTTTAACTAACTGAGAACAGCGCTTTGGAAAACATCTTGAGCACAGAGAGGCTTTTTGGATTCATGAGGCTCTGAGCTGTGAGGGAATTTGTCTGGATCCCTCTTGTCCATGCATTGCTGGCCAACTTGAGCCAACAGGGAAGGGAAGAAGTGAAGGAAGGAAGAGGGGAGGATTGAAAAGCAAAGAGAGAGAGAGAGAGAGTGTTGTGTGAAACAACATCGCCCTGGGTTTAATTGGAAGAGTGTTGGCATTTTTCCGAAATGAAACAACAGAGAAACAGGAAATGCAATTACACCCACAGAGAAATGTGTCAAACAGGTTGCGAGCTCTCCCGCCACGCAGTCTCACTCCCCTGTAATGAAGCGCTCTCATAGCCAAAGGCACCAAGGGTGGCTCGTTTCACAAAAGGTGCGAAGTGAAGCCTCTCTGTGGTGATTTTATTTTTATTTTTTTATTTTTCAGAGAGACGGTCATCCCTAGGCTCAGTGAGGGCGAGTTAAATAGTGAATAGCCATGATATCTTTAACAGGGATCGCCATCTGGGCCTGTTTCATGTAGGAGGATGATGTTAATGCTGAAAAAAAAAGGTAACTGCCCCTTTAATGAAAGCAAACATCATTCAGCAGGTAATGAGAATTTAAAAGCGTGTCGAAAGGTACACAGGTTAGACAGAACAACTCTGTCAAAGATCCTCAATAACCCATAACGTGCAGTGAATAACTGTCCCTTATCTTTAAACAGCATGCTGGGATAATGAGCAACTGTCACTCAGATGAGTTTGACATAAATGTCAGCGTGATAAAGGAGAAGGCTCGGAGAGTATAGTGGTGCTAATGAGATCCTCTCCACAGCCGTCACTTCTTCTGATTGGCTTTTTAAAGCAAAGATGTGTATTGTTCACATCGTAAACATCATTCTCACAATTTGGGACTAGATGTGAAAACTGTGAAAAGTCTTCAGTCCCTGAACTTTTTTTTTTGTTGTTGTTCTTTAAATGTTGACTAAATGAGAGGAAAGTGAAATTAACTAAATTTTCCTTGTTGGGTTTTCAACCTGTTGGCAGACTTTGTCTTCAGGAAACAAGACGCTCAGTTTGTACAGCGAACTCTTACATTATGGTCTGCTTTTATCGCCCCCACAGGATCTCGCTCCACCATTATAAGACCTGTACCCAGTAATTATCAATATTTAAATGCTTCAGACTGGACCAACTGCAGCTACCTGCAGAGAAAAGATTGCATAACCTTTTATTATCAGCGAGTCTGCAGAGGCAGAGTGTTACCAGACCAAACTTTGACAAATAAGAGGATAACAGTGAGCAATGGAAGCAGCAGATTTGTTGTTTATGCACCAGCGGTTGGGTTACGAAAGATTACTTTGGTTGTGGTCATGACTTCTGGTTAAGTAAAATTGTAGAAAGAAGTTTAATCACATTCTCAATTAGCTCACAAACCTAAATTTAGAGGAGAAGTCCTGTGCTTGTTGCACATCACCTTAGTCCTACTTGTTTCTAATTTTTAACATGCTACTGATTGATAACTTCCAACTGAACTTTTGCCTTTTTGCAGTCTTGGATGATGATTTACTTTAATTACAGCAGTGAGAAAGGAGGACTGTCGTTTGTTGAAGTAATGATTATAACAGATGAAATCAGTGTACCCCTCATGGCTTAAGCTAGCTGTAACTCACCACTACAGTGCCAGGAGCATGCAACATGGATCCTTTGCCAGTATCATTTTGGACTCCCACCAGATCCATATCTGCTCCGTTGCGATTTGGCTCCATCCTCCCTGGTCCGTCAACACCTACCAGCTGCGTTGGCATGAAGTCATACGGAAGTGCAGCTGGAGCCATGAAACCAAGGATTTCCTACCCTTCCCACCCCAACGATGATCCTCTCCTTATTCATATTGTCTTTATTGGCCTTCAAAGTCCTTAAACCTGTTGACTCCAATTCTGGCTCCACACATTTTGATGCTCTGTTGTTGAAGTTAAGTAAAATACTGGTATCAATACGATGGTTTCAGTGTGAGAATTGGACAGTTCCTGAATGCCTGTCCTACGTTGGCATCCAACAGAAAAAGAAGTCTTGTGTAACTGACCGTTGGTCTAAACTGCAACTTCAATGCAACAGAGCAGAGTCAGTCTTGAGTTAACACACTGACAAGGGTTGAAACCAACCAGCTTTGGAGCCCTGATGGAGCGGAGATGGACTGATGATGGTATCTTCTCTTTTTGTTGGATGTCCGAGCGATCGAGTGGGAGAGGAAGTCAGGCACTGCAACAACAACAAAACATTTAATTGACTTTCAGAATAAAATGCGACACCGGATATTATTTAACCTTACTACAAAAACAAACCGACATAATAAGAGGAGCCAGACCAGGAGTCAACAGGTTTGAGGTTTTACAGCCAAACATGAACAAGGAGAGGATCATCATCTGTGGGAAGTGTGGAAACTCTATGGACTTGCGACTCCGGCAGTCTTGCAGTCCTGCTACGTGCAGGGGTAACACCCAGCTGGTGTGAGAAGACGGATGACAGAGCACACTGTTAAAATGCAACAGAAGGGATATGGATCTGGTGTAAGAAGCAACACACCTGATCAAAATTTTAGGACCAGTTAAAAATTGCAAGAATTTACATTTTGCATTTTGGATCAAAATGCAAAAGGAAGAAACTAGAGTGAGGAAATACTTGATGCGATGGATTCTCCTTGTCGTGCCAGTAACTTCGAAAGCCACCAGGACTGTCGAGGTTCTTTTTTTTTCACAAGAAAGTAAAACTTTCAACTTTCAGTGTCCCATGTGTGGGGCTCTCTTGCAAAATTCAAATGGGAAATTTTGTAGCGTTGAAGGAGATGAGGCCTTTGAAGATGTTTTTTGAATCCACATTTGTGTGCAGATTTTGGCTTTTAAAGGCTGGGGTCGTAAAATTTTGGTCTGCTGATGAACAGACTGTTTCAGTTTAATCATTATTTGCAATATGTTGCGTACTCATTTCTTTTTTTATTTTAAATTGTCTCACTCCTATTTCTTCTTCTTCTTCTTCTTTTTTGGCATTTTGAAACTCTACTTAAAACCTCCTTGAAGATCCACCAGTGCAAAGCCGACTAAAGATGCTCATTTCAACCACTTTACGCTGAAATCAAGTCTTTTCAATCATTACTCAGAGAACTGAAAGTGCATCAACTAAACAAGCTTGGATTTTGGTTTATCTTCGTCAGTGTGGAGCAGACGTCATGTCTGTCGAGTTTCCTTTATTATTTCACATTCATGTTTCGTGTCTCGTCTTCTCTGTTTTGCTTTGAATCACTAACCCTTGTCTCTGTTTTCGATGTGTTCCTGTCTGTCCTGCACTTGTCTGGTCATACCTGCTCCCTGATTGTTTCTCTCCTCTTGTTTCCCATCACCCTCGTTACATCTTGTATTTAACCTCATTTTTCTCACAGTTTTCATCCCAGGTGTTTGTTTTTTTTCTTCATAGTGCCGGTCATTGTCATAGTCTCACTGTCTATGAACCCTGCCTGCTTATTTTGACCTCACTTTTTTGATTATGTCTGTTACCTCTGTCTGGATTCATTAAACCCTTTGCCTTTTGGAGCTCTGGTATTGTGTACCTTGTTCGTTGACAGGATCTGCATGTGACGATGATGACTTTCTTTGAGTTGTACACCAGCATACCTCAAATTCACTGAACTGTACTCTGTTTAGGTTGGATTAGACCGTGTAAATTCACACATATGTACTCAGCATGTCATCATGCTCATTTTCATTCTGATACATTCTCTTCCCCTGCCTTCATTACATCCACTTCAAACCCCCACATAATATATTCACATTTTCTCACTGAGTTATTGAAGTGTTACATAATCAAAGTCCTCATAAATTTCCTTCGAACCAATAGCTTAAATTGCTCACACTTTGTCATTTTCTTACAGTGTCAACATATTTAATTTTTACACTGATTTGTAATCACTGCTGCGTTTCTGCTCTGCTGCTCGGCTTGAAGAGGCCTGGAAACACTTGTTAGTCTTTGTCAGATCACTCGTCGGTGGAGAAGTTTGTTGATCGCTGCACACAGATGTAATACAGCGATCTTTCCACAAGATATAGAGTTGCAATCAGACGGCGCATGTTACAACCCAATCATTACACTACAGGACTACTGAAAGGTCTGCTTTGATATTTTCCGACAGAGTGGAGCTTTGAGTCAGGACGGTAACAGCTTACAAGGTTGATTCACAGTGTGTGGTACGTGTAATGACTGTGGCCTGGGTTTAAAGGTTGCCTGGGTCATGTTGTCCGTGTTTACCCATCTCTCACTCTGCAGGACGTCCAGGAAACATATGGAATTCCCATCGGCCACTCTCTGGTCCAAAAAGAGGCATCATTGGCCACTTTATGAGTGTATCAAGCTTTTAAACTGCGGTTAGATCAAAGCCCAGCTTGTTCAACTTCATCTGGTTCCCCCCTTTGGCTTTTCATCACATCACAAGGACAAGGTGAGGCCTTGGAAGGGTCAGTCTGAGTGATTAAAAACGAGATGAAGGTGCAACATACTTCTGCTGCTGGGTAAAAAAAATCCATGAAGTCTTCACATTGGGTAAGTTTTTATCTCTTGAACAAAGACCAAATTTAGAGCTTTATTCTCTTTACCTGAACCCAAAGCCTAGAGGTTAAACTAAAAAACAAAAAGTGTCTTTAAGGTAAGAAAATGACCATTTAATGAGAATTCCCAACATGAGGTCTTCATAATTTGACTCATCTGAACATGAAAGGGCTTGAAAGAAGCACAGGTTTGGTTTTTCATCAGTTGACATTAATAATTGAAGCTCACCAAGTCTGCAGTTTGAAGTTGAGAAGAAAGAAGAGAATCATGAACTAGAGTAAAAAAAGAAAGAAAGAAATTTGGTTCTCAGATGTATATGGACAGGAAGTATATTATAAATTTTGGTTTTTGATGGTCTGTGAATCAGGATTTTTAGTCGGAGGCTCAGATTAAGGAACGTGTCCCTGTAGCCTCTGGGGCTTCTGTTGCAAAGCTTTTCAACTTTGTGCTGCGTTCTTGAAGGTGAGGTCAGGTAACACAAAAAAAAGGAAAACTGAAACTTCTGGATGAAAGGTTTTGATAATAGGTTTTCAAATCAATCTCGGTGTTTAAATTTAATTTAAAAAAAGGAACATTAATTTAATCAAGATGCAGAGATTAACAGATGTGCGTCCAGCCCTGGCTTCGAAGAATCAGACGAGTCCTGATATCGGAATAATTATTTAATCATGAGAAATGGAATAGATCATCTGACTATTTGCTCTGCTTGAAAATGTGTTTTATTTTTTGAGTTGTTTTCTCCAGCCTCTGGTTGTGATGTGATATATCCACCAGATGTTGTCTTTGGGGCATCTGAAAGCTGTTTGTTGTTTACCATTGAACAACAGAAAACTTCCATAACAACAACATAATAACATGAGAAAAGCATCAGTGCCAGCTGTTGGTAAAACGAGTGAGATTCAGGGCTGGAGAAAAACACAGCACACATTTCTAAAACTGCAGCGCCAAAGAGTTCAAAAAATAAACATGAAAGGGTTTCAGTCAGGAGATTTTCACCATTTTTTGCCAAATGAAGGTGCAGTTAAAGTTGGCGTCATAGGCTCTGCTTCTTATACTGCTCCTCTCATCCCTGCATGGGTTAATGCATACAGAGATTTCTAACACGAGGAAGCCGGGATGGAGTAGGCCAAGTTTAACCAGCAGCATAGTGTAAGTAGCTCAGGTGTTAGATTATGGTTACGTACCTGCCAATATTAACCCACATTTATATGACAACAATTCACTGTTTCACTCGAAAACGCAAAAAATGCAGAGAAAAAAAAATCCACTTTTTCCATGTAAACAAGAGGCGGAAACGCAACGATACTTTTGCATTTCAACCTAAAACCATTCTCATGTAAACAGCACATTACACTACGAAAAACCACAAGACCCCCTCCATCCCACCCCACCCTCACCTACATTAAAATCATGTCTGTTTTTTTTTTTTTCATAAGGTCTGATCTATCAGGTCCTACACAGTATTCATTAACAAGGCTTTAATTGTTATTGTAGTATCTGCAAAAGAGACCCTAAGACAAGATCAAGGTTTGATGAACACAGTTCACTGAACCACTTAATATCAGTAAACTATTGGTTGTAACCACACCAAAAAAAACACACTTGTTTCTCTATTTAACTCTTGGACAAGTGCGTCCCAAAAACTCTCTCAGAAAACACACAGCACCATGCACGTTGGCTGCATCGCCGGTGATGCATTCACTGAACCTTGTAATTCTAAAACACAAAATAACACAAAATAAATGTGTTGGCAGGTTTGTTGTTTTGACAATGCAATAGCCGTCTCTGGTTCTGGTTCCAACAGTGTGAGATCCAAGCTCAACCTCCTTTGAGCTTTGAAGGCTTAACTAATTGATAACTGGTAGCGTTTGTCACTCTAAGCCATCGCTCAACAGATAACGGAATAGATCTTTTTTTTTTTTTCTAACTGAGGACAGACACTACAGCGTGAAAAACCAGGGATTTGGCATGAGAGCGTGTGAAGCTAGTCTAATGCATGTCATGGCCAATGTGTGGGCGTTGGCAGCTGTGTGGTTAGAAAGAGCTGTGATTGGTTGAGCAGGATTGGAGTCAATGATTGGAACATCAGCCTCTCAGCTGATAACAGCTGGGCGTATGACTTCCTGCATGAAATAACACAATCTTCATTTAGTGCTAACTTTGAATGTAAAATTAAAACATATATGTAGATCATATCCATGTCAAATTAGCCTACTACAACTCTGCAGAATCATTAAATTGATCTCCATCTTCTTGAGTCTGTATGGGGGGCAGGGAACTACTTGAATAAGTGAGGGAAGGTCTGCATTAAAGTCTTGAGTTCATGTGATCACCGCACAGCTCCCAGTTCTACTGTCTTCAAATGTCACAAGACTGTCCAACATCGTTTAAGTGGAAGCAAGTAGTACAGGCTGTAAACTAGTCTAAAAGGAAGCAAAAGTGCAAACACAGTTCATCAACACTACGAGAACCTTATTTATGATGAGTAAACCAATGTGCTTATCTCAGAATCTTCCTTGGGCTCTCAAGGGGAGTAAGGATGGATGTTTTTTGAGAGCAGATCATCAAAGGAATCTTGCCCACAGCTTCTCGTCCAGTTCAAAAGGAAGAATCTGAAGTCAGCGCTGAAAGTTCAAGAGGAGGATCCTCATAAAACACTAATCCAGTTTCCATATGAGCTGCTGTCTTTTTTCTCCCCGTGTCAGGAAGTTTTCCACTCGTTATGTTATTCAATCTTAACACTTTCCGTTTGGGTGTATCGACTCCTGCACACATGCCTCAGCTCACTCATCATTCCTACCCCACCATCCTCCCTTTTCTCCCCTCCAATGACATCAGACTTCACGTCCCTGATGTCCTCTCAAGAAACGTGAAATATGACCCAGCTGTGGCGTTTCGACTCAACCTTGAACTGTGATCATGACTCGACCACATTGTCGGAGCCAAATGCGAGACGAGCAGTCCTCTGCTCTGCACTTTGTGTGCTTCTCTCTCCTTTGCATGCCACAGCGGTGATTTGAGAATATCAAAGTGGTCACTCTGAGTGTTAATAAGGGTTAAAATGCAGGGATTGACCTTTCAATGATGTCTGATACACAAACTTTTTCCTCCCAGCTTTCATATTTGAATATTTTCCTCTCAGAGATTCAAATGGTAGGTGTTGTGTTGTATCTGTGCGGCACTTTCTAAAGATCACCCGTCAATCACGCGATGCGCCGTAGTTCATGTTGTATTTATAGCCAACACGGGGCTTTCTGTTAATCAGCAGACACAGGAAGCTTTCAGGAAATTGCCACAGGTGAAATCCCTCTTAATAAGAGCTATAAGCAGTGTCAGTAAGTGGGAAGGTGGGTTATAAGAAGAAAGCCATGATAGTGACTTTGTGAACTGTATTGTACTGATTTTTCCCCCACAATCCTTTGCAGTTCACCCGTAAGTTACAACAGATATGAAGGGAAAAAAAGAGCCTTTTATACTGTAAACAAATACTACATCAACATTTCTAAAACCTCAAATTAAAACAAGGAAATGCTCTCCTTAAACCTTGAACAGATCCATTAAGGAAAAATTTATCCTGTCCTCACTTTCTACCTTAACATCACGACCTGAGAGAGAGAAAGGTTGCTTTAGCCGTTCGACAAAATCAATGATCCACTCTCACCTGAAACCACCTGCACAACCCATTCATGCTTTGTCATTTATAATTTCTCACATCCTGCTTGTGGCGCAGCAATTACCAACAGGAACAAAGTGCCGAACGTTCTTAATTATCCGTCAACAATGGCAGAGTAGCTCAGCTGGAAAGCACTCAATGACGGGAACCTTTTCTCTTCGGAGACGCTGACAGCCGATCAACAGGACTCCAGGTGATTCAGTCACCCTCTGAGTTTGAAGAATTTTTTTAATACAAAATACATTTAAAGTGCTGTTTCCAGATGTTGAGAAAATGTGGTTGACAGGTCGGCCCCTGTATTCCATAGGATTCCAGTCCTGCAGCGACATGTCGAACATTCACCTTCTCTGATATTTAAGACTATAATAACAATACAGTAATTGTTTCTCAAGTGTCTTTCTTCTGTTTCTGTATACTTTGACTGTACTATTTTATTTTATTTTATTTTATTTTATTTTATTTTTTTGGCCTCAGACTTTACAAATCTTTACAATAAAGTGTCGCTATAGAGCCTGGGGACAGCAACACAATGCACATTCCAGAAATCAAATAATTTGTTCTGTTTTTCTTACTTTTTATGTTTTTTTTTATTTTTTTTTATCAATACTTCCTCGCAGCCTAATCGAGAGTTTGACCATGCGCGCATGCTTACGTGCGTTACATCAACAGTGCCGAAGTCGATTTTGTCCCTCCACACTGTAGAACAATAGGCCCTTCAGTCTGATCAATCAAAACAACTTTCAAACAACAATTATGTTTTGTGTTTTTTTTTTCTTACAACAAAAACAAGGAGGGGAGGGGGGATTATTGATGGGTGATGTCCTGTCAATAACTTCCTTTGTTTCTAGTTTTCATTATAAAGAACACTTTTATTTATTATTCATCCTGCATGAAAGGTTCATAAGCTGAGTCTGATCACAGTTTACAGCCATAAAGTTCCTGTGAGGACTTTCGAAGTGATATTGAAAGAGTATATATATATATATATATATATATATATATATATATATATATATATATATATATATATATATATATATATATATATATATATTGTCTGTTCATAATCCATGATTTTAGATGTGATCATAGGCTGTGAAATATGTTTTTCTTAATCTAATTTCTCAGCATTTGTGGTCAGACCAGATTTTCCAAAGATAACATGAACCCAGCTGAAAAGGATTTCTTGGATTTATTTTGTAGTGATGCTGGACACTGGAGCTAGACTGTCAGACAGAAAAGGGACATCAGAGAAGAAAGCTAAAGAGGAGAGTGATGTAACATGGTCTAAAACTCGGGCTAACCTGTTTGTGATAATGTTTATTCCAACCAAACTCGGAACACTAAACAGTCTGCTCACCTTCTGGACACAAAACTACAAACTGAGTTTCCAAAGTTTGATTTTTGTCACCTTTCAAACAATATCTCAGTGCAACTAAAAAAGAAAAGTAGTGCTAAAAAAAAAAAAAAAAATGTGCACCTTGCAGAAGTCACGTCTTTATGACAATGGGTGATGGTGCTCATGGGAAACAGAGTCTTTATCTTGGAAAAACACTACTGTTTCCAGTCACAGGTGTCTCTGCAATCAACACTGAACAGATCGTCCTTACAGCGCCTTTAATCAAACTCAAACATGTCATAAACATATAAACTGTCTGATTTCAAACAGTAGTGAGATGAAAGGCTCCACAGTGACATGAGATGTTCAACGTTTAAACCTCTTTAGCTTCAGATGTTCTGCTTGCCTCATGGCATTACTTTCCTCCAGGGAATTTAATCTAACGACATGTGCAATGTAAAGATAACCACAGAGCCAGATCCCATGTGGACACATACAGCTGCTCACATTCCAATTAATGTGTATGTTTGTGTTCGTGTGTGTGTGTGTGTGTGTGTGTGTGTGTGTGTGTGTCTGTGTGGTGTGTGTGCGAGGGGTGTGAGGGGTTAGATATTGGCAGGGCTTGGAAAGTGTTTCATGGGAAAAGATCCTGATTCAGACAAACAATTATTGTGCCAACAGCTGTCACACACTGAGGATTCTCCATGCACTGCTTTGCACAAATGTTGTGTACATGTGTTTCCTTGTGTGTGTGTGTGTGTGTGTGTGTGTGTGTGTGTGTGCATGAGTTACGTTTATTGAAACAAACTTAGTTTCTGTTTTAGCTGCCCCACTTGCAGCCTCATCCTGAGACTATTTTTACTTCTGTGTTTTGTGCCGAGTCACGTAAATATTTTATAAATGTCGGTGTAATTAAATAAAGACTTCTGGTCTCCAAAGCCTTCATCAACAAGACTTTCCCCCTTGTTGAGAAATCGGTCGACATGAAGAGCTTGCAGATGAATTTACTGTGAAATACCTGTTCTCAACTTTAAGAGCCAAGTTGTCAAATGTCAGAGTGAGACACGCCAGCTGCTCTGTTGGGCGTAAAATCAACTTAAATGTCTGTATTCTGTCCCAGCCCTGGAGGTACAAGGGAAACTGTATCTGATTTTTATTTCCCAACAGCTACAGTTGGTGCAGTTTTTAAAATTTTTATATATTTATTGCAACAACTACCATATTTAGTCCAATGTAAGACGAAGTTATTATTTTCGTTGGATATAATGTGAAAAAAGTGGGGTTGTCTTATAATTGGGGTCTAGACATTGGCAGAGGTTCATCAGTTTGTGAAAAACTGCGTTGAAAAATTGTGGAAACATTTCTGAAAAATGGTCCTCAGTGGAAAACCGGGGCGAATTGAAATATCCCAAATATGTTCAAAAGATTCCAACAAACTGGAAAAATCTGTGCACACTGGTCGAAGATTAAAGTCAAAACGCAAGCTACTATGCAGCTGTGCTCGGTCTTTTTCCACCTCCTCTTCACTGTTTCCAGTTGTATGTACTGTCTCATCTCTCAAAGAAGGCATGAGAAAAAAAAACAAAAATAACAAGAAATGAAGCTTTTCTCCCAGAAAGAAAGATCCGGAAACAATCAATCTGCATGACTAAAAACAGCAATACATCGCCTACTTTTGTTCCACTGGAAGATGAACTTTCATGAACTCTTCTATTTCTTAAAATGTCACTTGAGAGGTCGCCATTTCTATACTTGGAGCTTTTATAAAATCCCCTCTTTTAAAGCCACAAATACCCGAAAAAGGAAGAAAATAAATGTGGACACATTTATGGATACGATAAGCACGACCCCATTTAAAGGCACTGTGTATTCTCGGCACACTCTGCAGAGAGCTCGGAGGACTCAATAAAAACCAAATAATCTACAATTAAACAGAAGTACAGAGTCAAGTTTTCCACAGCAAGCCTCAATAATTACATCCACTTAATCTAATCTGTGTGAGCCACAGCAGTCAGTAAATCCAGAAACTCCATTTAAACGGAGCAACATACAAAAGAAAAACGGGGAGCGATGCGCCGCTTTTTTAGACTGCTTTAAGACGTTTAAAGTGACAGATGGACTGGGATTTGATCCTAAATTCAACACTTGAAACAATCAGGTTACATCAGAGAGGGGGACTAATCCCCAATTTATTCAGTGAGAGAAAAGTCTTCTTTGTGGAAGATGTCTTCTGATAATTAAATCCCTGTATTTTATGGCTAATGAGTTCACAGTGGTGTTCTTTCTTCAGAAAAGGTTAGGTGGTCTCCTGGGTGGCAGATTATAGTGTTTCCATTAAGCCTGCTCTCTTGGCCTCTCCTCTTTGTTCCCTCACCCTCCGACTCTCCAGGGAAGCACTCCATGAGTTCCAGAGTCGCCTATTTGCTCGTGAGTCAGTGCCGCGTCCCCTCAGCGGCCCTTCATCCGAATCTGACATCTGATTGGCTCATGGTGTTGCATTCAAGTCCTCTTAGCGTGCTTAAGTGGAGCAGCTCAGTAAAGACCTAAGATACACTTCCCTTGAGCTGGAGAAAAAGATGGGGAGGTGAGAGAAGGGGTAAACATTGGAATTAAATTCTTTGAAGTCAGATGAAGACAGATGGGGGGAAAAAATCGAAGAGGGGAAAACAGGTAGAGACAAAACAGAAGAGACACCTTTGTAAGAGGTAAAAGCTGTGTGTTTGTGCATGCAGGGAGTGTGTAATGTGTTTGATGGATTAGGAACGAGAGGACTTTTACTTTTCACAGAAAGAGCTAAGTAATTCAGTCATTTAATAACTCTTTTCTTATCTGAGCTAAAATCTGATTAAGATTCTGAGCTGATGGAGAAAGAGACCCAAAAAGAGATCGAGACATTGTCATACTAAAATTAAAACTCTTGTGGCTCTGACTCACTAATGAGGAGTGTTGAGAAAACTTGCAGTTTCAAAATGTGTCTGCGGAGCTCAAGATCTTCAGCTTGAAACATTTAAGAAGCTAGAATTAAGAAGCCAATAGCACCATCTTATCGAAAACGATTCATCAATGTAACGTAATAAAGTTTACCCCGATTCAGTATCCATCCGTTCATCCAAGAAATGATTGGTACCATTGTAATGAAGCTCCAGGCCTGTGGGGGCACTGTGGGTTCTGGTGTAATGTGATTTACTAATTTCAAAGATCCCTCTGAACTAAACAGATGCTCAACAAAAAGCAATATTCTTAACTTTAAGTCAGTCACTAAACATTACACGTTTGGACTCATTTTGGATGTAGACATAAAATTGGAAAAGGAGGAGTCAAAAGTCATGTCTTGGATGTGGGTTTTGCCTAGCAGTTAAGTTGTGCTCCTTTATAGCTAGTATTCAACTTTCCTTATATTTCCTCCCTCCTGTTGTGCAACTCTTACATAAAACCTGATATAACAAAAAATAAATAAATAAATAAATAAATAAATAAATAAATAAATAAATAAATAAATAAATAAATAAATAAAAGATTGTGTTTAAGCTCTGCCGTAAAACACTGCAACAATACAACAAACCTACCCAACAGTTTGAGCAGACATCACACAGATGTTTTACACACTGTGGCCAAAACTAAACCTGCGGATCACTTTTCACAGTCCGATCCTTATCTGGAAGGTCCTTCCAGAGTCATTGGGAACAAGGGCTCTAAGAAGTTGGCACACACTCATATTGTAAATGTAGATATAGAGTAACAATGCTGGATGTTATAAATGTATTAAAATGTTTGCAGGTCAGACTCAAACCTCTGCATATTCTTATGTTGTAGAAATATGTAAGCTGATCAAAACAGTCCATTCTAAAAATAGCACAAGATCCTTATGAGACTTGCTGAAATGATGATGTCATCAAATAAGGATCTCCTAACTTCTTCATGGCATGTATCAAGGGGCAGGCCTCAAACACCAAGGTCTGCCCATATCTCTGCCCCCAACAGGCCTCCAGAAGGCTTGCATAAGGAGAGCCTTAAAGAGACAGTAGCTAAAACAAAGTGTTTCAGACAGAGGCTAAAATTAGGCTTCTCTAAAAAAACATTTTTTTAGCTGTAAAGTCACATTCGAAGGTACTCCAAGGGCACAAAAATATTTTTTTTTTATTTTAAATAGCACAATACTTTTTTAAAAGTCAGCAGATATAACTGAATGATGTCATGACTTAGATAATCAAACCGAACTGAATGTGAGATTCTTGGTGAAATCCAGCCCTATAATGAAACTATTTAGCATGAATGTTTTGTTTCGTAATATGCCATTGCAGGGTGGCTGTGGCTCAGAGGTGGAGTTGGTCGTCTCAGCATTGAAAGCTGGGAGGTTTGACCCGAGGTCCTGCTCTCCACCCACCAAAGTGTCCTTGAACAAGGCACTTAACCCTGAACTGCCCCCCAGTGGCTGTGCCATTGATGAGTGCTGGATTAGTGATGTGCTATTTACCTCTGCTATTAGAGCATGAATATGGTGTGAATGGTTGAATCTTGAATGTTATGAGAGAGAGTGTGATATAAACACAGTCCAGTCTTTGTAATACAACTTTCTTATATAATCTAAGTAGAAATTTTACATGACTATCCCCCCTTATCCTATGCATTTTAAAACCTGCTCAACAGAAGTGATTTATGCTGCAGAAAACGGCATAGAAATAGCTGAAATAGCTGAGTTGAAATAACCGGTTTGAATAACTTTGCTACTTTTGAAAAATTCTTGGTAAGAAAAAGAGCTGAAAACTGAAAACAATGGGTCATAAAAATGTAGAGTCTGCCACTCTGAGCACGTATGAATGTGGCCACAGCATACTCTGTGAAATCTGCAGCCTCCCCTCAGAAGAAGATGATTTATAGGCCGCCGTCACAGGCGTGTCATGGAGGGAGATTAGAGTCCTCCCAGGTCCGACCATCAATACCGTGAATGGCGACTCGAGTGCCCTGCCTCCAGATAAACAGGAGGACGGCAGCCTGGAATTGATTGCCTGAGTGCCACATCTGTCATAAAGCTAACCAGAAGGTGATCGGGCTGGACAGCGGGAGGCAGAGAATGAGATTTTGTTTTGCTTTGGCTTTGAGTGAAAAGATCCATGCGGATCTTTATTCATCAATCTATTCATGCGTCTTGTGGATGGTTATTCTTCGGCCTCGCTCACTCACATGCTGCTCCGAACAGCTCTCTGCTTCTCATTCAGTGAATTGCACATATTCACACCCAGGAGCTTTGCAGTACAATTAGTTTGTGTTCTGCCGGCCAGTGAGCAGCTGCACTTGAGCAGGTGGTGGGTAAGTGCTTTTCCACAGCACACTCCAAGTGAGAGTGTGTGTGTGTGCGTTTGAGGGTAGTAATTGCTGTTTACCCCTTTTGTTAAGGTTATTCTAATACATAGATTAAAAAACTAAGCTCATTTAACACCACATTTTCACATTTATAAGAGTGAATTAACTGAAAATATTAAAGCTTGTTGGTGCTGAGTGGTTACGAGATATTTGCTATAAAGAAATTATACAAATTGAGAGTTGGTGATGAGTTTCTAATGTCACCAATGCACTAGAAATAAGTTTGAAGCCATTCCTAAGAACAATTGGTGGGCTGCTTTGCTCTGAACAATCTATTTGGCTGTTCTTTATCCGCCTCCAGCATCACACTCTTTCTTTCTGAGCTTTTAAAAGAAAAAAAAAAGATCATTTCAAACTTTATGTTTCATAAAATGATTTCTCATGAGTAAAAACCAAGTAACGCTGATTCATCTTCTCCTTGCCCTTTCTGCAGCCCTTCAGTTCCAGCTCCGTCTGAGCCAGGCCATTTGAGCTCCTGTCTCTTTGAGGCCAAGTGCACTTTCCTCTCATTTGCCAGCTTTCCAAATGCTCACCAAGGAGCAACCCATCAGCTGTGTTTGCGACCTTCCTGAACAGAACTTGAAACTTCAGGCCTCTGCAGATGGGTTGCAAAATTTTCTCTCCAGACTGATGGAGTGGTTGCACTTTCTCTGCACTTCATAAACTGCAGCGGCTGGAAAAGAAGCTTTCTAAGGACACCTGCGACGAGCAGATGTTGTCACCATAGACTTTATAGACTTGTGTCTGCCACCCTCGTACGTCCTCAGATTTAATGAAGACTGGGGACCTTGCAGAGAGACTACAGTGGTTAGCTCATTAGCAAGAGCTATAGCATCAGGGATTCTGAACCTGAAGCAATTTCTGTCCACATCTTTTCCAAGGAGGCATCCTTGGTCTATCCACAGCTCCACCAGTTCCTCCTTCTGCCTCAGTCCAAGAAACCTCCATGCTCTTTTGCTTCCTGGTTGTTTTGTTGCTAGTATGGGCTAGCGAGAGTGCTCCATTTGATTGAAGCCTGCAGTAAAAACTCACTTATTTAAAAGCGCTGTGAGGACTGTCCGTTTGGTGTCGACGGCAGTGACACCTGTGGCCAGAATCGGTAGTGCTTCCCAGGACAAAAGCACATGCTGTGTCCCAGATCGTGTACTTACACGTTGTGCACTCTGCACCTACTGGACCAGTGCACAAAATTTAACTTATTATTAAATTTCATTTACTGTAAACTAAGATTCAGAACCATTCACTTGTGTTTTTCTGCTGATCATTGATTACATCCATCAAATATCGTTTGATTCGTTGCCACCCCTTCCACGTAACCAAGATGGCGACCTTTGAGTGTGGGAAGTGTCCAGTGTTCCAAACTTAACTCTTTGCCCATTTTGAATGTACCAGCTGAGAAATCAAAGTTTATAAGTGTGTTTTTCCATACTGTCAGTGAGAACGTACTCATGAACTCTAATAATAAGTGTAAGTGCAAGTGCAGAAGTACTTGATTTGGGACACATCAACTGTTTCTCATGAGCACAATCACCTAATGTTGTAAAGATTGGTATTTAGGTGCTCTTAAACAATGGTTGTCCGTCTCTATATGTTAGTACTGTGAAAGGGTGGCAACCTGTCAAGGATGTTCGCCGTCTTACACCCAATGGCAGCGGAACTCTTAACTTTGAGGTTCCTTTTAGTTTATCTCCATCTGTCTCTGGGATGCCAAATAAAAACAGCAATCCCCACCTCAATGGGAGAAAAGTCTCTGAGTTAAGCCTCTCTCTTTCTCTCTCTCTCCCTTTCTTTCTCTTGGCATAAACAAAGCTGCAGATCAAAGACAAAGGGTCTGAAACGTCTCCGTAGAAATTGTTTATCGCTGATGGGTGAACTCCGACCTCCGTAAGCCACAAACTTCACATCCGATCCAGCATCAGATCCAAACTTCACAGACAGTCTCAGTGAAAGTTTTATGCACCCACTTAGTCCAAATATGACACAGTCTGAAAATCTGACAAGGAGGTGTGGAATTGAGTGCAGTGAGCTATTAAATTAAAAGTAATTCCCTGATTGTTGGTCGGAGGAGGGCTTGTAGTTTGTAAAGGGAAAAAAGAGAAAGTCTGTTAATCTTATTCAGTGATTCCTTTATTTACTGAAGCTGCAAATCTACACCTAATAGTTAAATGAGCAAGCTCTTAATCCAATTGAACTGAAGCCTTTCATTAGACTCTGTCAGGGACATGATAATTCAAGCATGTCCACTCTGTGTTAACTTATATTACACTGTCAAATGGTATTAAAAGTTGATTTAAAAACCTTGTTCAAAATCTAAAGAGCCTCTGAAGAGCCATTTGTCTTCATATAATGCACATATGATAAGTTATCATGTGCACACAGCATAATTTATCTCGTGCACTGAAGGGTTATCTCGTGTACCCAAAGTAATTACAAGTTTTTGCATAGGATAATAAATGATCCCCATAAGATCATTACATTGTGTATATAAGATTGATCAAGCCTTGAAAGTTGGTGTTACCAATTCCTACAGGTGTCCCAAGTTTTCCTGATCCCTTCCAACCATCTCTCTGTGTATTATAACAGTAGAGCTGGAAGAAAGTCAAGGTTAGGTCAGTGAGTAGAGTTTCCACCAGCATCCAAAGATACTCAGAAACCTGGACTGGATACTCTGACAGAAAGAGGATCTGGCAGAGCCAAAGTCAAACCAGAATCAGAAGACAAGTTTCTGAGAGTCAACAGCTTCAAGCTTCACAGCTTCTAAGAGGTCGTAGTGTCACAGTCTCAGTTTCGGTTACTGAGAAGAGAAGACTTTGAGATGCAGCTTTGAGAGGTCAGACTGCAGAAAGAGAGACATCCATCACTAACACAGAGTCAGGAGAAGAAAAAAGAGACTTACCTGGGTCATCAAACACCGCCAATGGTCTACTGAAGATGGGAAGATGGTGCTATGGACTAATGAGGCAAAGTTTGAGGTCGTTGCTTCATCATCAGGATTTTTGTATGCTGTACGTCAAGTAGGCGAAAGGATGGTTCCTCAGTGTGACATTAAATGTAAACATGGAGGAGGAAGCATGATGAATCCAGGGTCTTGGACTTGTACCGAGTGAGAGGCACCCTGAACCAAAAACAGTTCCCACAGTATTCTACAGTACCCTCTTGGTCAGGGGTTCATCCTACAGCAAGATAATGAGCCAAAACATAATGAGTCCAAGCTCTGCCAGAACAACTTCAAGAATAAAGAAGAAGATGGTAAAAAATAACAAAATAAAATAAATGTAATTCCTGTTTTTGATCATATTTTTTAACTTCTGTGTAGCAAACTTGGCCAAATTTCCATGACATTAGTAACTCAGTTATAAAACTGATTTTGTTTGACACCATCCATTGACCCGGCTCAGAGAAAATATTAACGTAATGCTGTGTAGTATTTCAGTATCAGTCAAATCATCAAGAGGAAAATAGCACAAACAGCGATTTTTTTTAGACTAAGGATAATCAAAAATCTCAAATTGATCTTTGTTCAAGATGTGTTTGTACATAACCATGACTTAAGAATAGAAATAGATATTGATTTCCATTGTGCAATAAAGGTGCATAAAAAGTAGTAAATGAGTAACAACATAAAAACAGTCGATAAACATAAATAATAAATAGGACTCAGAAGCACACACACAGCATTCAGATCATTGCACTGTCCCCAATAATTGTTCTCTAAGCACTATTATCAAGCACTATTTTGCATCAAGCACGGTTATTACTTTTGAGTAAAATCTGTTCTTTTTTTTTCTTTAAACATTTGCCCTTTTTTTTTCTTTCTTATTCAGGTCATGAATACTTTTTTTTGTTTGTTCCACTCAAGTAAGACAGAAACATGTCTCCACACACTTTGAGCTGCATCTGTTTATACTAGCTCTGTAGACCATGAATGGAGCATTGTGTAACACAAGCTGCTGTTTCATCTCACGTTGACTCATCAGTTGAAGGATATTTGAAGAATTCTTTGACATTTGGAGTATGAAATGTTGTGGTCTGTGTTTTAGTGACTAATGCCACAGCTATCAGTTGTTCAGAAGCGAAACGTTGGCAGCAGAGTTTCAGACGCTGTATCAGAAGAGTGAGTCAATCCCAAAGCACTCATTCGAAGATGTATCAAGGTTTAGCAGAGACAAGACTACAGGATGCAGGAGTCACACAACAAAAGTTCCCCTCAGGGTGGAGCTTGAAATGCTTTTTCTCCATTATCATTCCTCAAACACGGTGGCTTACGCTTCACAGCCACATGTTAACACCCTGTAAACAGACTATTATAGCTCCAGCTGTGAAAACAAAGAGGCCTGCTATATTCACTCTACACGTGAAAACTAGTATCTCTCTATTATTCATACCTACATTTCTGATTAATGAGGGGTGAAATGGGCTTTTTGATCAGCTGCCAGCAATTTTCCAGACCTAAAAGGCAGAATTTTCAAATCTCTTTGAAGATTTCTGATTTTATCTGTCTGTGCTTTTGGTATGGTTGAAGCAAAATAGATTAAATGATTTAATCCATTAAGGACCAAAACAGGGTTCTGTGATCCTCTCCTGCCTCCAAGCACAGTTCAAATTGTTATCTGGGTTTAATGACCACACTGTAGAAACTGAACTCTAGTCAGTGTTTAGTGTACTTGTTTAGTTTATTTACATTACAATAATCCACTTCAAGAAACTTACAAGAGAATCTTTTGATTGATTGATTTTTTTACTCTTTACAAACAGTTATGGTGTCATTTTCTTTTATATCTTATCTAAATAAAACATTTTTGTCAGGATTTGTCGTGTGATTGTAGCTCATATTTGGACTGAAAAGACAACTTTAGCTAAAATTAGATGAACACTGTCCCACTGCAATGTCCACTGCAGTCCCTACTATGCACCAGAGGGTTAAAAGGTTACCTACTATGTCTCTGTAGACCTGGTGGTGACCAAAACAAAGCTAAAAGAACACTAAATCTGTGGCCTACAGATGCAATTGTTTGGCTATGAACTTCTCCTATTACTCCAAATTAAAGTTGCTTCTCTCCAGTTGAAGATGTTAAAAGGCTTTTGGTTATAACTTAATCTACAGATTTCTGCAGACAAAAATTCAACTTACTTTTCACATCGGTTGGAAAATTAGACTCAATGTACGTGCATAATTCTGTGTTTCATAACTCAATCAGTCTCCTCTGACACCGTTGTTTTCCTGGTGTAGTCATCTCCTGAGTCTTCTACAAAGAAATGGGGAAACAGATCAAACAATTTCTGTTTGCATGGTTTCATGTAAAATTTAACACCATTTTTTGTTTATATGTTTATGATAATTAATGAAATATATAGTTTTAAATAGTTTTTGATTTTTGAGGGCATCTCCCAACCCCCATTTAGGATCCACTGCCTTAAAGGATGACATGTGAAGTCAAATAAGGAAAAGAGTTGTCTTTATTTATTTATTTATTTATTCATTTATTCATTTATTAACCTGGAGGAAGATTCAGAGAAGCCTCCAGCCTCTTCTTTACAGGTTCAGAAAAACTTTGATCCGTCTGATCAGGACACACTTCTGGCTTTATTATATCAAAGTGGGAGACTCTTCTGTGAGTCTAAAATCTGCTGAAAGATAAAAAGCCATGCTGCAAGGGCATGCGTTAAAGGCAGTGGAAATAACATTTTTATGGCAACAACAACCCCCGTGTCTTTATTTCTGCTGCCATATGTGATTTGATTTAGTTTTCTGTACTGTTTGTAAAACATCTGGCTACAATAGGGTTTTAAATTTGTAATGTAACCCAATCTGATTTACAGATTTTCATCAGACATTATTGTTGTCATCACAAGAGTTTCCAAACTCTTATGGAAACTGTAAAAGACCAGACGAACACGTTCAGTCTACTCACTTTATTTCCTCCCGTGACCCTCTTTGGAGTCTTTCTGAGTGGTTGGTTGGGAACAGACTACAAAGCATTTCCAGCCGGCTCACAGCCAACAGCCTCCAGCACCCACTTCTCCCACCCAGCCCCCATGCACCACCATAATTGCAGGGCCCTTGCACCCTTCAACCAAAATGGCTTCCATCCACAGTGATGCACTTTGATTACTTGAGAGGGTTCAGTCACATAAATGTGGACAAAATCAAGAGAAGAGGAAATATACAGTCATCTCCACCATCACTGAAGAGGACTGAAACAAACAAAAAAAACAAAAAACATGATTGACAAGAAAAGGATGGAGAGGAAGAGATGTAAAAATACTTCATAATTACAGTGCAGGAAAAACATATGGATAAATTTTGGATGAATGAAGGAAAAGATGGATTAACCGAGGAAGCTCATTGAGAGAAGAGGAGGAAGAGATAGAAGGACAAGTGAATGAATAAAAAGAATACATTAAAAGATAAGTGATCAATTACAGGGGGGGTGGACATAAAGGCACACAAATATAACAGCCAAAAGATGAATGGATGAGAAAAATCCAGCATGCATACAAAATAGAGTGAACATGAAGGAATGGATTAATGGATGTGGATTGTGGATTGGGGGATAAATAAAAAAAAATAGAGGATGAATGGGTCAATGGTTTTGATGAGATGAACGATTGAGAAGAAGGGATGACTGGATGATAGATAGATAGATAGATAGATAGATAGATAGATAGATAGATAGATAGATAGATAGATAGATCGATAGATCGATAGATGAACAGTTGGTTGAGTTAATGAATGGATGGATGGATGGAAGGATGAATGGATGGATGCATGAATAAAAGGACTGGATGGATGCATCAATGAATGGATGGTTTGATAGATGAAAAAAGGATGGATGGATGAATGAATAAATGATTGATAGGTGGATGGATGGAAAGATAGATGGATGTTTATAAAGGTATAAATCAAGTGGTGAATGGCAGCTGGATTGATGATAGATTGATGAACAGTGATGACGATATGAATTGAGGGGTGAATAGATGAATATATGTAAATTGATTTACAGATATAAAAAATGAAGGGATGGATGAATGGACAGAGAGACAGTATAACTTTTTTTTATCACGGTTTTATCATTTTTCCTTTTCAATGTTGATGTCTTACCAATCAGAGCCCTGTTTTGTGCGGTATCACCCTTTATTATGCACACCCACTGCAGACAGTGTGTGCTGCCAGACAAAGACAAATGGAAACCAGGAGCTTCACACAGCTTGAGACGAGGCCGACCAGACTCCCCCGCTGTGGAACCCCATCCTCCTGTCCAGGCTTACTGACACAGGGTGCTAACAAGTCAAGCCTCCCTTTCATCTTGGCCTCGGGGCGAAGGGAGGGGGAGGGGGGTTGAGGTTTTCTGTTGAAGATGGTGTGAGTGTGTGTGTGTGTTGAGGGTTGAGAGGTTTAGGTAGCCGGCCTCGCATCCGCTGATAGTCATTAAAAATGTATAGACACCGAGGCTCAGCCAGGCCATAATTGATCAGACGACGCCATTTACCACGGCACAGGCCGTTTTTGGCTGCACCTGTGGACCCTCCCCCATCCCAATCCCCCCTCTCCACATCCAGACTTTAACGAGGGATGACGATCAGACAGAAAGAGAGGGGGAAGATAAATGGACATGACACGCCCAGAAGCTCAGGCACAGCCACAGTCATCATTTGCTGTCAGTGTTAGCATTCTGTCATTAGCATATGGTGTTGCTGCTTTGATGCAGTCGAGCAAACGTTTACAGGAGTAAATATGAAGAAGTGTTCATGACAACTCAATCAATGCAGCAGAAAGTGATGTCAGTACATCTGCAGATCCACTTGATACTCGCTAACCTAGGTTAAGATAACAAAGACACTGAGGAGAACGCTCTCAGCACATTTACACCTCAGACTGAGATAACAGCATGGAAACAGGCAAAATGTCTGCAGAGACATAAAGGTAAAGATAAAGCAGTACAAGCTGTAAAGACCAATAAAGAGCTCTAATGCCCCGTACTCCTCTGGAAATCATTCATCCACATGTTTTGACACACGGTATCGACATTTCAGTGCTCAATCATTGATTATTTCACTGTGGCCAGCTAAATGATGGCGACAATCATCCTTCACAAAAACAGAAAAGTAGTGCGCCTCTCAGGAAAAGACTCAGCAAAACAGAAATCAATGGTCAGTGGAGCGCACAGATCAGTTCCTCCTTTCAGAGTCAGCCTGCGTGCTCATCAGATACAAGACGCAATATCTGTTATTGTCCTGAGGGAAATTCAATTTGCAAGGCCAGAAGGGGAAATGGGTCCCATCAAGCAGCAGCACTGGACAACAAACAGCACACTTCCATCCCATTAAAAGTGGTCAAGGTTGAGAGACTACTGCCATCACTGCATTACTAGTGATAGAGAGAGTACAGTACCCCCATCGGCACAAATGATGCTGCACTAATCTGCAAAATCAATGTGCTTCACTTCAAATCAACATTTGAAGTTGATCTTTCATTAAAAAGCTCAGGTGGTGCCCTCAGAGAGCCGGGCTTAAAGTAACAGATACTCAGGGCGCGGTCACACTGGACATCCATACCGTGCCTAAGTACACTTAGCCCTAAAGCCCAGTTCCTTTGGCAAGTGTGTGTTCACTTTATGTATGAGCACAAGCGAGAGTACGCAACGAGGGCAATGCTGCAGCCACTCTCAATAATTGTTTTAAATGGTAACGGGGTTTTACCAACCAATCATAGCTCGTATATATCCACAAGGTGGTGTATTCAAACATGTCTCCACTCTCATCTATGCCTGCTACTCCTACGCCACCCACACTTTGCTGCTATCTTGATGTATCGCCTCCTCCACCCCAGCCTCCTCCTACTGAGTTTCTGTTTGTGCTCTATGAGCTCAGTATGCATGTATTTACCATAGACTGTATAATTAATGGACATAGTCTCCAAGATGTCACCCATCTGTTTCTGAAACAGATTTTTGAAGCAAAACTGCCAGCGCGGCCATATTGGAAATGAGGCAGGCTTGCAGGCTTTGAGTCTCCACAGTAACAGCCATGGGGCGCCCAGCAATCACGTGATCTGAGCTGTGTCCCTGATTGGACGAACTGGCGATCTTAATGTTGTATAAACTGATGAGTTAGAAAAAAATTCAACCCCTGTACAGTGTGTGCTGTTAGTGAAATTAGCGATTGAGACGGGAGACATTCTTTGTACCAGGCTGTAAATGTGCTTATTTTGGCTGTAAAAACGTCTTTTGGCTGACAGCAGATTTTAGCACTTCTGCATTGTCTCGTATTTTCAGACCGCAGGTTGCCACTTGGTATTTACCCAAATGGGGGATTTTGCACTGCACTCCCTGGAAATCCTGGAGCAGACTGCTTGGCTAACTCAGGAAGTACTCTGAAAAGCAGAGCCAACGCCAACTATAACTGTATTTCCATTTGGCAATAAATGGTTAAAATCTATGACAAGAGTGTTCCTGACTGAAGTTGTAGTTTTGTTATCTGTGTTCTCCACTGTGCTGACTCTGATGAGACCGCGCTTCTTGAAAACAGATGCTTCAGGATAACACAAGCAGGCCATGCGTGTGTCTTAAGTCTGGGTCATATTGGAGTAGTGTGATTGCAGGCCGTACTGGCCAGCAGGGGAGCAATGCTATGGGGCAGGGGGCAATCGTGCTAGAATATGGCATGGTTCTGATGGTCACTGTGACTGCACCCTCTGTCTTTTTTTTTGGAAACTGTAGTAAAATATAGTCTAAACAGTAACAGCTGCGGGGTGGTGTATATGCAGGATTGACTGACTGAAATAATCAGCCGGGGTTGTGTTCATGGTTATAAGGGAAATTGGACTTAGTGGGACACCTCGATACTGTTGCATTTTTAATAGTGTTTGTACAACATTGGGGCTCAATCAAGCACAGAGATGAAGTGCTCATGAGGAGCTTGCCAGAACAAAACTTGATTGTGGGCTTTACTGAATTTTTCAAACAAGAATGAAAACTTTGCCAATTTTTTTTATTCAAGGATAAGATAATTAAATGAGAAAGTATTTTATTTAGTCCACTACAATGTAGTATTTTATTTGATTTTTATTTTTTTAGCTAAATGCAGGGTGCTGCAAGAAAGGACGAGCACTCAGTGAAGACACCTCCCCCATGACCTTCTCTACTGATTAGTCACTCACTACCAAGCACCCCAAAACTCCAAAGCCTGGAGACAGATGGGATGCATCACTGAGGTTATCAAGTGGACGCCTCCTTTCACTGGTGTTTCATTAAGTTAGACCTACGACGCCAACACAGCAGAGAGAGGAAGAGTCTGTAGAAAGATGAAAGTAAAGGGGCAGGGGAGGCAGAGGCTAGAAAAAAAGGAAAAGACAAAGATGGTCTAGGCTTAAAAATAAAACAAAATAAAATCTTTATTTAAAAAGCCATTCATCTGACCATCTTCAAACTGCTCTCATAAAAAGCAACAAGTTTTCATTTATAAGAATGATGCTGATCCATCTTAAAGCGCCCATATGGAACTTTTTTTTAAATTTACAGATTTTTGCACCACCTGTGGACAACATGATGCCTTCACAAATCTTTATCTTGTCCTGTGCATCAGTAAGTTGTGTTTCCAGACTCCTCCTGCTGTACTTTTACAAAAAAATATCACACAGTATTAGTCTTTGCAGCACATCAGTATATAAGAAGGCCTTTTTCAATCCTACCCTCTCACAGTTGTTCAATTGCAGTCACTGGCAACAACTTTAATGATCAGTCTTGTTGATTATGGTCACATTTGTAGAGACAATCGCATTATTTCAGTCTGTTTTATAATCTACACTCCAAAAATTGAAATCCAAGCAAGTGTTTCTGTCTTGTCTCTCAAAAAAAGACATCTTATCAGACTCAATATGAGCCTCAACTGACGAGTCCAGGAAAGGGTCTCGATTCAAGATAATAAATGACAAAACTGACACTTGAATTAGTTTGAAGTGAGTATAAAAAAACTGCCATTGGGGTAAGAAAAAAAAAATACTGGTTAAGTTTCTTGAAAGAAGATATTTTTCTTTTGATAAAGACATTTTTCTGGACTTGTCAGGTGGATGTGGCTCATATTTAGTCTGATTAGATGTTTTTACTTGAAATATGACATAAGACAACACTTGCTTCGGTTCCATTTTACAGTGCACTGAAAACTCTTCACATTGGTTGCTAACAGGAAATTGTTTCTTGAGAGGAGGCCGATGTTAAATGTCTCATTTTTTAGACCTCAGATGTAAAATACCATTCTGCAAACATTAACACTGCAGTATGTCTTCAGTAGTGACCTTTAGCTGTAGACTACAGAATATTAAGTTTGTCTTTCAGGAGGGTCTTGGTAAGTCAGTCAGTGACATCACTTTCCAATAAATCCTGAACTGTTCCCTCCTGAAGTCTGCTTGATGCTCTGCACCAGGCGCAAGAGGTGAATTATTCTCCATTCAATCCAATAGTGACTCCCCGTGTCTATCCGGTGTGTATCATTCGTCTGCAGCCTGCCAAATCTGTGTATGTGCAGGGCTGGGGGGGTGGTACCTAAGGAAAGCTGAGCAACACGTTTGGACAGCTGCTGAGAGGATATTGATTGGTTAGAGATTATTAAATCTCTTGGGTCAGAGACGGCTAGTGTTGTGCTGCAGGACTCAATTTTAAAGGCCTGTCCATTAATAACCATGGGAAAGAAAATAAAACCCACAATGTAGTTCCCATTAACTTGGCAAAACTCAAACAATAAGACAACTGATTGTTGCTGATTTTCAGTGTATTGTACTTTAAGTTTAATGCACTGATCCAACTGGATAAGTTATCAAAATTTGTAAAAATTAAGTGTGCAGATGAACTTGCCCAAAGTTTGTTATTCACTTTAGTTTCTCACACAAAACTCAAATACTCTGTGCAAAGTTAATGCCTCATTTATATTGAGTACAACTAACTTTAACAGCTTAAGTTGATGTCTTCAGTTCAACAGAACTGTATTACTTTCTCAAAGTAATACAGTACAAATGTGTCTGAAGAAATATGACAATTTAGTAGTTTGTATTGTATTATTATTGTTATTTTGTTCTGTTCTAATTAGGTATCAGCCAATATGTTAGCTTACCCATTCTTATATGCTGATCATCAAATATTTTTTGGGGAACACATTCATTTCTTACTTTAAACTTACTTTACAGTCAAAGGAACTTACAATATTCAGTTACTGTAGTTGTAGAAGTCTCTCTGATTGGTCAGAATCCAAACAAGGTGTCATCAAGTGGCTAACTGCTATGTTACATTAATATGGCTACAGTTTACAAAGTGATTTCTTCAAATATGTTGTTGTCATTAGCCCACATTTCTTACAGTACAGTTTTAATGCTTCCTATCTAATTGATGAAAAGCTTGTGGATGATCCTGCCTAAGGTTCGTAAGGGTTCCTGCTCCGCTGTAAAGACCATCGTGGGAAAACACCTCCAAACAAACATTTTCTACTTAACTCATTACTGTCATGTCAAGACTGCATTGAGACTTCTCTCTAAAAGTCATCTTGTAACACGTCAACCAAAGGGCTCTACAACCAAGACAGCGATCAAATGGAATTTCAGATGACAATCTATGACTTAAACTCTCCATATCCATCAACATTTAAGCTCCTGTTTTCACTCTGTATCGCTCAGGTGTGCACAGAGCAGGAGCTATCTCCTGATTTCCTCAGAGCAGCTTGGTACAGGCCTATTTTAAGTCCCATCTGACTGTGATCTGATTGCAGGCTTCAGGTTGTTCTTTTTGTTTATTAGTATTCCGGAGATTAAAGGCCATCTCAGAGTGCATCCGTTCCTCTGCGTTCAATTCTGCAGCCATGAAATAAGCCTATTTAAAGTATGAGATGTGCATACAAATCGGGGCTGATGAAAATGTTGCAGATAAGTAAACTTCAAGATAGTTTAACTTCTACATGCAGGTTTATGTAGATAATCATCAACAAGGCTGTAACAGATCATGGATTAGGAGCTTCGTGCTGTATTACATAGCAGAATATGAATTATTGCAGTAATAACTTCCTGTACTGAAAGACTGATTGTCATGGTTTCTCAAAGGATGTGATGAAGCTTGCTCATCTGGCTGTTGTGTGTGTGACCTATATTCCCCTCGTACCTGAATCGTCATGTTCCTTCAGGCGAGGGAACACAAAGGTGGAGGTGCAATGAATCAAACAAGGACACACAGAGTGACAGGAGCAAAGCTGCTGCACACGTCATCGAGCTAAATAAACCACTGAGTGATGTGGTCCACCGGGTTTTTCAGGCGCAAGAGGCAGCATTGGCAGCTGTGAATGAATATGTGTATGTAAGAGACCTGTTTTAGCCACATGTGATGCTGTTTTTTGAAAACTTACGTGAAAATATAATAAAAACAAGTGTGTGCAAAAAAATTAAAGCGTGAAAAACATTATGGTGGGGTGAAAAAAGGTAAGTTCGGCCCATTTCTTACAGCCAAAATTGACACAAATTGGAGCTTCCAATTGAAAAAAAAAAAAGACTTGAGCAGAGAGGGGAATAAGTATTTGGTTTCATTTGGTCCTCATTCTCCCTCTAAAGGCACAAAGACTGGAATAACAAGTCTTTTTCTGCTCTCCTCATTGTCCAGTTTTGACATTTCATTGACCCATGTCTCATTAAGAGCACTCTGTCGTTCACCATTCATTCGGCCTCCATGCAGGCCGGGCAGTAAATTGCTGCAGGGGCGTTGATGGGCAGGAAGAGCGGACTGTCTTAATGGGGGACATGAGTGGGTGGTCCGTTCGCTGAGGGCCTTCTGCAGCCCCTTTACCTCGCTGTGATGACTCACTGAGTTCAGCTTAGTCACCCTGCTCTGTGCTAGTTTTTGTAAGGTGCTGGAACAAGTGGGAATATTGTCACTTTGTTTTCTGTCCATGCTTTTTATCATGAGAGGGGAATTCGTCAGTGCTCTGGGAGGACGATTACCACCATCTCAGGGTGTTAGTGTGGCTTTTTTGTCAAATAACACCAAATTTTGGAAGAATTCTGAGTACTTTGCAGTCTGTGGCCTTTTACCTGAGAGACTGAAACCAGGACGCTCAGTCATTTTCTTCTGCCTGCTCGGAGTAGTTTCTAACATCAGTCTGTCTTCTTTCATAGCTGCCTGCCTGAGCTTTAAGCCAAAGCAACTCCAAACAATAACATTCAATGTGACACATTTATAATACTGTTTTTGTCGTCTAGTTTAAGTCACTTTTTAAGACTTTTCTCTCTCATCAGGATGTATTCTGGAATCTAAAGAAAACTTGTGGCATAATACTGAAGTTATAAACCTTGTGGAGTGCCTGTTTGATTGTAAAGACAAGGTGTCTAACCAGGTGGCGCAGTTCTCAGCAACTTGGTTGATGCAGTGGGAAGAGATGGCACTAGAAGGGTTGCACATATGCATAGAAACTGTACATTGCTGAATGCAGCAGAAGGCTTTAGGCTGGAGCATCATCTCACCGTTTTTCCTGAGAGAAACCCTGTGAACAGATTGCGTTCACCAGTGGAATTACAAAACATTGATGAGTATGTGAAAGTATTTTGAAACAGTTTTCACTCTGGCCTTTGGTCATTGAAAATGAAGGTTCTTCATTGCATTTAAAATTGAAGTGTGGGCTCAGCTTAGTGATTTAGCTTGCTTCTAACCTGTGGCCCCTTTCAGTCTCCTGCTCATTCTTCCAGTTTTCTTCTCTGTTCCTGTTCTATTCTCTTCAAATAAAGGCCCAAAACTATAAATTTAATAGAAAAAACAGATGTACCTCCTCATGGTAGTGGGCTATGATTGTTTACATTTGTTTAGTTAAGTGAAAGAATATCTGACGACCAGTAGTTTTGAATTTACCAATCTGTACATCATTTTTGGAAAGCTTTTTATAATCACTGCCTGCTCAAGAAGATGGCAAATATACAATGTTCTTCTTCTGTGATGTGGGACATGGCTGGTTTCATGTTCTCTCCACCTGCTGGTCGGGCATATTTATGCATTTTTTATTTTTATTTATTCATTTATTTATTTATGCTGTTATTGTTATTTTTTCACTGTACGACAGAGACTTACTCAAAAACACTTCTGGTGTTTATTCTTTTTTTTTTTCTTCCATAAATTGAGAAAACAAAAGTTTCTAGAACTGTATGAGTTGACTTAGCCTCTGATTCTGGATTTTATAAAACTTAAAAAGTAAGGTTGGATGTTTCTGTGTAGAATTTAACACAAAAACGAGTGGGCCGCCTGCTGTTTTACACTGTGAATTCAGGTTTTCATGTATCTGTTTTGTTTTCAAGTGCAGGATTTTGTGAAACAATTGTGTTCATTTTCTTTGTAAGTAAGAAAAAATGATACTTATGTAGCACATTAACTACGAGTTTATTGTAGTTTGTTTTTGGAAAACACTAACTCTGAAGAGAACATATATATTCATATATTTCAGGCTGGATTTGTTGGCTCAAATTGGTGTGAGGTTGGTGAGCAGACAGTAAAGGAAAGCTCAGTGGTCATGAAGTTAGTTTGGGAAACTTCTGTGGTCTTACAAAAAGTCCAAATTGAGAGTTTGTGGAAAGAAAGGTCATAAAATGTGGTCTTTGGTGATAAACTGTCATTCTACGTCAACTCATTTACTCAAACTCTCTGCAAAGTGTCTCGCTCTATCTCTGCTTCTAGTACTTTCAGAGTAAACAAAACCACGCAGGTGAAAACAAAGTGCAGCTTTGAGGCTTTCTTATCAGCAGACATCTCAGCTGCTCTCATGTTTTGGACTCTAACTGACACTCCAGCTGACATTTAACTGTTGGTTCAGCTACTTTCAGCAATGATGCACAAACTGACAGTTTAACTGACTTTTACTGCTTCGCTCTTTGGCACATCAAGAGACACTTTAAACATCTCAATCTCTGAGCGTCACTGAACAGCCAACTGCTTTAAGTGCACTTCAGTTTATTCCAGCTCTGGCAGAAACAAAAACAGAGAAACAGAAACTTCAAGTATATGCTTATCTTTGCTATCAGGTGACATTTCTATGCTACAAACCTCAATCTGTCCTGCAAACGTAACAAATTTAACACTCTCTAATCCAGGGGTGTCCAAACTTTTTTTTTAAAGAGTGCCACAAAACCAGTCACTAAATTAAACATCCTTGTTCCATCATTACGAACTTATAAAATCAAACCTCACCTGTCCCTCAGGTGTCTCTTGATACCAGATGAAAAGTGGTCAGTTTTCTGCAGTGTTACGTGCTGCGTAAACATCAGCAAACTCTGCTTCTGACCAAGGAAAATGTTCTCCATTAGGGGGCGATATGGAGGAAAATATGTCAGGATGTTTTTGATGGCAGGATCAAGATCTGGATTTTATCATTCAGACTAAATTGACCATTTTTTTTAACCCTCACTTTTTCACATCATGATAAACGCATTCATTTAAAGACATCAGCTGTAGGAGTTGTTGAGTTTCTGCAGAATTTACAGAGCTCGGTTTTTTTTCAAGTAGCCTATGCACAGTTCAAATGTACTTTAATTAGGGGTTACTTGATATACTTTGGTTTTGTTTGTGCTCTTGACAGAAAATGTAAATGTGCACATAATTTAGAACATGATTCATTTCAGTGCCATAATTAAAACATTGTAAGATTGAAGCTGGGGGCCATATGGACTTTGGGCAAGCTTGCTCTAACCTGTCTGCTCTGTTTTCACGTTCTATTTTCAGCCTGACTTCACAGCCTTCAATTACACAGGGGAAATCTATCTTTTTCTGGCACCATTAATCCCCCTGTTTCTGTGAGGTCAACTCTTTAAAGTAGTGATTGTGTTTCTGTGTCACGCAGCCAGGGCAGCCAGGGCAGCCGGGGGCAGACACATGTATACTTAAAACATTTAGCAAATAATGTGTTGCTCATTCCAAATTAGATCGCAATGAGTCAGACACCCTGGGTTTTAGTGAATGCTAAACATGACACCATTGTTCTTGTAAACAGTGTTTACTTACACAAGTGGGAGGATTAAAATAGCAACAGCTCTTTTAGTGTAACTTGCAATTATACAGTGATTTTGCTGTGTGTGCTTTGGTTTTTGAAGGCTACAACAAACACGGGCTTTGAAAAGCAGCAGTTAGAGAGTGACGTTTGGCTGAAGAACTAAAGTGTGTGAGTTTAGGAGCTGCTGTTGGACGAAAGTAATTAGAGTTTATTTGAGAACGAGAGTCCATCTAATCCATTCATTTTACTCATTATGACGCCAGAAGCGCTGTATTTTCAGAAAGTTATCATACAGACAAACCTCTTTCTCGTTGCCTGAGGGAAAAAAAAAAGTTTTCCACAAAGAAGATATAGCATTTAATATTCAACAACTGATTGAGTTGCTCCTACATGAGGGGCTTTTTTACTCATCTGCCTGAATGATAACTAGAACGCCTAAACTCAGACTAATAAATTGAACACCGCCAACAAATGCAGCTTGCAAACTTTGTAGAAGAATTAATCCTCCAGCTATTTCGTAAAGCTTTGCTGCATGTTAATTATTGGTCTGTTTTTTTCTCTCCAGTGAATGCTCAGAGGTATTTTTTTTAGCAATTTTGAAAAATCAACTTACTTTATTCTCATCCTTGAAAGTTTGGAAACTACAAATAAGAGTGAGGAAACTCTTTCAGCCCATCTTACAAGTGCAAACATTTTCAAGTTTTTATTCGACGCATCCTTCAGTTTCAGGTCAATGTTCTGTCCCATTGAAGACAGCAAGGCTTGACATCCACTCATGACATACCTCACTATCTCCTCCTCTCAGACGGCCTATCACTGGCGTAAACAGATGGGAAATGAAGGGCAGGTTCTTGTCTGTACTTTCATTTATATGTTAATCTGTCTGTAGACCTTGGTTAGGATTTGAGAGATTCCAGCAGAAGGTTTGGTAATGCATTCAGCCGGACGTGTTCTGCCCATACATTCTCGTCAGGCTGAAGCCATCTATCATTTGTGAGGTTTGGCAGCATGTCGGCCCCCCAGACTCCATAACTGTTCCATTTATTGAGGAGACTACCTGTAAAATATCCGTTGAATATGGAGCAGACATGCAGCTGAGGTTAACTCCTGTCATAAATCCAGAAGACAAAATAGGAGTTTTGCCTGTGACTGCTCTCACTTTCCATGTAGTAACTGGCAAAGTGTAAATGGGTGATTGTGGGGAAGAGAGGAAGGGAATGAGATATTTCACAGGCCACTAATGCAAACACATGCCTGGTGAAAGCCTCAGGAGGAGTGAGATGATGGATGGAAGCTTTTCTCTGACATGGGAGGAAAAAGACTTTGGATAGTGACATTTTCTGTCTTGAAAATGTGGCACAGTATAAAATGATTTACAGGAACAGACACATGCTGGCCACCTTTTTGTCTTCTCTGTCCTGCACCAGTTCAAACAAGATGAGACTCTCAAGTAGTAGATCTTACAAGTCAGGTGAAGGCTGCAGGCTGACCATCTGATCGTTAGTTGCAGTATCCTGGCAGTCTGTTCTTCAACTGGCAGATTACACATTTTAAATCGATGAATCAATCAAACAAACTTAGAACTTGGATATAAAGTAACAAATCTAGATGTTCAGACTATATGCGTGCAGATTTTCAAACTTCTACATATTCATAAGTTGTCGTCACAAGATCGTCACGAGATCGTCACAAGATCGTCACGAGATCGTCACAAGATCGTCACGAGATCTTCACGAGATCTTCACGAGATCTTCACGAGACTTGCTGAAATGATGACATCATCCCGTAAGGATCTCCTATCTGGTTGATGACACATTTGAGGAGCGGGCCTTAAACACCAAGGACTGCCCATAGCACTGCTCCTGACAGGCCTCAAGACGACTGACCAATCAGAGGGAACAGGGTTTGTGGACGGGGAGCCTTAAAGAGACAGCAGCTAAAACAAGAGGCTGAAATAAGGGTTTTCTGAAACACCAGTAAGAGAGAAAAAAAAATGGATTTCTTGAGCTATAAATCATGTAAAGCTACTCCAGGGGCACCAGAAGGAAGAAATAAAACCTTAAAAAATACATGACATTAAATTATTATATGCATTAAACATGACATTGTCCAGCAAATGGATAACTATTTTATGTTTCTTACCGAATTAAACATATAAAAGTATTTTCTTTTGAAAGATATTCATTTCCGGCCCTCTTGTCAGATTGGTTGCCTTTTTTACCAGCTATTTTTCCACTGTATGAGTGAAAGTAATGTATTTAAAGAGTCAAAATTATCATGCATTCGGGATCTTTGCCACTTGACACTTACCCTGAAGCAATATCATGATTAAATATGATATAAAACCTTATAGATCTTTGCTATTTCATAAACGGCTAAAAACTCCTTACAGGAGTTTTAAGATCAATAGCATACATGATAATCTCACAGCACTGGTTTGGCATAGTGGATTAGTCAAGTGAGTGGCCTGGATTCAAATCCCACCTGTGGCCCATTTCCCCCCCTCCAAATCTCTGTTCTGGTATCCTGATCCCTCCACTGTCTAATATTCTCCAAATCAAGGCTTGAGAAGCCTGAAAAAATAATAACATAGACAAGGAAATACATGATTACAGAGAAAATATGATCTACCCTTTCAAAATAAAAGTCTGTGCTTTAATCCTCATAGAGCTGGTCAATTCAACAGCATGCCATTATCCTCTGATGTTTGTTCATTCTTACACTATGCATTAGAAATAAAAAATGAACAAAAATAAAGAATTTAAAACATAAAACAGGGTATTAAGGCAAAAAAAAAAAAGCCACCCACTGCAGCGACTGTATTTCAGGCTGGAGCAGATGTTGACGTGTGCACTGAATTTCATTGTAATCCTTCTGTAAGCTAACATGACTTAAAACACGAGACATAAAACTTTTGAGTCCTATACAATAAAACAAAGCTCAGTTTCTGATATTTTGGTTGGATTTATTTGTAAAATCTGCCCCACATATGAAAGCTACAAACATTCGGGGGTGGAGGGGGTGGTGGGGAGTCTCCTGGCTCTCTGATGATCAGTCCATCCGGCTCCTTCAACACATCTTCCTCTCAGTCATCCAGCGACAGACCCTCCCCTGGCCGCCTGCCATAGTTCCTAATGAGGTCAGACTCCTGCCTGCTCGGCTGCCCTGATCAGCAATATGTGCCATTATGTGTGTGTGTGTGTGTGTGTGTGTGTGTGTGTGTGTGAGAGAGAGAGAGAGAGAGAGAGAGAGAGAGAGAGAGAGAGAGAGAGAGAGAATTGAAAAGGCAGGGATAAAGAAAGCAAGACAAAGAGGGACTCACAGAAAGACAGAGTGTGTGTGTGTGTGTGTTTGTGTGTGACTTTATGGGAAGAAAGAAGGGGATAAAGAATGTGTGTACGAGTGTCTCTCTCTCACACACACTCTCTCTTTGTGTGTGTGTGTGTGTGTGTGTGTGTGTGTGTGTGTGTGTGTGTGTGTGTGTGTGTGTGTGTGTGTGTGTGTGTGTGTGTGTATCTGTGCAGCAGGTATTGACCTGGAATAGGGTTAGTGCTAATGAGCAGAGGCTGACAGAGAGATGTAAGGGGGAGCTTGGGGTTGCCAGGTCAGGCCTTATGCACATTAAGGGGGAGGCCAGATTTGAAAAGTCATGCTCTGGTTGTGCTGAATAGCAGCGACTCTCAGGGTTTGGTGTCTGACTCCAAAGCTTGGCCAGGGATTTGAATGATGGGAAGTGAATGTCTACAGCAAGAACAGACACCCCAGCCAGGCGCAATTAGCCTTCTCACACTGTAGCAACCGTGTAGCAACTCGGACCTTCTGCCATGCTAATGTGTCTCTGAGTTAAACAAAGGACCAAACATCTACAAGCATGCCAATGATGGTGTCATGTTCAACAGAAAAAAAGTAAAACAGCTCATCACATGCAGTACAAAGAACAACCATGATAGCAGTGATCAGCAGGGAGATCAGGTTACATTTTCTCTGACCTTTGTGTCTAAATTTGCATAATCAAAGTCAGGTTGATAAAACTGTTGATTGAACACGGCTTTGATACCAAGACTTTGCTGGGAAAGAGCTGGCAGGTCAGTCGTGTCGTGTGAATATTAAATATCTGCAGATGTTGTGAAATAGAAGCCACATACTGAAAGTAAGATGTTGATCTCAGACAGACAACTCTTACAGCCGTTGATTTGGAGAGTTCCATTTATCGCCTCATCTGCCAGTATTCTTGCTTTGCTGTTTCTTATATAGCAATATTAGCATGCTTGTTCTGCAGACATTGTTTGGCAAGTAGACATTATAAAGCTTCTGAATTATGGAGTTTTTTTCATTATGATAATAATTAGTTATGTGGGAATGTGACTTAATGGTGGCTTCTTTTTAGATGAATACTTCTACTAATGTTCCCTTCTCTTTTCTGGATAGCACTGTGGTTACAATTATCATTTCCACCACCTCAGTTAACCCAAAGTACTCCAACCCAAGTGAAAGTAATACTGTCAAATTAATACTTAAGCATTCATAGTAGTTTTTATGAAATGTGAAAATGTGGCAGCCGAGTTAATGCAAAAGCAGAGAAATTACTTTAAATATCTGAATTTTTGTAGCTGTGATGAAGTAATTGCAAGGCAGTTGGAGAATCAGCATCTTTCACTAGGATGGAAAGGAACTACCTGACCTGAGATGCAGCATAGAGTGAAGGGAGCCCACCTTATTGTCAGAAGGCCTGTTAGTCCAAAAATCAGAAGGCCCGTTAGTCAGGAGATTGATTAGGATTTATTTGATATTCTTCATCCTATAGATTTTGCAAAGATCAGAGCCATCTTAACGTATGGGCACAGTTTGCAGTTGCCTGGGACCCGCACACCCCTACAAGTTTTGGGGGGCCCACAGATTGACAAAAAAAAGGTTTTTATTCCTTCATTTTTTGTTTCTTGACAAAAGTCAGTATGCAAGGTGCCCCACTGTGCTGATTTGCCCGGGGGCCTGTGATTTTGTTAAGATGGCTCTGGTACTGATGACATAAATAGTCAAACGTCATCTTATTATAGTAGAAAACACTCAGGATAATAGCAATAAAAAGTGATTGCTTCAACTTAACTTGAAACATGAATCATAAATAAAAAATATAATGAGAATACAAATGTATTATTATTATTATTATTATTATTATTATTATTATTATTATTATTATTATTATTATTATTATTATTATTATTTTCCTTTTCGTTCTGAAGAAACCACATTTATCTGGAGTTCTGTTTCTGACTGCTTTGCTAAAATATGGGGCTCCAAGAAAGCGAAGTGAGGAGCAGATGAGACCCTTTTTGGGTTGTCTTTGAACAAATGTTTAGGAACCATAAGAGCACAAGAGTCAGCAAAGAGTCATTCTTAATGTATCACACTGATCTGTACCATAATTCATGCAAATATATTCAGTGGTTGTTGAGATATTTCACACTATAGAGAGATGGAGAGATGTGTTGGATGGCCCAGCCAGCTTCACCACCCCCGGGGAAACGTCTAGTGTGGCTAATCTCGCTGGCTGAGCTCGATTCATCATCAGAAGCCAAGGAACAACAGTGTTTCTGGCAACCCAAAGCAGCTGATTCTGTGTTATTTCCTTTTATCTTGTTGCATCTTTATAGATAAACAAAACTGATACATTTGTCCCAGAGCTCCATAAAATCCCAGATCTTAATTTCCGACTCTGTTTTGTTGTATAGATTGTGGAAACTGATCTCTGGTGAGGTCTTGGGATGGCTGATAAACATCTGCTTCAAAAGTCAAACCAGGTCAAATCCAGTGAGCACTCCGGACTAAACTCATTTGATTTCTGGCAGACGCACACAGTAAAGTGATTTTAAAATTGAATCCAAAAGGGGAGAGTCCGTGCCAGAATTGTTTTATGTGTGTACACGTGTGAACACTGTTCAACAGTATGCATTTATGATATTGTGTGGCTCACTCAGCTAAATCTGCCCTGTCAGTTTAATATTGCACACTCTGCTCTCTCAAATTCTCAGAATGTCTTTGTTTCATCGTCACTCTTCTCCATCTGTCCCCAGTCCCCGTTACACCCAAGACTCTCAAATCGGACAACAAACGTGTGTTTGTGTGTGAGTGTGTGCGTCTGTGAGCAACAGAAGCAGCAGCAGAGCCCCGACTGTGTCCTGAGATGAACTCTGCAGCAGCCGCGTTGAGGTCTGCTCGCTGCTGAGGGAGAGAAGAGACAGAGTGAGCCGCAGCACGAGGCAGGCGAGGGCAGAAGACAAAGAGAATTAAGCGTCAGAAAAAAAAGAAAAAAGGCAGACGTAACGGAGAGAAGTCAAAGAGACACAAAAACGACAGAGGAAAATTCCCCCAATAACGGAACAAACAGCACATGATTGAGTGAAGAGGGAGAATGAGCCGCAATGAGGGAGAGCAACAGGAAAACAGCCGAGGCACAAAGAGAAAGACAGGAAAGTATGGAAGAAAGGGGTCAAAGGGAGGACAACAAAATAAAGCAAACAGGGACCGGGAATGCAAAAAGGGTCGAACAAAGAGCAAAGTCACAGAGGACGGGGACAGACAGGGACCAGGAAGGAGATATTAACCCAAATATAGACATGGAGCGTGAAAGGAAACTGATTAAGAGGACAAAAACAAAGACAGTAAACAAAGGAGTGACAGAGAGAAGGACTGAGTGCAAGAAAGGAAGGAAAAATAAGGAAAGCAAAGCCAAGAAGAGAGGTAGAGTCAGGTAGCAGGCAAGTGTGGGCGAGAGAGAGAGAGAGCAAGAGAGTGCCAAGACTGTTAAATTTCCTTAACTCCCGGCGATAATAAGTTTGCATAATAAGCCGATTTTGCAGCTCAGTGCCAGTAAAACACCCAGGTGGTGCTCACTTTTTCAGTCTGATGAGCAAATGCTGTGTTTCAAGCCAATCTGCTTCCCTTTGTTTTGTTTTTGTGCTGCTACGTGATGTCAACAAAAAGCTACAAAGAAAAAGTTTGGACGTCCTAACTTAATCAAAATCAAAACATCAGATCTGAGACAAAAGATGAAATGTTAACAACAGCTCTCTCACTGAGTGTTAGCATGAGATACCGCAGGAAAATGTAATTTGTAGTAAACTGTAGAGTAATAGTGGCAAAGTAAAGGGGAATAAAAGCTTCCTTAAGGACTACCTGGGAAGTCAATCAAGATTACAAAAGAAGGGACAAAAGCCTTTCAACCAGAGAACCTGCTGAGTGTGTTTAAATGGACTTGAATTTCCCTGTTTCAATCACTTTTTTAAAGCTTTTTATATTTGTGCATGTAAACACCAGATCCCAATGTAAGGGGCCAGAACAGGCCCTTATTCTGGTTTTCATTCATTCATCCTCTATTTTGGAGATCCTGTTCAGGGTCATGGGTGGCTGGAGCCTATCCCAGCTGTCTTAGGGGCCGTTTACACGACAACGGTTTTAGGATGAAACACAAAAGTATAGCCGGAGTTTTCAGTGGAAACCGTGACATCAAGCTCTGCTTTGCGAGTGTGGGAACTTTTAATTGCAAAACGTACAATAACGGTTCAATGGCGGACTACCATGTTTTGCTTGTGCTTTTGAATCCGCTGACTCTCTTTCAACTTCTGCAGTCAGATAAGATGCATTCGCCATATACACCAGATGATAAGCCCACCTCTTCTTCGGCGGAGAGCTACCAAAAGACTCTACAGCTATAATGCCAACTCCAGGCCCGGTACGCATACCACATAATTTTCAGTTCCTCAGCATTTCCATGTAAACGCAGATTTTTGCAATTGCATTTTTTATGCTTTCAAGCAAAACGCTGTGAAACATTGTGTGAATGGCCCTTTAGAGTGAGAGGTGGGGTACACCCTGGATAGGCATAGAGAAAGACAACCTTTCACACTCACACCTACGGGCAATTTAGAATCACCAATTAACCTGATGAGCATGTTTTTGGACTGTGGGAGGAAGCTGTAGTACCCGGAGAGAACCCACACATGCACGGGGAGAACATGCAAACTCCACAAAGCAAGGCCAATGGGTAAACTGGGATTCAAACTTGTGACCTTCTTGCTTTGAGGCTGCAGCACTGACCATTACACCACCATGCAGCCCTATTCCGGTTTTGAGAAACCTAATTTTGCTACCCAGAGAACTCAGTAAGAAAGCTTTACTTGGGTTGACTTAAACAGACATATCCATCCATCCATCCATCCAACCAACCATCTTCTATACTGCTTATCCTATTCAGGGTCATGGGTGGCTGGAGCCTATAACAGCTGTCTTAGGGCAAGAGGCGGGGTACTCTGGACTGGTCGCCAGTCAATCACAGGGCTGACACACAGAGACAGACAACCTTTCACGCTTACACTCACACCTACGGGCAAATTAGAATCACCAATTGACCAGTGACAAGTGTGATTCTCTTGCTTTTATAACAGCAGCAAATTTTGGCAAACCAAAAAGTCAGATGAATCTTTTAGAGGAACTACAGTTTGGCCAATTCAGACATACTTAATATTTCATTTACCGACTATGAGAGCCAAGACTGTGAGTAAAAACAGAAGTTTTCAGTCCCACACAGAGTGGATGAGCAGCATACCTTAGAGAGAGCCTTTTTGCTGAATTTTGAACGTGTGTAGGATGAGGAATCACATCTCCGGAGAAAATAAGATAACTGAAAAGCCATTTTCTCACTGGAATGAATTTGTTTCAGGTACACAGAAGATGTTACACTTAAGAAATCTCACTAGACTTAACAACGCTGGAAGGATTTATATTCACACCAAAACCCAGACAATCCATCCTGAGAAAACGGTGATGTCATCTGTTTATATGTATCTAAAAGATTTATTTCCTTTACTGAATGAACACGTTTGGATCTAATTTGTTTATTTCATTCCACCAAGGATGTGTGGGTGTCAGCAATCAGTCATCTACACCTCTGCAGTGCTGTGAGGCTCATTTTTCACCAAAGTACGCCCACCTCTGAGGGATCCATTCAAACAGTTTGATCAAATCCTCCACAAAATGTTAGCTGGCCCACGCAACGTGTTCCATTCAGAAACACATGACATAATGATAAGCTGCACCGTCTCACTGTCACACAGCTCTCTGCTGCTCCTTTAATTACCAGCGACAGCATCATCATTGTACACACACAGTTAAAGAAGACATCTCTGTGTCTCAGGTCAAAGTGACTCTGTTTACTTTTCCCTCACTTTGTAATGTCGTCAAAGAGCTGCCAGACCCTTTTAGTTCCAGATGTCACTGTGACTCACCTCCTCTTCTTTTATTCTCTTTCTTTAGAAATTGCTAGGATTAAGTCAAACTTCAGAAGGAATCTTCTTTAAGTCACTTTGTCCTGAAGCAAAGAAATACCAATCACAGTCCTATTGGACTTTGCACGCATGGTTACTCACAATCTCCCTCTGTCATTGAAACATCGCCTCCAGCTGATTAAATTCTCAGTTCAGCGCTTCACTTATAAACTTTTCATCTTCGTCTTGTTACTTTTTTAAGTGTTCAATAAACGCTGCTTTTGGTCTGTGTTTTGTTTGATTGTTTATCACCATAATCACTCTGCAGCCATTTTACTCTGACCCCAAGCTGGAAGCTCCAGATGGGAGGCTGAGGTTATGTTTTGATGTCCTGCATGCTGCTCTGAATAAACTCAGTAAATCAGATGTTAAAATTTTACTTCTCTGAGGTCTTTCAGCAACAGAAAAGACAGCAGATGCCATAAAACAGAGAAATGGTGATATTTTAAAATAACTTTTGACAAGCTACAGCTAAGGCTCTGTTCTGTCCAACTGGTGCACACGCAGTATCTTCACATTCACACTGGTGTTTTGGAAAACAAATATGTTGGCCTGTAGCTGAAAGGCTTTGCTTTAGCTGTTGTATCTTAAAGGCTCCTTGCTCTACAAACCCCCTTCCCTCTGACTGGCCAGCCCTCTGGAGGCCTGTCAGGGCTGAGCTTTGGGTAGTCCTTGGTGTTTGAGACCCGCACTTCCAATGTTGAATGAACAAATAAGGAGATCCTTATGTGACGACCTTATTATCTCATGCAGGATTTCTACATCATATTAAAACCTGTACGTTTGTAACAGTCCATGCTTCAAATATGGGAAAGCAGTATACCCCCTCTTTAAAGGAAGTCTGAGGACTTGCTAACTGACCTTGAAAAGTCTCACTTCTAGATAAATACCTGATCATAATGTACAACTCAAAATAAGATTCTCAGCGCCAATATAAGTTATTTCTAAATGCTATTTCTTAGCTTCCTGATCAGGTCGAGCAGGACAAAACGCCGGCTGACTAGCCAGAGCGGAACTGTCTGACAGAAAATGGACGTCAGGGCAGGAGAAAGCTAAATGCGAGAGCGCTCGCATGGTCTAAAGGCTAAAACACAAGCTAAACCACAAGCTAAAGGCTAAAACACTGGCTAAATTGTTTGTGATAATGTTCGCTCACATGCAGCAGTTAGCACTGCTTGGCAGATGAGTAGGACATAAGGATTCGCTAACATTTCATGTTAGCCTATGAATAGATTTTAAACCACCAGGCTTTTCTACTTCAGTTTCTTCAGTTGACCCTGGTGCCTATTTTGGACACACTGGTGAATTTTATCCCTTTGCAAATATTGTCCTGCACTTTTGTAAGTGTTCATTGACATGTTTTTTTAATCTAATTATTTATTTATTTGTAGGACCAAAAAGAAGATAGTATAAACAGCTTCAAGCTCCTCACAGGAGCTTTAAACAGGAGAGGTCTTAATTCTTTATCAATGGCATTTTTAGCAAGCAAACTGTAATGTTTGCTACATGGTGGCTGAATGCTAACTGCTGTGAGTAAGGTGTGGCCCAATGGGCTATCAAATGAGTCAAAATACACATTGTCTTTTCAGTTGATGATCCTACAGGGCAGCATTTACATTTGGACCGGTTATATTCCCTGCGTTGGACTAAAACTCTTCGAACACATTATTTCCACATTATAGCAGCATTTAAGTTTCCCACCTGAGAGCTACAACAGAGAGGAATGGCCATTCTGTGAATTTAAAGGATTTAGTACAACCTAGTAAACACTGTGAGAGCAGCACAGCTTCCTCACTATGAGTTTCCCATGTTTATATTTAAACCTTTCCATCCCGAGCTGCTTCTTACAGATTCCTCCTCTCCATCATATCATCTCTGCTGGGTGCTCACCCTGCAGCTCAAATAAAAGTGAATTAGAGGATTATATGCTCCACAGGCTTTGGGAAATTCTCTCACCTCTCAGGCTTAAAAAACCTTTTTGAGAACACAGAGTGCCTTCAAAACTGGATTGTCCTCAAGATGTCAACAAAGCTGTTTTTCAGAGTCCCTCGAAAGCTGACATTTTGGAGATACAGGGTTCGCATGAGAAAGTTAGAGTGAGTGAAAGACGGTACAGAGCGGGTTTACAAGCTGCTGCTTTTTTCTGGCTCTGGAATATCTCAGCCTGTGGAGCTACAGTCTTTTATTTGTGCGAGGCTCGGATCCATTTATTGTGCTTGGCTTCAGCTGTAATGATTAATGATACACAGTATGATGGTGCTCTAAAGCCAAACATACAGGGGAGCATGTTTTTGTGTTTTGTCTCACCGCAGAAAGACTTTTTATCTCAACATTTTCCAGTCAGGTGTTGTCCAAAGCGTGTTCAGAGAAAGTGGAACACCTGTGTTCATGTTGGGCCACTTTGTTGAGCTTCAAAGAAGAAAGCAGGTTTTCCACAGAAAGCCGATGAAAGCTTTTCATCCACACTCCTTGATGAGAGACTGAGTGGATTATGTAAACAGGCAACAAAGAGGAGTACAGTCTGTATAATCTCTCATTCTCCAGCTTCTTTGGCTGTGAGTTGCTTTATTGTTGTCGAGCGGAGGCTGCGTTTTTCTTCTCCCTAAATTCAACTTCAGCTGCAATGCAACAGATAGGAGGTTAGAGTTTGAAGACGAGTCGTCTTTTATAGAATCTGCATTCATCACGGTGCTTTTAGTCCTTTTGATGGATCTGAGTGCTGTTTATGAAAACAGATGAGCAAAAGGCTGCCTGCTAAGCCATCGTTAAAACGCCTGGTTTCTGAAGTGCTCATGAATAACTCTATCCCATCTCCTGTACTGCTCTGACACAAATCCAGACTACAATGGCCTTATTGAACCTGAACGCTCTGTGTTTGAACTGCTGCCAGGGAGCATAAAACTCAGCAGACTGTCACAACAGCATCTTAAACCCTCTTTGTGATTATTCTTAGTCTGCATTTGATGTATCTAAAAAGTTTTAAATGCTTTAACTAAGCTTTAAACTTACCCATGACACAAAGTGATCATAATTCATCTGCTCGAAAACTGACTCAGTGTGTTAACACGAACCACTTATAATCAGAATAAAAGCCTGAACTGAATAAAAATGTTTCTAAATTGGCAGCTTCATTTGATCTAATTTGAAACCCGGTTTGATGAAAGGCTCCACATGGCTGCACTTGTGTCATTCTGCAGTTGGCTGCCTCTTCACTAAATCACTGCTGGCACTGACCTGCAGATGTTGACTCTTACTATTCTGGAAATCGAGCATCTGTATGAGCAAAAATAAACATTCACAGCTTTAAGATGAGATGTGTGCCTTTTAATTATCCAAAAACAATCCTCCCAGGTAAAATCTTCGATGTCAGTACTAAATGTGGGCAAAGTTTCAAAGTGTGTGGCATATTGTGTACTGTCAGCACAGCAGAATGGGTCACATTTGCAAAGCCATATACCAGTCATAAGTTTTATGCAGGTGTACTTTAAGTAAGTTGATTGAAAACATGTCATTGATAATGAATAGTCAGGACTTCAGTTTAATGCCACATATGGAAGGGGTCCCCAAACGTTTCACTCTTAATAAACAACACTTGATTAAATATGCAAATGAAAATACTTTTCTCTAATCGTGGAAGGCATTTTGCAACTCTCTATCCCTTCTGGGTACCACCATAGGCTGTATAATAAATCAAAGTAGTCTCCATGACATCACCTGTCTATTTCTGAAACAGAGTTCTGAAGCAAATCATATCTTCTATCAATGTCCTGAAGCTTGGCAACCTTTCTCAGAGTTAAGCTACATCATTGACTTTTATTTTCAACATTTTGACTCTTCTTTTGAATCCTCATCTGCTCATATTTTCCTAATTCCTGACCTTTAATTCTTCTCTCCATGCAAACAGGATTTGTGGAGCACATTTGCTCTTTTTGCAGCAACATTGTACTTTGTATTTATTCATGCCTTGGCATAAAAGCTGTAGATACATTTAAAACAGCATCTATTGTTCTTTTTTTTTTTTCAAGTTTCAATGGCACTACACCCAAATCTTAAACTGTAAATATGGTACACACAGTCTGATAGAGAACATCTGCAAAAGGAAGTGATACTAAAACAAATTAAATTTGTTCACAGAGCTGGGAGCAAGACACCATGCACAGCTGGGCAAGCTGCAAAGTGTTTGCTTTCTTAAGTTTCTACCAGCAGTTTGGGCCATATGTGTGCGTAAAATTAGCTCTGCTAGCTTGTGTCAAAATGTGCTAATCAGGAAAGTCTGAAGCTAAAGTGTCCTCCTGGAGTGAAAGGGAGGTTCATACATCAATAACTTTGAGTAAAAACGTTGTGATTGGAACATCTCGGCCACAACTGTCGCCATGTTGTGTATATTGCGTGGGAGCTTGTTAGTGCCGTATCCAAAACAAGGGCATGGGTGGAGAAGAACCAGATGTGGCCACTGGCAGATGCTTCACAGGGAGATCCTCCAAGCTTGGACAGTACATACTACATTACATCAGAACCAGATGGTGGGCTCATTAACACCCACCCTCTCAAAACATGCAGAGGCAGAGACTAAACTCAAAGTCCCCAAATCGTACAACGCTTTAGCTGCTTGGGTGAAGTATTTCCATGAAATGCTGGATAACAGCTCGCAATTAAGTCTAATTAGTCCGTGTAATAACTCTGATCCAAAAACATAACGTTCCTTTGAATTTAAATAACACAAAGGATTTGATTTATGATGACGGCTTAAGAACATATGAAGAATAAAATTGTGCAAGTTGTCATTAAACATATTAAAAGTGAACAGTTCCTCAAAGTGTTGCCATCTGTGTTTGCACTCTCTGGCAGCTCCTGTTGAACCGAGTGAACTGAAGGGGGGGGGGGGGGGGGGGGGTGATCGGCAGCACTTGGCACACTCCCATGTTCCACTTCAGCTTGATGCATGTGTCATGCTGCCTGGAGTGTCCTGGTTTGGCCCTCAACCATCAAATAACCAACAGTGAGGTAGGAATTAAATGTATGGCCTGTAGCTTTGCACAGGAAATAACCCTGCAGTGGATAAAAAGGCCTTGAGTTAAAAATAGGCATCTGTGGGAAAGACATCAGTGGTTGCAGATTCATCGGATAGTTCTGGAAGTGGCCTTCAACCTCTTAACCATCTTATCTCTCTTCAGAGAATACCTGAAGGTCAGTGGATCTTCAGTGTGCGCACAAGCTTTTCTTCTGCAGACAAATCAATCAGACCTTGAATTCAGGGATACCGTCAACTGAAAAAATGAAGTGGAAAAAACTTCCTGAAATACAAAACATGAAGCACTTTCAGTTGGTGCCACTTGTCTGCCGAGTTCCAAGTTTATACCTTATATTACTCATGCTGTACACCAAAGTATGTCCAGTAAAATCTCACAAAACTCAATACATTCTGCAGAAACTCAACAACTCTCAGCTAATATCTTTAAATTAATGTTTATCATGATGTGAAAATGTGAGTTAAAAAAAAAAAACATTAGAGGACACAATTTGAGATTAAGGTTATGAAATTGTGGTGCATAAAAAAACTGTACAGAATGAAGGATAAGAAATTAGAAGAATTAGGGCTGAAAAATGTTGTCAAACAGGTCGAAATAGCCTGAATGATAAAATCCAGATCTGATCCTGCCATTAAAACATTGTGACATATTTTCCTCATATCGCCCCCCTAATGGAGAACATTTTCCTTGGTCAGAAGCAGAGTTTGCTGATGTTCATGTAGCATGTAATACTGTAGAAAACTGACCACTTATCATCTGGTATCAAAAGACAATTGATGGAGTGGTGAGCTTTGATTTCAAAAGTCTGTAAAGATCACACAAGGATGTTTGCAGACCTTACCAAATATATGTTTTCCTCCTGCTGATAACAATGTTTATATTTTGTTACCCTGTGCACTGTGTCCCTCTGCGTCTTTAACAAGAAGACCTCATACCAGCATGGGGCCGCTACATTCCTCAGCTCTGTGCTTCTCTTTGACATCCAGCCCCGTTAAGACACGCTTATAAAAGAAAGAGAAATCATTTTCAGCAGTAAAGCAAATATGTTTATTAAGCACTTTAATATACATCAGAAAATTCCACTTCATATTATACAGGAATTCTTTTTAAATGAAAGTTGAATGTACATGGTAAGCTATTTACAATCCAATCACTGACAGTCAAATCAAAGATGACAGACAAAACACAGTCAAGACAAACAAGAGAACTGTTTCATAAGACTATACAGTATGTTTTCCAACACTGTTTCCAGACCTGATCCTGCCTTGAATCCTTCCATTGACCCTTCATGGCATATATTTGAACTATTGTGGCACTGAAGAGCTGAGAGTTTCCACTTGGGCTTATAAGTGTTTGTGCATGCGATAGGTTTCTTCTCCCTCTGATCCCAAAATATAGCTCACTGTTGACAATATGAAAAGCCTGCAAAAATATGACACAGCCTCTAAACGCTAACGCAGCTTCGCACAGTTCATGAGAAACAGATGTTTGTGTTCCCTCAGAGTCACAGTCCAGCACCTCCTCCCCTCCGTCTCCTGCAGGGTTAAGTCCTGTTGAGCTGATACTCAGCTTCTCACAGGGAGGAGGTGGGACAGAGAAATGTTGTTTCAACTTTGGCTTTACGACTGCACTAGAAACAAAACCACTCAGCTCTGAGTTGTCTACATAGCTGAACCCTTTTTGAGCTGTTTGTGTCAAACCACCTGAAAAATACAGCAGAACTACAAGAAGTTAACCACACGACAGGAGGGAAACTGATGGATTCTGTTTCTTGCATTGCATTTGGTTAAAGGAGAAACTCTGCAGATATATGCATTTCTTCAAATCCCTGCTTTCACTTGCAATCGCTGCATTTAGCACCAAACTTTTGCTGATGGTACACAATGAGTTATTTAAATATTTTATGCACACACAAAATAATAAAACACAAGCAACAAAAAAAGTCCCATAGGGACAAAATGAACTTTTTTTTTTTTACATTTTCAATGAACCTCCCACTCTCCTAGATATCTGTAACAATACACAAACACTCAAAGCCAACAAAACTGGGAGTTCAAAATAACTGCAGGCAACTTCTGAACACAGCACCATGGAGCATACTGCAACACAAAATGTGGCAAAAGTGGCTTTTTTTCCAAAAATAAATATGCTTCTATATACTCATGAAGTAATCTGCCGTAGCTATTAACATATTACACACAACATATGCACACTGCTCAAGGTTAACACAGATTATTTGGGGTCTCTAGAAAGGCGGACTATCAATGCGCTTGATTTCATACCATTGCAACCAGTTACTTTTATGTCCTGTGGTTTGTGACAATGTACTCGGCGGCACATTGCTGTCAGGGTGAGAAATAGAGCAAATATAAAAATAAAAACAAAAGCATTGGTATGTTCGTCTCAACAACTCTGGATAAAACATGGATGGGTTACAAAGTGAAAAGAACAAATGCATGTCTGTCATTTCAATCTTTTAAAAGTGCATACACTGTTTATTAAATAGCATTACATTAAATTAAAATGAAAGTTTGCATGAATACATGAAGAAAGCTGTAACAGATGTAGGCACGTTGATGTTTCAGTTTACATAAGCCTTGGGCAACAATCGACAATCGTCCCCGGTTTTGTTTTTGAGGTCTCCCACTGATGAGAACAATTCTGATGTTGGTTTGTTTTTTTATGCAGATGAAAACAGTTGCTTTGGCACTTTCCCTCCAATGTCTGCGTGACGAATGGCATTTAAGACATCTGAAATAGCACAGGAAGGATTTGGGTTAACGTTTTGTTCTGTAGGAAAACTTCTGCTCACCCAGATTGAGGCTTTTCATGCAGTTAAATTTAAACTAAGTCTGGTTAGTGCAATCCAGTATGAACTAAGCCAGAGTAACCTCTAGATTAGCCTCAAACAAGCTAAGTCCTGTCTTACTGCTGCCACCATTGATGCTTGATGTATTTCAACATGAACACACACACAAGGACTATTTTGAAAAGTACGTCTTACCAGCTATAATGGAGTCTCTTTTTTGTAGTTAAATCCAGGGTCTGATCCTTCAATCTGCAGTTTCAGGGCTTGTTTAAGGCTTAGCTCAGTTTCCCCAATGGGATAGTTCTCCAAAACATCCTGGTGGCCTCTGCTCTGAACAGTCCGGGGAACTGATACCCTACTCAGGAACACCTGATTACCCTGTAGGTGATAGTTGGGATTGGTCATGATACCATTCCGTTTCTTTTCAGCGCAGCTCTGCTGCTGGATGAAGTACTGATCTTGGCTTTGCCCCCTTTCTGATCGAATTGAACCACCGATCACAATCTTGCAGTGGGGATCCTTCACTGAAATGTTGGCCACTGATTTGTTGAGGGCGATCCTCTTGTCAAACTGTGTCATTTCGTACTCCAAAACTTGACCCTGGATTGATCCACTGTTTTTAACTTTCTTCTTGTCTCCCAGAGCTCCTTTACCATTTGATGTATCGGTCTTACTTCCCTTTGTTGACTTGAGACCTGATTTTAACATAGACCAGTCAAAGTCACTGGATGGAGATGATGGCTGCTGACCGATGGACTTTGTTGTCGAGGAAGGGGATACAATAGACTGTCTGCTCCTGCTGCGGGGCAGGGAGTGCTGCTGGATCTGTTCTGTGAATGTCAGCCCGTGAAAACTGTCTATGGGCACAGTTTGCGCTGTGGCTGTGGACGATGTGGTTCTCAAGGAGGAGTTCTTTGAACTTTTCAGAGAGTTATTTGAAAGGGAGGATTTCTGTCTATCTACTGTTGAATCCGGTGATTCTGACGGAGAGCTGAATGCATGGACAGGTCCATTGGTTAGACCACGTCCAGACGACTGCAGATCTCCTGCCCCTGTGCTGCCAGAGCTACTTGATTTAATTGTGAGGGACTGCATTTTACCCGTCACAGCTAGTGGTGTTTTCTCTTCCATGGTGTGAACTGGGGAGGGATTGCAGCCATTCAGAGTTGTTGCCCCATACTTTTCCAGAAGTTTTATGATCATTGAATGGCCACCTTTTGCTGCAACTCTCATTGCTGTGCGTCCAAATTGATCTGCGTGATTTGGATCAGCACCGTTTTCAAGAAGTATTTGCACAACATCGATGTGACCCTCTTGTGCAGCTATACCAAGTGCTGTAGCTCCCTGGTTGCATGTATGATCCACATGGGTGCCGTTCTCTATCAAAAACTGCACAACTTTTGTGTGTCCTTGCCATGCAGCGGACTGGAGGGCGGATCGCTTTTCATTGTCACAGGCATTCACATCAGCGTGATAATTCATCAACAGCCTCACCATTTCTACATGCCCTTGCCAGCAGGACACATGGAGGGCTGTTCTTCCCTCGGTGTCACAAGCTTCTACATTTGCGCCATTTTCAAGGAAATACTCCGTCATGGCCAGCTGATTTTCAAGTGCCAGTATGTAGAGTGTAGGGCGTCCATCTGCATCTTTGCAATCTATGTCAGCACCATGGCTCAGCAGCAGTTCAACAATGTCCCTGTGACCTTCTAGTGCAGCTACCCTGAGAGCATTCCTCCCATCATATCCCCTCTCATCAATACACGACTTGCTTTCCAGAAGAATTTGCACACAATCATAATGTCCCTCTTGTGCAGCCAGTATCAGCGGTATCCTACCGTCATTGTCCACCTCTGTACAACGAGCACCTTGCTCAATGAGGGCATCGCACACTTGGCGATGGCCCTCGAATGATGCCATGTGTAGCGGGGTCCAGCCTGCATCGTCCCTGTGATTCTCATCCAGACCTCTGTCCAGCAGAGTTCTCACTACCTCCACGTTACCCTGAGCAGAAGCGATGCTCAGCACAGTCCTTCCTTCACTGTCGATGCTATCAACAGCAGCCCCCCAAAAGAGTAAAGTGTTCACAACAGATGCGTGGCCCATTGATGCAGCTGCAAGAAGAGGAGTTCGACCGTTGTTGTCCGTGTGATCGACATCAGCCCCACCTTCAAGAAGCAGATCAACTACATCAACGTGTCCTTCATAGCCAGCCACAAGGAGTGGAGTCATGCAGTCTTTATCACAGTGGTCAACCTCTGCTCCTCTGTCAATCAGGAGGCTCACAACAGAAGCATGGCCTTTACTTGCAGGAACACAAAGAGCAGCAACGGAAAGAGCTGTCCTCCCATCCACGTCTTCATGATTCACTTCTGCTCCGTGGTCCAAGAGGTGCTCAACAATCTCTCTGTGTCCCATGTATGCTGCAGCAATGAGTGCTGTTCGTCCTTCATTGTCTGCTTTGTTGACCTCAGCCCCGTGCTGAAGAAGATTCAGCACTATGTCTTCATGGCCTCCCCAGGCAGCTGCTCTCAAAGCAGTTCTACCATCAGCATCTGCACAGTCCACTTTGGCCCCAGCATAAAGCAGAGCAGATACAACCTCTGAATGTCCACCCCATGCTGCTGAGCGTAAGGCGGTCCATCCATCATGGTCTGTGTGGTTTATGTTGGCCTCACAACCAATTAGGCAGTTAACCACTTTGGTATGGCCCTGCCTCGCAGCAAGAGTAAGTGCTGTCTGTCCGTGGTTGTCTTCCAGCTCCATATTTGCTCCCCTAGATATGAGTAAGTTAACCACATCAAGATTTCCACTATATGCGGCGTTGGCCAGCAGAGTTCTCCCACTGGAGTCACACTGGTTCACAGATGCCCCGTTGTCCAGTAATGTTCGTATGGAATCCTCTCTCTCCAGTGCCTGTTGCACGATACATGAGGCATGGTCATCCTCATTGTTTACATGAGCTCCAGCTTTCACCAGAAGCTGTAGGACCTCCTGTTCTCTTGGTATGGAGGTGGTCAGAGAGTCTTTAGCAGGAGTACCATTCCAAACCATCCAAAGAGCCAGATTGAAGGGCTCAATCTGCAGATTAGAATTGACAAGATGCAGTGCAAATTCCTGCACTTCAAGCGGTTTGAGCTGCTTCGCCCGACATGTGTAACTCATCGCCAACATCCTATGGCCCTCTGCTGCGTTGCACAGGTACTTCTGAGTGCAATGCTTAACATCCAGAAGCCACTCTGCAAAACTGTAGTGGAAAAGGATTTTAGTACTCCCAAGACCATCAACCAACAGCTTGGAGAGAATGTCCATCTTCTTCTGAAACTCTTCCATTGTCAGTGTCATGTTTTTGGTCCAGACTGCATGGTACAGTTCCTTGACCGTGAGTGGCCTGCAAGTTGCCAGGATCACATTAAGGATGGGCTGGACTTTGGCAAACTGTTTCCTGACAAAGAGTCTCTGGCAGAGCCACAGGTAGAGGCCATTCAAAGTCCCAGGGATGTCACGTATCTCCCGAAGCATGATGAAATTTTCCACGACGCCATCCAGCACACGTTCCAGGTACAAGAAGCAACCACTGCTTTTGATGTGGAGTTGATTGAGCATCTCGGCTGTCTCTTTGGTCAGGTGCTGCCTCAGGGCCTCTTCCTGGTCCAGCCGGTGGAGGATGTACTGCTGCACATCCTTGACAATGTAGGCCTTTCGTAGGTCGTCAAGGCTGATTTTGCGGAACCCTGAAAGGAAAGAAAGGGACATTAGGGGAGTCAATTAACACTTGAAAGTTGTGTAGGATTCATAAGAGGCATTTGTTTTTACTATTGCTAGAATATGAGAGGATGTGATGAATGATGAAGAGGCACTGGTTGTAGAAATCAGTTCAGTCTTTGCACACTAACCCCTTGGGTCATTATCTGAAATATGACCTTGGGATCACACCCAGAATTTATTCAGTGATCTTGTACCTTAAGAGAATTTGGTTAAGCAAACCTTTAAAAAAAAGCGTAAGATAATTAACAGCAAAGCCATCGTGTTAAAAAAATCTTTCAGAGGAATTGAGAGCACAACCCCTCTGGCTGCTGGAAACAGACACGATCAGCAGGAGTTCACTACCAGTTAGAGCTCAGGAAAACAAAATCATGGTAATTAGTGCACATTGAGTCTTATGTCAAAGTAATAGGAGTTTTAATAATTTATGGCGTGCCTGTAGGGACAAAAAAGCTTATGTAGAGGCATTGCTGGAATAAAAATGCAGTTGCATTGTGTGCAGCATCAACTATTTGTGAGGAAACTCATCTAGAGGAGATACCAAAAACAAAGGCAGAATCTAGGCAGCTTTAAGAAATTACACTTTAAATAATAGCTGTCTGAATACTGTCACTTGAATGTATTTTTTTTCAGAATAAATCAGATTGATTGCTCCATCAGTCCAGCCATTAACTGCAGATGTTATTAGTGCTTAAACAGCAGGCATAAATCTGTAGTAGGCCTGAGGATGTTAAAGAATCAAATGGAAGAGGGCGAGGGAGACATCATTTTCCTGCCTGTAGCACATCAACACTTTGTAAAACGTCCCTCCAGTGCCTCACTTATTATCATGCTACATGCTCTCATGCCCTCAGCCTAGACCTTTACAAATCCTTCCGGAAAAAAGGGAATTATCACAGTGGGTCTTAATGAAAGATCTTTAATGGGAATTCCTCTCTGAGATGAGGAAAATGGCTCCATAATGGCCTTGGCTAATGGGCATTAAGTGAACTTTCCCTCCATGTTAAAACAATCTGTTCATGGTCTGTGTGGCCACCCGCCTCTGGGCAGGAAGAGCATTTTTGCATACTTATACTTACAGTTCCCATGGTTCCCAGGGTTACTGGGACAGGAAAATGTCACTAGAGGCTCTCTCTGGGTTATTGACATACTGTATTTCACTGTGACTACGACGATGAGAAAGTAGTTGCGTTTTTCTGTACACTGCACGTACATTCCAGGACGGATTAAAGTTCATAAACTCTGCTCATTAAAAGAAAACTAATTAACAATTTGAAGCAGACTGAACATTTTATGTAATGACACATTGGAAATCTGAAAAGTGGTGCATTTGTCTCCAATCATTAATTCAGCTTTGATTATATAACACAACTTTTCCCTGAATATAGTATGTATCAGACTGCCAGTGAGCCTGAGGCAGAGTGATTCAACCGACTGCTATTGTGTGGGTAGACTGTGAAATCTTACTCCACACAGGGCTGTTACTGACCACACCTGGAAGTCAGATAACAAACCTGGCATGTTTAATGAGAGTTCCCAGGCAGACACCAACAGTTTGGATCCTGGTAAACAGAAGGAGCGGTGGGGTTCCTTTATCATCTTCTCCTGAGTTTGTTTAAGATAAGCTGGCACATTCTAACAGTGCCTCATGGTTATCTCTTCTTGTTTTGTCCTTGAGACCTCAGTTATATTTCAGACAGTCATGAAAACTAATGAAATTAAAGCATTCACACCTCAGGTACTACGTTTGATTACAACTTACATAATCAGAGAAGCACAGAGTCATACTCTAATAAATCACTCTTTTGGGCTGGACCAAGTTATTGGCACAAACTGCCAGCTATAAAGTTTTTATGGGAACATTTTAAGCTCCAGACAAGTAGGGGGTAAGTTTGGGGGATGTGGAACTTCACTGTTACACTGTTGAATAACTTTAAAAATTTACTGTCTGCCATGACAGAAAATTGTCAGACATGGCTCCATACACCTGTGATGAATGTAACCCCCCCCACCAACACACACAAAAACTCACAATAAATAAATGCACTTCAAAAACTCAAACTTAGCCAGTTTTGTGTGTTGGCTCTAGTAGAAATGTAGAATTAGGCTTAATATAAGTCACATTCACCAGAATAGTCCAGAAAAATCTTTTATTTCAAGATACTAAGAATGTAGCCTGGATTTCTTGAGTAATAAAAATCTGATAGTGGATTAAGAAAATAAATCAATCTGCTTTTTTAATTCAAGAAACTGAACGAGTAAAGTCTGACAAACCATTGGCAGATATTTTATTTATTATTACGATACATCGTTACCTGCTCCTCATGCTCATTAGAGGCTGAAACATGTTCAACAGAGAACAGCAAACTTTTGCATGTCATGTTCTATGAAAACAAAATGTTTGGAAGTTAGGGTAGAAACACCACCCGTTCTTCTGGCCATGTGACCTGGCATTACTTGGGTAATGTGAAACTGGCCACTCTACTGAAGACAGGTTTTGCACCAAAAGTGTGGTGATCTTTGGTTAAATACAAAGTTAAACCACCAACTGCTTATCTTGCATTCACATTTCAGCGTTTCCGGTTCCCTCTCGGGGTCACGGTATGGGGGCCTGTACCAGCTGTTGTTGGGTGAGAAGCAAGCTTTACCTTGAACAGGTCACCTGTCTATTACAGGAATAAACATGAACAGACAGACAAACATTCAAACACACACTGACACCTATGAATTCAGAATTACCAATTAACCTGGGGATTATGTTTTTTGGCAGTGGGAGGAAGGTGGACAGAACCCATGGAGAGTCATCTGCCCAGCAAGGAAACTGAACTAGTACCCTTCTTATTGAAGCGACACAGGAGTAAACACTGCACTACCATGCAGCCTGTTGTATAAACAGAAACTTTTAAAACAAGAAGGAAAAGAGTCTGTTTTTTAATGGGCCAGTTATTGTCTACTAAAGGTCTTGAACCTGCTGTAAACATAATTGTCTACTGGACAAAGGGTGATATGACAACATTCATTAAAATTCAAGTTTTAGCTTCCACACATTCAGAAACATGGCTGTGTCACATTAAAATGTTTGTGTGTATTTATTTATCAATATTTTGCCATTCTTGGTTTTCATGTCAGTATCACTTCAAGAACCACCCTCCGGTCTTTAGCTGTGTAAGTGCCTAGTCATTACAAAAACCCAATGACCCTAACCCACTTTCAGAGTCTCATTGTATTCACTGACTGACTGCATTTTCCACCCTCCCTTCAACCTCTTTTCTCCGGCTCCATGACCCCCTTTACTAGCTCCGCTTCCAGCTCTGGAAAAGTCACCGACATTCCATCAGAGACAGATTCAGTCAGCGTGTACGTTAGCAACAGGAAGGTCAACAACTCTTACATTAAAGTTCCAAAAACACTGCAGTGCGGACATCTGCACACTTTGTTTCCTTCTCATATCTTTCAGAGGAACAGGAGAATGAGTCGCTTTAATTCTGGAAATGGCTCCTTGTAGGATATATCAAAGGAAGGAGAGCTACCTAATGATCCCTTTGTGTGGCACTCAAAAGTCCTCTGGCAACAACGTAAGCATCTACACTTGAATTTCAGCCTCATTATCTAAGGATTTCTAACTCCTCTTTATATTTCCTCAAGCCTTTTGTCTGGCTAGATCAGGATGCACAAGGGTTCATTCTCTTTTATTGTTAAATTTTCAGGCTACCTCAAGATGCACGAGTACCAAGGTCTACAACAAGAAGGATAACTGATGCTCGGTGTTATTAAGTCTATGAGTGCCACTCTGACTTTCTGACTGGTCCTCCTACTTCTTCTGGACCCAGTCCTTCTTTGGCCATTTTGGATTTGCTCCAGTTGAGACAGGAAACTCACTCCCTCAAAGGGGGAAGAGGCCACTGAAAGGGGGAAACGGGGACAAAAAAAGGATTCAGAAGACTTCACTCTACCTGGGAGTTGAGCAGAGTGTGATGTTCATTTTTCTTTGATTTGTTTTATTCCCAAGAAAAATCTGAGTATGCATTACAGCCCTTTCTGGAGATGTTACTCCATCATGTTTATTCTCCCCGGGGAACAAAAAGAAAAACGCGGCTGTGTTGCAGTTTATGATAAACATTTTCTCCTACATTACAAGACTGCTGACGCCGATTTGAGAATACAGCAACTGAGGGAGCTGGAGGGAGAAGAAGACTGAAAATTGAAAAGAAATGTGTTCCCACATTCAAGGGAGAGAGGAAGAATGATAAATTCAAACAACCAAAAAAAGATTCCTCCACTGCTGGACTTTAGGGGAAAATGACTGACAATTTCCACTTCAGCACACATCACTCCACAAGGCATGGATCTCAGCGATGAAGTCATGGCACTATTACAGCCGGACTCGGGCAGATAAAGCACAAGAACAACCACAGAGGGGACGTCATCCAACCTGTATTTGTTGACTGTGGTGTAACAGAAACTGCTATTAAGTACTACATAAGAATTCAAAAACTTTTTTTTCAAATATCTTTTAAGAACTGTTTTCTTTCTGTCTGAAACCCGAGCAGTGATGAAGGCCTAGATTAAAAAGTAGGCTACACAAACTGTGCCTCGGTCCTGGCTTTTAATGTGTGTTTGTGTGTGTGTGTGTGTGTGTGTGTGTGAGAGATAGAGGATGGTCGGAGTCTGAACAAAAGCGACTGCTAAACAAGCAACAAATGACACATTCATCAGGGTGAGGGATGCGGCTCCCGAGTACAGGCCTCTGAGCCAGCTGCTGCTCGTTACAGAACTGGATACCAGCCACAGGAGACAGAGCCCCGCGCACAAAAGAGGGACTGTTTGCCTTCTAGATTAATTTTTTCAGATGACAAACGAGGCAGCGTGCGTGCGTGTGAGAACCGTGAGGTCCAAGCGGAGAATTTCAGAGCGACAGCCTCTCTGATTCTGCACGTTCTCTCTTTTGTGAGACACCATCTTCAGTCATCTGATCCATAAAGAAAACAGAAACCCAAGCCCTGCTGCCCTGTCCTCAGGCCCTCCAGTAAAACCCAGTTCGACAAACGTCTGTTCGACAGCTGCAGCGTTCCCGGCTCCAAAATACACGAGAGCGCCAACCTCCTAAACGCAAGTATGTGGAGGAGAGTCGACTCCAACAGCCTGCAAACAACAGGCCTCTGTATGATCTCTGAAAAACACTGATGCACACCGTCTAATTTCTACTCCCACAGAAGTGAAGACAGCACTCTCTATCCCTCACGTGACTTATCCACAAACAAAGCCAGGCTTCGACTCTAATGGTGCACTAACTCATCTGTGCAGAGATAACCGCTGCAGGGAAAAAAATCATTTGAGATGCACAGCTACACTTTACTGCTCCGTATACATTTCCTGCCATGCTAAACGACCACCAGGCGAGACGCTGAAATGATCACACTTTAACAATTAATTTATGTAACGCCAGAGGCAGCGCACATGAAAACACTCCTGTCCAAACACGCCCTGTGCGCTGGATTTCAAACGTGAGGTTTCCAGTCAAACCTGTTGTGGTGTAACTGAAGGGAGCTGTGGAGCTGAGGGGGAGGAGCTAACAGGAAGACATTTAACTCGCTGAAGCTGCTTTCATCCATACAAAGTTTTCGACTACAAACCAAAAGAAACAACATCACAGCCTCTGTGTTTTTGAATGGCAGGAGCTCATTACCGTGGTGACAAGAGACTGATTCATAAGTCCGTGCACCTGGCCACATGTGTGTGGAATCACTCACTGCACCACATAATGGATCGCTGCTCGGAGAGACTTGTCACTGTATATCTTTGAGCTTCTCGCAGCTGCACGGATGACTGGAAATTCCATCCAAGGAGAGATATTTCAAAAGAGAGATGTGAAATAATAGATTGTTAAACTGTGGACACGAGGACAAACATCAGGACATAATCCTCATTCAAACTTCCTGTTTACCATTTTCTGTCATTTTAAAATAAAGAAGGGTTTGTACTACCAATAATTCTTCTTTTTTAAGCCACTTGGTTCTTCTTTTCTTTGATCCTATTTAAAAGTATGACTTTATATATATTTTAGAAACTTCTTTCAAGTGTTTTACTTGTTTTTAAATCTTTAGATTTATGGTAAAATTTCATATTTCAGCGTGTGTCTTTTTTAGATCCTAAATTTCAGTGAAAAGCCGTCTAATTTGGTTCTCTCACCGAAAGTCTCATCAAAATGTAATTTGGTTCAAGATTCAGTAACATCCACGTGTAGCTTGATTTAAGACCAACACATAACACATCAGTTGAAATCATATTTTGACTGATTGAATGTATCAGGCTCGTACAAACACATATAAAAACAATAAGAAAGAGAAACCATATAAGGGAACCACAACTCTTTAAACAGTTACATCCCAGGAACCGTTTTTTTGTGCGCAGTAATATAACAAGAGCTAAACATTTTTGGCACAAATGCACTTTCTTTAAAACAGAAAAACATCTTAATCAAAGTTCTCCAATTCTGATTTTTTTTTAAACAAAATTAAAAGGAATTTTTCTTGTCCCCTAAGCTTCAATTCCTAAAGTTAACATTACATTAAGACAAAGGTATTATTTCTTGCCTCTATTCAGTATATTTCATTTCTTACTGTGCTTCAGGAAGTTTGTTTTCAAGTATTTTAATCTAAAATGAGCATTTTTAAATTTTAAAACTCGAGAATACTTCTCAAGACCAACTTATTTTAAGATTTGAAATTCTTATTCTTAGATTCCTCGTCCTGTAAAGTTAACTTGCTGAATTGACAGATAATATAACTAGGTTTAAAGGCGGTGTGAGGACTAAGGGGAATCTGAAGTGTTTTTCGGCATATATACTCCATTTCCCATGAGCACCATCACCCACTGAGATAAAGACATGCATTTTTTTGATACAGATCTTCTTTTCGCTTTTCTTTGTCCAAGACAACTTTTCCCAGGATGCAAAGCGACAAGGTAATGCGTTCATTTCTAGTGCTTAGAGCTGTTGTTTGAAAGCTGACAACAATCAAACTTTGTAGACTCAGTTTGTAGAGTAGTTTAGTGTCCTGAAGGTGAGTAGACTATCTGTTTAGTGACAGATTCTGAGAAATAAAATTTAGAAATGACATATTTTGGCGCTGATGATCTCATTTTAAATTGTGGATTATGAACAGGCAAATAAATTAAAGTGAAATAAGAGCCTTTAAGAAATTTTATCATCACATTTAGTGTATTTATTTTGTATTTATGCTCCCTTTTTGCAGACTTTCTTTGTGGAGCACTTTGTTTTTCAGTCTTCATGGTGGCGGCAGGCTCTTGTGGTGCTGGGAGCTCCCTGCCCCACACAGGATCAAATTTCCTGAATCTCTGCCAGTGTTTTTGTTCATCATTACACCGACTGACCTCCCGCTGACCTCATTTAGCCCAACCAGCATATGTTTCCATTCACCTGCGTAAGAAACCACTCAGTCTAGCATGTCGGTCTGGTTTTATTAGCCATCAAGTCAAACAAGGCATTATCTGCTATCAGTGCCAGGAAAGGCCTGGAACCATTTTTATGAGACTTCACAAGGAAACGTTCCTGCATGAGGGAAATCTGTGGTAGCCTGCTGTGGAATCAGGTACTTGCAAAGTCATCCTTGGCATGCAGGTCAAGAGGCGATGAGGTATGAAAAACCCCGTCTTTACTTAAAAGGCCTGAGAACATGCCAAGAATTCCAAAGCACCCATTCCAAGCAGCTTACATTAAAACGTTATTTAAATACCCTTCAATTAAAGCAGAAACTGACAAGTCGAGCTATGTGCTTAAGTTGATTCTAAAGAGACTTGGCAGGGGCACGCCACATACCAAAGGGCATCACCTCAGGAGGAGCGAGGCCAGCCGGCTCGTTGGCCATGTTCAGATTCGTGTTTCTGCAGTGTAGCTCCAAAGGTGTTACAGATTCAGACATGGTACACCTGTAATTTGCCCGGCTGTCAGACTGCACGGTGGTAAATTACTGTATTCAGTGAGGATTATGGTCTTCAGCGTATCCAAAGTGAGGCTCGACATGCAGCCTCGCAGACGACAACTCGTACATGAATACGGACATAAATCAGCTTGTCTGTGTAAGCCAATTTCAAGAAAGGGGGGTGGTAAGCTAATTAAATATGTCGTCCTTGCACTTGTGACCCGAGCACTGAGGCACAAAGGTGCAATCAATACTGAACAGTCTTGGGAGAGAGGGCTTTTATGATGTTCTGGTAGTGAAAAGTATTTGTCGATTGTGCTCTTTGGTTAAGTGCTGTGCTATTAAGTCTGTGTGATGAAGGCAGCATGGCCAAGACATGTTGGAATTGGTTTGGAGTTCTTTTAAGTATTAAATAAAGACTTTAATTTTAGAGCTTTGGCACTCCTTCCCTCACGCAGGACTGGAAATTGTTCTTGGCATCTCATCGCTCATAAAACGTACATTTTATGTCATAGTTAAGTCTCAGATTAATCCCTTGTTTTCATAAAGCAGCACATCCAGTCGTCTAAATGATGCCACAAAATGTCATTCACTGGGGAGCCGGTAACACGACCATCTTTGTCTTCTCTTCAGGGTGCATTCCTCTGGCCCTGATGAAATAAACAATCCGCACTGCTTTACGACTCTGTTTGTGTTGTCCGTCGGCCAGAATATCTCAAAGTCCCTCCAGTGAGGTCTCGTTTGACCGAATAGAAAGTAAACACAAAAGGAGAAACTCGTCCAGGGAGATGTTAAGAGTTTTGTTGACCTTTCAGCCGAGGAATTGTCATGCCTTGTGTCGGATTCACCCACAGGCCTTTGAGACAAAGAGGCTGCTCAGATTGGTGGAAGAGGGCGGGTACTTTGAACAGGGCTGCTCTTTTCAGATGTGATCATTGGTGGTAAATCAGATCTGTCTGTGAAGAAAGCTCCATTCACAGCAGGCAGGCTGAGTGGAGGTGAGAGATGTGGTTCAAGTCCTTGCCAGGGTGGGCTACCACTCTTCCAAATACAGGAAACAAAAACACAGGCCCACCCTGGAGTCGCATAATTCCCTGAGAGTGTAGCTCCTTTTCTACAATAGCTGTGGAATTTGTAATGACTTCTCTCCGCACTGCGGGGTTTTAGACGGAGACCTGCTGGGAGAAAAACTCAAAGCATGTGCGAATGTGTCATCTCTGAAGGAAATGAGTAAAGCCCTCCATCGAAATTCCTCAGTGGATGAGTGTCTTTCTTAAAAGTGGCCACACGCTCCTGTAACATTCCTCAGACCGAGCCAGGAATATAACGCTCTTAATTACTGCTGTGATTCAGGACTAAGAGGGGCTTTTATGGGACGGTTTTGTGGCTTCTGTCCAACTTTCTTGCTGGTCCATCTCCCAATAAGTGCCAAGTGCCCCCTCTGACCAGCTGGAAGTAAATTTCAGAAAAGCCAGGAAATAATAACACATTTTATGGTGGTGGGAATCAATCTAATTAGAGCTGCTATAACTGTGCAGAGCAGGAATATGGTTGTTTAAGGGAGCTATTATCTCTCGCCACACTGTTACTATATTATTAGAGCTCCTGGCGCTGCATATGACAAATCTGTCCTTATTCTCCTCTCAGAAATCCTAAGTACAGCCTGCACGAGGTGTTGTTTTGTGTTCACATGAACCAGGCTCTATCATTGTCATCTTCCTCCTTCTATAGTCACAGATTAGTCACAACATGCTCCCACACGTGAGGACAGATAGGAGTGTTGATTCTCTTCTCATTCTCATTATCTCAGATCTTAAAAACACATAATTTTCTTTTTTTAACATCTACGGCGCTGTGTTCGGATAGCTTGGGCCTCGGCCAGGTTTGATAAGAACTAAAGAATCAGATTCAGTCTTTTGAGCAAGTTATTAACGTCTGTTTTAGAGAGGTGACGTGCCCTGCTAGGTTCTTTGTTTTGGGTACTTTGATATCTATCATGAAGCTTAAGTCCCACATGAAGTGCTATTTGTTTTTGTTTGGGTTTTTTTTTAATAGGAAAGAAATGGTTGAAGAATAATTCTGCAACATACCAAGAAAAAAAATTATAAAATGTCTCTAAAACTATATTTTGCTTTCAAAGGTCGGAGATCTTTGCTTTTATTCAGCTAACAGCTTTTTAATAAATAACCTTTAAGCACAGAATCAACCAAAACAACACGCTGGTACTGCTTGATATCCCTCCAACAGGAGTGTTTGCTTGATTTTAAAAAAAAAAAAAAAAAAAAAAATCAGGTATGACTTTATAGCTGAAATATCAGCAAAAAGTTGACAAAAATGCCATTTGCAAATGTTATTGCTCTGACCCGCTCAGAATTATCTGCAAAAGCTGTTAAAACATTGACATAAGCTGCTTATGCATTATTCTAAAGTTCCATCCATGTACTCTGCAAAAACTGAAAATTATTTGAGCATTTATAATTTGCTTTGAGTCAAAATTGTCATTTCAGACTTAATATGAGCCACATCATCTTACAAGTCTGGATAAATGTCTTATTCTAAGATTTTAAAAGAGAAAAATGATGCCTGAATTGCTTTTAAGGAGTAAAAAAAAAAAAAAAGTCAAAACAATTTTCTTGTCTGACACTGCACAAGTTGAGCTTTCCGATCCCAATTGGCAGATTTTTTTGCTCTTCACAAGCATCTTTGCATCTTTTTGTATTTTATTGTCTTGAAATAAGACTTATAATATAGCTCATATTAAGTCTAAAAAGTTATTTATGAGAAATAAGACAAACACTTGCTTAGTCTTGGATTTTTGAGGCTGTGTTGCCAAAAACATTCTCTCTGCTCTAAGGCTTTCAATCTTAGATGGTAGTCATTTAAAATAAAATGAAGACCGTGGCATCCCTTTTCATCTTAATTCTCTGTCTTATCTTAGTTATTTATTACATCTTTATCTTACAGAGCTACTGCTGTCCTTACCTGCCCGTCTAGTCTGATCTACAGAATTGGTGCTTGACAAGAAGCATGAAAATGATGAATGTGTTGTAAATGTTGTTGTGGTAAGCTGTAAAATGAATTGCCCTCCTTGGGATCAATAAAGTGTTCGAAGTCTAAAAATGTACCTAACTGCTTCTGCACAATATTTGCACATTCATTATATCCACTTTCTTTGCTGACTGTTGAGTTTTACCAGGAAATCAAAGTTTTCACCAATAGGCGAATCTTAACGGCAGCTAGCTACAGTGACTGAAACATGCTATGTTTGTCATGAGCTCCAATCTATTAATCATAGGGAGGTTTGGTTGGAGATCTTCTTGTTTTGCTTTGCACCATATCCAAAGACCTGTATGAAATGACTTCAAATTCCTTGTCTTAGTCTGGTTAAAGCTTCTGGGACTTCACTGGGCTGTCACTGGGCAAGAGGTGGGATACAACCTGGATGGGTCCCCAGTCTAATAGTGGGTGAACGTACATTTAAGGGTCACCAATCAGCCCGATAAGCATGTTTTTAGACTGCTGGAGGAAGACCCTGAGAACCTTCCCATGCACAGGCAGAACTTGCAAACTCCATGACCATCAACATTTTTGTGTTGAGACCTTCTATAGGACGGAGCGGGTGCAGCCAACCATGTCTTGATGTGATCCCCCTCACGCATTAATAACAATATGTGACAGCTGTGCGGCTTGAAACAGCATCAGGACCATAGTTTCTGAATCGTAAGCTTCGGAACGCCTGAAACCCAATACCATAGTTCACTTGCTTGCATAACACTCTGGACCAGATGCACTAATTTGTCCCCAAAGCTATGAATGCAATTTCTTTTGCATCAACTAGAGGCATTGCTGTCATAGCTAATGGTCTCTAGTTTTATGATTTCATAGCTTCATTTCGAAGTAGAAGAGTAAGTAAGTATGATATTTCTGCTGCTCTTCTCTGATTAATAATGAATACATTAATGTCAGGGGAAAAGATGGTCAGTGTAGACATTTTCAGCCGTTTTGAGCTGCAATCAGTGCTCAACTCCTGCACTTCAACCTCCCCTCCTCCCTCGGAGGAAAATGAATTAACATAAGCTGAAGCTCTTATCACTTCATACCCAAACCCTCGAGTGCTCCACGCGCTGCTCAACGTCACCCCCCGGACAGTGACTTCGCCTTCTTACGACTTGAGAAAAATGCGACTTTGACGAGTAGGCAGCACAAACAATATCGGGCAGATGGTAGCCATTACAGTTGAGTGATGCCTCCACACGATAAAAAGATCACACACTAGGCTGGATCAAACGCTATGAGGGGATTATATTTCAAATGGGTCTGTAATTATTTTAATGAGACCATAAGTGAAGAGGTATTTTTGAGAAGCGATGCACTGGATGCAGAGAGTGTCCTCGAATGCCCCCGGACGAAATCAAATCCCTGATTTAAAAATACACTGAAGAAGGCTTATGGACTTTTTAGGGACTGCAAGCTGCTGCAAAAGCTAGCGCTGTTGTCTCACAGCAAAATAGTTTGATTCCCCCGGCTGTGCAGTCCAAAGACTTGCTCATAATGTTGATTGGTGAATATAAATTGTCAACAGGCCAGCGAGGTGCTCAGGATGTACTATTCCTTCCACCTAATGGCAGCAGGGTAGGCTCCAGCCTCCTATAACCCCGAAAAGGATAAGTGGTGAAGATAATGGATGGATGGAATTTGTAGGAGCTTCTCTTTAAGATTCTGAAGCATGGTAAGAAAATAATGAGAGGTTGAGGAATAAGCTGTTGGAGAAATACATGTCTGAGAGGCTGTTTCTATTTAAAAGCCCAACCCCCTGTCTCCCACCTCCACCCCTCTCCCTTCTGCTGGAGGCCTTGTTAAATTGGCACAGATTCTACCCCGCTCCCAACCAAAATCGCTGCCTAAGTGTTTCCACTCTGCTACCCCGATCATGGCCTTACAGTAGCATAGCAGACAGAAGGGGTACAAAGCGAGCTTCTCTCCATAGGTCGGCTGTCACTGGGGACGTAAGGAAGCAGCACAGCTTCACACAGATTTTAGGGTAACGTGTTTATTTCCATTTCAAGGCTCGATTTCAAAGATGATACACAAAAAATGAGTCCTAATCAAAACCGAGCGATCGTATAATGTGGGTCAGCCAGAGGGATACGCTGCACAAATTCTTGTACTCCTCCTCACAAACAGAACAGTCTTTGTTTGTGAGGCTGTTAGCCAAGCGGATGCGAGCGAGTCATTCTGCAGCAGAAGTCAGAATGCCTCCTTCTTCCTGCTCGGTCTCAGAGGTGTTGAAAACTTCCCAGAGCACATTCCATTACAAGACAGACACCAGGAAAAACATTTAGAGCAAGGAAAGAGAAATTCAGACATTTGTCTCCTGGGGAAAACGGAGTCTCCGATACCGATGGAATGTGTCAGCGCTGAGTGGATGAAATTCAACTAAAAGACACAGCTCCTTTGCAAAATGACCTTCTGGTTGTAGGTCACTCGTCAAATTTTATCGACACTATATTCACACAACCGCAGTGTTCCCAACGCCGCAGACCGGAGTATACAGGGAAACCCACACAACCTCCACCCCAGACAAAATAGGCCGCTCATATAAAACAGGACTTGGCTCTGCACTGAGCATGAAAGTGGAGTCTTTTGGCAGGTCACCGCCATCTCTGACTTTGTAAACAATATGGAGGGTATTTTTAGGGGACACTTGGCCTCAATTTCATACTCTGAAGTCCTTTTAGTCTGTTTACAGTCTCGTGCCACAGAAATAAAGGCTATTAACATTTCTTTATTCTAAAATCAGGCTAATAGAGGTCAGGGTAAGAGGGTGAATGTGTTTGCGTGCATGTCTACATCACTTTTCATGTGATTGGGAAGGGAACAAAAAGCGCCTCAGCAGAAGAATTTCCAGTGTGGAGCTAAAAGCAGAAGATTGAATGAAGACAAAACAAAGACGTGGCTAAAAGCATCCACAAAGGAGAGGCTGAGGCGTATTGTAAAGCTGTAGAAGAATCTCAATGCACAAACTCAAGAGGATCCAAAAAAAAAAAAAAAAAGAATCACATATGTCCGTCTGATGTGTTGCTCTGTTCCTCGGTTCAAAAAGAGGAATCGTTCACTAAAGCCATCGCTGGCCGATCAGAATAAGAGCTCTACAAACGCTTGGCTGTCGTCAAAAGCGCAATAAAAAGGGGAAAAAGATGAGAGCCGGCTCAAAAGAAATGAAAGAAAGACAGAAAGAAAAGAAAGAATATAACTGCTGTTTATTAAATTGGTTCAAGATGAAATTTCCTTCAAACTGTATCAGAAACAAAAAGAACCGACAGCTCAACATAAGAGGGGGAAAGAAAAACAGGCAATCAGAGAACTCTGAAATACTCTGAAGCAAGTTAAAGATAAAAAAAAATCCCCCCATTACCATTTCCATCCATGGCAAACACAGCTATATATTCTCCGGTGACTATGCTGTCAACTTTATGTGCAACTGCAAATAAAATCTGACAATTTAAATCTACGGTTCGAGCCAGACACAGCAGACAGCTCACTCGCACACGCTGGAGAGAGCAGAAAATACGATTTAATGCAAATTGCTGCTGAAAGGAAATCAAATCTAAAACTTTTTCTCCGTCTGTGTTGTCTGTGGGCTCTAAAGTTTGGAGACTGCTGTGAGAAGGCTTTGTACTAAACTGGGATACCAATCCAGAATCTAATCTACCATGGGCACCTACGTGCAAGCTTTGATGTTTGAGGGAAGCGTGGGTGGGCATGTCTTTGTGATTACAAAGTGGGCAGCTTGCAACACAGTTGGTTTGTTTGAATTAAATGCATGACGCTCCCTAAAGACTCAAAGTGAGTTCTGGTATCCTGAAACCCGGCAGAAAAACCTTGCCTTGCTGCTGCTGTCAACACTGATCAGATCTGCACACTTTTTCAGATACACTGTGACGCTTACACTTAAGGTTTCACCTAATCTCAAACATGCACCAAATCATGTTCAGATTAAACTACATTAGTGAATAGACAGAGATAAAATGACACTGAATTATCCTGGAAATCCACCCAATCAATACACAGCTAATACATGTCCAAAAATAGACCAAAAAAAAACAAAGAGCCCTTGCTTGTGATATCTGTAATCCATTTCCGTCTTTACTTAAATACTTAAATCAACTCTTTTTATGACTTAACTTTTAGGGAAAAAGTAGCTATACAAGCACCTGATATTTTGTGGTAAAAAAAAGTTTTGGGGATGTTGGCAAGGTTGAAGCAAATTGCGGATGGACTCAGCTGAAAACTCTTAAAGAGGGAGTACTCTGCTTCCCCATGTTTTAAACATGGTTATTAAGTAACAAAGCTGGATGTTCACACTAAACGTGCAAATTGTATAATCTCTACATATTTATATGTTGTGGAAAATCCAGAATCTTTCTTTAAACTGATCAAAATGGTCCGACTTAAAAAAAAGGGTAATGAGATCCTCACAAGACTTGTTATAATGATGAGGTTATTCTCCAAACTGGCTCATGACACAGTGGAGGAGCGGGCCTTAAACACCAAGGACTGCCCACAGCGCTGCTCCTGACGGGCCTCCAGAGGGCTGGCCAATCCAAAGGAAGGGGACCTTAAAGAGACAGTAGCTAAAACAAAGTGCTTCAGACTACGACTGAAATAAGAGTTTTCTAAAAGACCAGTGACCAGTGTGAGAAAAAAAATAGAGATTTTTTTGAGCTATAATTTATATAAAGCTACTATGGGAGTACAACAGGTATAGCAAAAGATTAAATAAAAACACAATACCCCCTCTTTAAAAAAAAAAAAAAAAACCTTCAAAATGATTCAGTTAAACTTTAATAACTAGCACTATATTCTAAAAACATAAATAAAAGCCCAACAGACCTTTGAGTCATCTAGAACAGCATTTCTCAAATTGTGGCGCCTCCTAGTGGTCCACCTTGACTGTGAGCAAATTTTGTTTTCTCACAGAACATTAAAAAAAATACAAGTTCGCCAGGACTCAAAAAAGTTTCCTTAAACTTCCTCCTAGCTAACGTTAGCTAGCATTACTCCATAAACGAGCCTACAGGCAAAAACATAACGTATCGGTTGCTTAAGACGGGTACAGAAAAAAGAAACTCAAATGAGGCAGACATAACCTCCAACACTGCCAGGAGAAGGTGCAGCAGCAAGATGAATCAGCTGCAGTGAGCACTGTGGTCACCATGGAAGCTAACGTTAGTGCCAGTAGCAGTAGCCAGTGCATGTATGATGCCAGTTTATATTACATCTGGACTGTTGTTCTGGGGCTATTTAGCTTGGTGGTCCGTGAGGTTTTTTCGGGGGGGATAAGTGATTCCTGGTCTGAAACAATTTGAAAAACACTAATCTAGAAACTGTATTGGTACAGTTCACTGTATTTCAACTACTGATCACATCCAGAAATACAGAAAAATACTGGGAAAATCTCTATTTGTGATTAAGTTCCGTGTTGTATAACATTAATTACATATTTCATGTTTTTGCAAACAAAATTGGACTGCAATGATTACATGCAGCTCTCACCTGATAAGCTTGCAAGCTAAGAGAAAGACACGACAAGTTTGTTAATCATGAACAAAACGGCATCAACCAGTCACTCGGACTGGGATAAAACTAAAAGCAATTCTAATCTTCTCAAATAATATCTTGATCCTCTGGGGAGTCAGTGAATCTGTATCCAGCGTCTTCTCATACATGGGTTGTGTTTCGTGCTGAATGGCAGTTTGTCACCTCTGTACATAATGTGAGGGACTCCAGTGGTTAACAGCATCATTATAATGTGCAGGTGTTATCAGGAGACACCACTGAAGCAATGGCAGCTTGTTAACTTCAGGTTAATCATCAGATTCCTCTTCCTCTCTACCTGCATTAAGTGAAACCCAGCTGGTCCACAATATGCCTCACATATTGTCTACATATCATGGTGTCTTTCTGAAACAATGCCAAAGATTAGATTTAGCACCCAGAAGATGCAAAAAATGATGTCAAACCTGCTGTTGCTGCTAAATATTTGCAGGTTTCTGTTACTACATCACATTTCAAATCTCTGGTGTCTTTAACATGTGTGCACCATACAGCCGCACAAAGTTTCTTCAAAACTTTAGGAAATTCTGGCTCATTTTTACTTGATGACACAGCATGAACTATTCAGCCATGAAGCCAAGACTGTCTCCGCCTCATTTTATACATAAAATATCACAATAAATGTGCACAGCGACAGATTACATTCCAGAATTTTAATGTCATAATTTATGCAGTGAGAGACGTTAAATATGAAGCACATCGATGCATCTCTGGAGTGGCACAAAAACCCTCGCTGAGGCTGCTGGGATATTGCGTAATGATTTAAGAGGTGAGCCGGTGCTCGAGAAGCTCCCACGTTTAGTGGTTTTGGAAAAGTAGAGAGGGTACACACAGCGGGTACACACAGCAGTGTGAGTCTGCGGAGGAGACTTCCTCCCACACAGGCAGGTTCTTGATTAATGTTATGCCAGCTCATCACCACAGAGTAGGCTGCTGGCTTGACAAGGAGATAATAGCAGCTGGTGTGGTACAGTGTCACAGGACATCAAGGGAGCTCTGCAACCCTTGCAGAGGTCTGCCACGGGGACCCTAATCTCTTTTAGGCATGTTGTGATGTTAGAGCAGCTTTCTGCATGCATAATGTCGGAGCAGCCGTGACAGGAAGGAAGCAGCCACGGGCTGTTTGTGTTACCACATTATCAGCTGACATGTAGCATCTTAACATGGAGAAAAAGCTGCTATTGAGTAGAAACGAGCATGGAGCAGAACTGACAAGAGCAAATGCAGTCTCATCAATCAAACTGTCTCTGTACATCGGTCCTCAAGGTATCACAATTACTCCGACGATGATGTACTGATTTTAGAACTCAAACTGTCAAGAAAAATTCATTTTTTTAACCTGGGTCCTATCTTTGTTTAATTTTATTTGGGTTTATCATGAGGAAGGTAGTTTTGTTTGCAGCAGTAAATTGCTTCAGATGGCAGCCAGGGAACGTGATTCAATGAGTAAGACATAAACCCACTTGCAAGTTTCTCCATAATGGTGCATCACCCTAAAAATGCTTGTTTTGTGCTGCAAACATTCTTCGGTTATTATTCTCAGTGTCTTTACAGAGGAGATACCCACAAAAAAAGCTTTCTGTGAAGGCAGGGAGCTTTTTCTTAACCACAAACAGCAGCCTCATTACTCCTTAGACCTTCCAGAACCCAAAATACCAGGAATGTGCAATAACTAGGAAATGATATTTTAACTTCAAAGAAATGCTTTAACTTGACCCACAGTATGAGTTCCATCAGATAAAAGCAGTTACCTGTGAAGAGTTTTGTAATGGCCTTGTTCTGTCGCCGTGCAGAGCAGATGAGCAGAAGCCAGGGAGGCAGGAACTCATGATGACTGGCCAGGAGCTCCGCGATGGTCCTGGGGGAGCCGGGAGAGGACCTCTGCTCCCCCTCACCCAGCTGGCAGCCTTCATCGATGGAGTCCACCAGCAGAAAGAGAGACTGCTGAGGTGGTTTAACACTGAGAAGAGGCAGGAGGACACACCTGAGGACAGAGAGATGAGAGAAAGGTTAGAAACAAGTCCTCCAACTCCAGTAGCTCCATTACAAAATTACCATCGAGGCAGCTTTATCTGAATCTGAATTATTTAGCATGCTGTGTTTTGTACAACTTGTCATTTCTGTGACTCAGTGTACTCGGTATCTGTTGTAAATAAAAAAAGGAGGGGAGAAAAACTGAATCTGCCTTTTACAGTGGCAATCAGTCAGTGCTGCAATATCCACAGCTTTTTGTCAGTGTAATAATTATGGCACTAAAAGGAACCATGTCCAAATTCATGTGTATTTACAATTTGGACTGTGCATAGGCTAACAGTATAAAGCTAAAGCTCTCCACGTTCTGCGGAAACTCAAGAACTCTTAAGGCTGACGTGTTTAAATAAATGCATTTATCATGATGTGAAAAATGTGAGTTCAACTAACACATTAGAGGACACAATGAAATTAAAGTTTTAAAATTGTGCAGAAAATAATAATAATAATTATAATAATAAATAGTTCAGAATGAAGGATAAGAAATGTTTTGGGCTAAAAATGTTGTCACACATCAAAACAGAATATGAATATGAAAAACAGTCCTGATTCAGTTCTCTGCAGTAGGTAACACTGCAGAGAACTGACCACATCTCATCTGGGATCAAGGGACAGTTGAGGGACATCACAGTGTCATCAGCATAGAGAGAAAATGTTGCATTTAAGATGCATTATGTAAAAGAATTAAAAGCAGTGGACCCGACACTGACCCTTGTGGTACTCCTTTCATTATTGTAAGAGGTCTAGATGTGTGAGGAACAGCTCTTTCCTGTAGTTAATTTGACTCAAAAAAGATTTTTTATTCAGTTCATCAAGGTTTTTATGCTTCCAAGAAAATACCTCACATAATAACATTGAACCCAAACAGTCTTTGTAATTCAAGAAGTCCTGAGAGCTCAGTGTTCAACCTTGAGACTGGAGATGCAAAAGAGTATCACAACACATTAACATTGAAGTCAAACCAGGACAGGAAATACATTTATATAACATTAATATTGATGTTTGAATATCAGCAGTGGTCAAAACTTGCCCTTTAGCTTTTTGTTGTATTGCTGACAAATCGTCAAGCATTCAACACTCTGCTAAGCGAGGATTACATGCTACATTATCCTTTCATCAACAGCGGACTTGCTCCATTACATGAGTGTTTACTGAGGCTGCTTTTCTGTTCTGCAGACTTGTGTTTGTCCTGGCAGACCTCTGTTCCCCTGTGTCTGCCACCAGCAGTGGGGGAGCCAGCCATAAGATGTCTGTTTGGGAAAATTTCATTTCCCAAGACTCGTGAAATTACTTCCAGTTCAACTGTTTGCGATAAAGGATCTGAGGATTCCACATCAGTGACATTTAATCTAGGTATATTTTAATTAAACTCTTCAGAAAGGGGGAAACAAATCATTTAACTGACATGAAAACTAAACTCAAGAGTAAACATCGCTTCAGGGTATCTGGAGCTCTTTCATGGGAAGCTGTTGTGCAGATTAAATCGGTCACCTTCCAGATGATGGGACTCCTCAGCTACCCTTCTTTCTTAATGGAAGTGACACTGGTTGTAAGCTTTGTCATAAAACACTGAAATACTGTTTTAATGAGACTTCCTCTGGATGCTCGACAGCCTGTCACTAAGCCTGTGGCTTCGAAGCCATTCCCTTTTTAAGCATCTACAATTTTAACCAGAGTTCATTATCCTTAAGCACACGGGAGCGCAAATGGCTGTGGTGAAGGTCTGTGTGCTGTCAGGACATTCAGAGGAGGCCGTTTTCACAATGCCTCCTCCTGGGTTACTGCAGTGTGAGTGTTGACACAGTTTTTCTGTTTGACCCAATTCCCCAAAGTGAAGGCATGTGATGTCACACTCTGACAATATTTAACATCTCAAGTTGCTGAAGTCTGGCAGGAAAACTCCTCTGGTTTGTGAAAGTTTGGTCTGTGATGTTTTTTTTTCCAAGAAAGAGTGCTTCTTGGGCAGATTGAAAGCTGAATTTTCAGCTGAGTCTTTGTTGCATGAAGTCTTTATTAGTGGCTAGGATCAAACCAAAAAATGCAGGCCTGAAAACATTTTTCCAAAATGAGTACTAATCAGAGACAAAAATAGATATATGACCAAACATTTCTTGGTTAGACATCAGGAGCTCACAAGCGGGCCACTTGAGGTGTTCCAAAAAGAAAACTTTCAACTGTTTGAACAACTCTACATCTTATCATGAACTATTTTACAGTTGCTTGCTGCCAGACACCTGAGAGGCTTCTCAGACAGTTGAGCCAACATTTGCTCTGAGGGAGGTGGTTCAGTTGAAACCCTCAGTACGACTTGAAGATGGAGATCACTAAGTCTGGAACTGTTCTTTGATTTGCCTCTTTTCTTGCTCTCTGGAATGCATTTTAATGTGCTGACGGCTCTTAAGCTGTGCAGCTCATTGTGCCCGCTCATCTCTCTGGTTCTTTGCATACTGCTCCACATGTTTAATTGAATAATGACGTGTAACTCCTTCAGTACAGCAGCTTTCTCTTTGGATATAAGACAGGTGTGATTCCCCTTAAAGTCCACAGGAATAAACTTTCCCCAACTCCTCCTGAAACACTCCGTGCCTGACATAAACCTTTCTTTTGGCCTTTACAAAAGACATCTTGATTCAACGTTTTAAGCACATCGGTTGCCTACAAGATGTTTGGTTTTTTTTTTCCCCCACTTTGGTACACATGGTGATTATGCTGCGTTCACAGTCAAAATGTAAATTGGAGATTTCCTCCCCGGTCACAGCAGCATTAAATCAAAATAAATTAGTATCAAGTGGCAGGCCATATGAAGTGGTGTGGTGGGCCATGAGTTTGAGACCCCTGCTATAGATAACTAGATGACTGGACAACATTAAGAGTCAGGATGGGCATTTCAAGCTAAAACAGTCACTGTAAAAAGGTTGCTGTAAATGTTACAGTAACTTACTGTCAGAAAGATGCTGTAAAGTTACTGTAAAATTATTAATAGTATCATTACTGAATGGTAAAATACTGCTAAGATTAGAAAAAATCAGTTACAGTGTACTTTTCAACAGTCACTGGCTTCTTCCTCCGTTCTGTAATTTGGGTAGCAAAACAGCTTAAGGACGCGTTACAGCCACTGTCTGGAAGGAATACCACACAACAACCGGGCAACAGTAAAAACGATGAAAAATGCACATTTTAAAAGACATTAGCTGTAACCAACATTTGATGTTAAATAAAGTAATGAATGTCCGAAGCTTCCAAAAGCAAGAGCCATCCCTAATGAGGAGTGCACCAAACTGTAGCCTCCCATCAAGTGGAAGCATAAACCTGTTTTCGTACCTCCTAACAAAATTCAGTGGGCTCAGTTTTTTCCAAGCACTTTGACACCCAGCGGGAGAGAAAGCAGTGCAAATGATCTCCAACCTTTCCACCCCGTCATGGTGGCTGCTCAGCCTTTCACAAACAGTTAATCACTCCATCAGATGGCTGCAGCACACAGAGAACCTGCAGCGCCATCTGGGAGCCTTGCCAAAAGGAATGTCCATCGGCAGGGGTGACTGTGTGAGTGCGTGTGAATGGCTGTGTCCGAGGCCGTGTTGCCTACTGAGACAATCAAATCCACAGTGACAGCAAGTGGTACAAACAAAGAGTCATTCTTCTCCCACAATCCTGCTACTTTTCGGGCTGTCAAAGAGTCAAAAGACAAGGACGGCAGACAAAGAGAGCTCCACTGGAGAGAAAACCAGTGCAGGAAAAGCTGATTGAGTCCGCCAGACCAACCTGCAGCATACCTGAGCCAAAGTATTAGAAGCAACTCAGCCACACGCAGCGGTCTTGGACATTAGTACCACCTATTTTGTTTCTCGCTCAGGCTCTCGACAGATGCCCGGGTTGATGCCAATTTCTATTTAAGACATGAAGAAAGGCAAAGAAGGGGGGATGTGAAATGCATCTAATGCACTCACCATCTGTCAAGTTTGGGGCAGCAGCGGCCTCCACTCCCACAGCAATGTGCAAAGTGAGGCTTTCAGTGTGACGTTTAGTGAAGATGTCGGGACTGACAGGGCAGCACCGGGCACCGAGCCAGCACCTTACAAATTTACACAGCTCATTTTATAGAGCCGGAGTGGAGCCTGAAATCCATGCCACATACCCAAACACAGCCCACACTCAGACTCATAAACACTGAGCAGGACACAGCAGAAGACACGGGCTGAAATATGCCGTCCATGTGCGGCCTTGATGCTGCTCTAATAATGGAAGAAAGGCCAACTGGTGAGCAGAGCTCTTAGCTTCAGACAGATTGCCACAAAGAGCAATACTGACAACGCTTTCCACTATGATCAGGAGAAAATCACAGAGGCCGTTTCATTGGAAGAACCCCATCTCTTCATTTAGTATCGACTCAATTTGGACGGCGCCCGTTCAGCGTCTTTGCAAAGTCAGGAGAGCTAAGTGCCACAAAGCTGAACAGCAACAGCTGACTCATGCACCGGCTCACCCAAAGTGAAAGAGACGACTTTCTTGCAGATGCTTCCCTCGCACTTTCTTGTTCGATTCTTACATTATGCATGGAGTTACTGCAATCATCTTGTTCAAAGTAATCACACTGATGAGGACAATAAGAGCGGCTGGTTGTGAGAGAAATGTTTGGGCTCAGACAGTTAAGCTTTCTGTTACATCCGCCATATGCTCTCGCTTCCTCCTCAATCTGTTATCATTTGACTCCAGTTTTATCTGATTGAACATGAACTCAGAAGTCAGGGCTTTGAAACAGTTTGTGCAAATAGATGCCCATTGATTAAAGCTTGTTTTTGGATGCAGAATAGCTAGACTGTAAGCAGCAGACTGACATATGAACACTAATTTGTGCTGAGAGCCTGTTATTAGATAAATAACCCTCTGAGGAAGTCAACCTTGCTGCAGTAAATTAGGGAAATTTCTTATACACACAGATAGCTTTTAGTCATTTGTTTGATACAGTTGAGTGGAGGATTGGGTGACACGGAAAATCTCCACTTAGCTTGAAGAGGTGTATCCTGTTTACATACAAATGGGCTTAAAAAGTTGACCTGCCTGATGTTCATATTCTGTTCACAGGTCCATGATTTAAAATGAGATTATCAGTGCCAAAGTTGGTCATTTCCAAACACTATTTCTTCTAGTACCTGTGGTTGGGTCAGATTTTTCCAAGAGGACATGAATCCATTTACTGCACAAAGACCACAGGTTCCTTTGATGATGCTACACCAGCTGGCAAAGTTTAGCAGTGAGAAGCCAGAATTGTACTTTTTCTTGAAGAAAATGGATTTCTTGGAATAATTTTGTAGCAATGGTGGACGCTGTAGCTGGACGGTCATAAAGATAAAGGATGTCAGAGTAGAAGAACGCTAAACTGGAGGGTGAAACACGGGTTAAGCTGTTTGTGATAATGTTCATTCCAACCCACATGCAGCTGTTATACTGCAGTGGTCTGTTCAAACTTGAGATTCGACAATAAAATGAAGAGCAAGGTTACGTTTGCTCCATTTGGTGAGGTTGGAGTTGGTAGATGAGCTCTGAAAGGACAGGGACACCAAACAGACAGTCTGCTCACCTCTTGACACTAAACTACAAACTAAGTTTACAAATTTTGATTGTTGTCACCTTTCAAACAACAAATAAATACATTACCTTGTTGCTTTGCATCCTGGGAAAAATTGTCTTGAACACAGAAAAGCGGGGTTTCCTTTAACCCCTGAGGCTGATACTTTCAACAGAGATTCACATCTCATAGATCCAGCCCGTGAAGTAAATATTTGTTCAGACATTAAAAGCCAATTTCAAACAGACAGCTCAGTAATTGTGACAGTAGTCAGATTAGATATGATGTTATGATTCAAACTGTTAGATCTCAGTTATTATCATCAACACTAGATAAGCATCAAACCACACAATTATATTTGGCTTTGAACCAAGCATTGTTTCATTAATCTTTAAATATGTATTACTATGAATTATTATTATTATTATTCATCTAAGACTGTTTATCTTTTTCTCTGTCAGCTGTTTGTGAAAGAAAACTGAATCATGGGAGGGGTTCAAATTTCTTTGTTACACAAGACAAAAAAAACCCATAATGACTTTCCAGAGAAACACTTTTGTATTCCAGCCCATCCTCACTCCAAAAGCTAAAATGCTCATGCGTGTTCCACTTCAGACCACACCTCACTGATGTTGTCAAAACAGGTGTTTTCCACATGCTGTCAACAGACAAGTTCATCATAAATCTGCAGAAAAACTCAAACCACCTCTGAACTCAACATGACTCTCCAAAAAGCTCCTGGAAGTATTTAAAACGCGGCTCTCTCTGCTGATCTTTAAAACATGCTGGACAATGCAAGAATCTGATCTCAGCTTAATGGGTTTGCACAATCGATTCAGTGCTGGGTCCCGGACAGACAAACGCCTCCCGCTGTCTGAGAAACAAAGTCCTGGAGACTGCTTGGTCAGGAGGAAAAGAGAGGAGTGTGTGAGGAATGAATTAGGGTGACTTGCATAAGCGAGAAAACAACTGTCTCTTTAAAAAATCTGACCCAAAATGCTTTTACACAACCAAACCTTCCCAAAATCCTCATCAGAGAATCTGAAAATGACATCTGATAAAGTCTTGTGATGCTTTTGGAGTCCTGACATCACGATCATGAGACTGGTCCCACACAGTGATCACATTGTTTGTGTGACCACATCCACCCTGAAACCTGACCCACTCTCTACAACCTTAATTACATCATTTGGTTATTCTTTCATAACTTCTCACATGAAGACAATTTATCCATTCAGTTTTGTTGGAATGGACTGTAAATACAATCATTCAAATTAAAGAATTGAAAGAAAGTCTTTTGAATCAGCACTTGAACTCCTTGCCCCTTGATAATGATTTGCCAGAGTGTAAACACAGTGCACACTTCTTTTCTTGGCCAGCACACAAACCCACTATTCCAAATCCCCGAGCTCTTCCCAACCCAGACGAGGTGTGCATTCCTGGCCAGCTATCCAATACCGTCAGAAGAATCTGAAATTTCATCCCCTTCAGACCCCCTCTTCGCTTCTCTCCCTCCACCACCACTCCTGCCACAGTTTGGCCGGGAAGCACTCTCTGCTCGCCTCACACATGAAAACATGAACTGCTCAGCCCACTTGAGCAAAAAACCTTCAACACATGAGCGCACAGGGTTCACACAGCGAGTGAAACTGTAGTGCCAGCAAGGACATGATTTTCTGAAGGGCACTGTCTCCGTTTGACGGATTTCTTGAACCTAAAGGCAGCAGAGTGAGCTAACAGATAAGATGAATACCCTGGAGCTGCGAGAAAAGAAGATGATCTTTAATATTTGATTAAAAGCCTTGAACACATATTTTCTCAATCAGCCTCTTGAGGTTTTCCTCTTTGTCCTCGCTTTCCTGGTTCAGAGTGGGCGGACTCAGTTAGGAAAAGATGATGTCACACATGTTCGCCATCCAATCATACTTCAGGCAGCATTTGAATCAAAATGCGATGACAGCTGCGGGGATGTTTGCTTAAGGAGCCAAACCACTGTCAGTCATACGTGATCCAAACACACCCACACAGGCAGACTAGCTCAGTGTTAAACCCTGAACACATAATACCACATCAATTAAGCTGTTGATGATGCTTATTTAGCAATAATTAGAAACTATTCAGGCTCAGGAATATATCATTGGATGCCAGATGTTAACTCTTTCCATCCTGAATCAAGTTTCACTGATGCCATCACTGCTTTTTGCTTGGTAACTTCAGACTCCTTTTCATCTTTACAACCTAAACCAGAAACTACTCTTTGTCAATAAACCAGAAGAATCAATGAAAGTAGCAGAGCACCACTTTGGCTTGGTTGATAAGACCCTGTGTCTATCTGCACAGAATACACTCACTCCACTTGTCGCAGGACTGAATCCTAGTCCCAACATGATTTGATGCATGTCCGTCCTTTCTTTCTCCCCACATTGCCGGTCTCTGAAAGGTACCAGGCCTTTATATGAAGCAGGCATTTATTTGAAGGAGGCCTTAACATCACCATGGACTATATATCTATATTTATATTTACAGGCACGTAACATTACATAATGATGCAATCAAATAATACAATAACAGGATAGACCCACTTTTGGCAATCAAATAAAATAACATTATAGGTTACAGCATTCAACATCAGTCACTGACTCAACCACGGTGACGCAAAGCAGGGAAGCCAAAGCTCTCGTTGCCAAAAAAAATGAAGGCTTTCTCCGTCAATTCAACTATAAATCAAGCAGCAACCTCTGGTCTGAAAATATGAGACAATGCGGAAGAGCTAAAATCTGCAGTTCATCGAGTGTCCGCTTGAGGCTGCTTCCGGAAGTCACAAACACACCAAGCCAAAAAAGTTTTTTTCACAGCCGGATTAAGGATGTTTACAGCCTGGTACAAAAAATGTCTCCCGCCTGAATCTCTAATTTTGCTAATGGAACACACTGTAGGGGGGGTGAATTTTTTCTAACTCGGTAGTTTAGACAATATTAAGATCGCCAGTTTGTCCAATCAGAGGCACAGCTTAGCTCACGTGACTGCTGGGTGCCCTATGTCTGTTACTGTGGAGACTCAAAACCCGCCTAATTTCCAATATGGCCGCGCCGGCCGTTTTGCTTCAAAAATCCATTTCAGAAACAGACGGGTGACGTCGTGGAGGAGGCTACGTCCATTAATTATACAGTCTATGTTACAAATACAATCATACAGCAAAAATTCTCTAACAATAACATGATCAACGGCCTCTCCATAAATGTGATCACTGCTTCTGGTATTTCATAATGCAAATGGATATTCTAAAGTTACAAAATCAAGTTATTACAAGTAACTCTTTTGCCTTCTGTCAATGAGTCTAAACTTGCATGAACTCATTCTTTGTGAGCTACCATTACAGCTGTTACACAAGCTCCAACACCAAGATGCATGAGATTTATGTATCGCGTGGGATAACAATAATATGAATGAGTTGTGTGCCCACACAGGCATGTAGGCGCACACACACACACACACACACACACACAGCCGTCGGTGGTGTGGAGACAGCGGCAGGCCCCAGATTGCTGAGTCATCATTGCCGCTGCACCAGAGTTGCCGTTCCTCCTCATCTGCTCAACTGGGGCTGATGTGTCACACTGGGAGCCTTTTCTTTCTCTTCACTCAGTTTCTCAAACGTGGCCCTAATGTGAAGTGAGTTTTCCACGACCATGCACCACATGAAAGGCCCGGGGGAGCGCTTTCATTTAGCGTCCTTTAACCCCAATAAGCAGGGGCGCCCTGTGAGCAACAGTCAAAAAGTCAACATAAGAGGAAAAGACCCACAAAGCTCCCTGAGCAACTTCATCAAAATGACTCCAAGAATTTGTTTTATTTTGGTAACTGTGACAATCCGTTTCCTTTTTACAGTCAGCCCTGTCTTTGAACACCAGTATCGTACATTTCCATTCACCTAAAAAAACAACTCACTCTTTAAACTGTGCTTTGTTTCAGGCATGTTACGTCATTTATTTAAGCCTGTTTCAGCAAAGTTTTAAGAACTATACATTTGTTCGGTTAAACATCCCTTCTGTTCTCAATTATCCACAGTTATTCAAAATAGAACAACAGTCAACCCAAAGAAAGGCTCTATTTAGCTGCCAAAAAGAAATCGTCTCTTTTACTGGTCTCCCAGAAAAAAAGAAAAAAAAATGAAACTAAAGCTTCAATTTCTCTGTGGCCACGCCGAGGGAATAAAACCTCTGCCCAGAAACTTCATATCTTGTTCACAAATTTTGAACCAGCTCATTCATCATTTCTGAAGTCTTTGCCCTTTAAAGAGAAGTACAAACTTGTCCAGCTGCAATTGAGGCTGAACTCAAAACTCTGCGGTGAGCGGCCTGACAGAAGGTCACACCTAAACTGAAGGGCAGCTTTGTCTCATCAGCTGAAAACAAAACCTGTTGCCTTTAGTTTGACCCACGTGCCTGAGTTAGCGCCGACTTTTTAAAGCCTTTTGTACGGCAGGAAAAAGTGATGCTGACTGGTTGTTCAGAACTCACACATTCAGTCACAGTGAGGGGAACTCCAGTCAAAACACAGCCATGGCCTCTGATAAAGCTAAGAGACAGAAGCTGATGAGGAATGTGCTTTGGCTCCGTCTGGAAAAGAAATCCTTGATGATAAACGATAACTTCCAGTGTCAAAGCCTTCAGATAAAGTGAGCGGCACTGAATTCACCCCAGACGAGCAGACCATGTACCTCAAGTATCAAGTTTATTGTCTGGACAGCTTGTGTTGGTTGACTGGAGGCAGAAGAAAAGCAAACTGAAAGGTGAAACTGTCTTTTATCAGAAGGACGGAGGCTGCTGACCTTTGCTGGCAGACAGCTGCTTGGCTAATGCATCACATTACTTGAGTAATACGGGGGATTTCTATTCATTCCACTTTGGATAAACTTAATATAATGTTAAATGATGACACACTGGCTGCAGCTGACAGTTACTTTCTTTTGCCATTTAACGATATTACTGAATGTCTCAGAGCCTGATCGATTGCGCAGTCTATTAAGTCTCAATTAATTATGAAAAATGTTCATAACATTTCCCCTCGTTCATTATTGAAATGTCATGTTTAACCAGACACCCTTCAAAATCCAAACAATCTTCATTTAATGCCTGGAAGTATAGTCACATTGAGACTTTTAGAGCTTCTTCCTCTCAACACAGCACAGACTGCCAAATCAAGCTGATCTGATGCCTAAAGCAAGTAAATCTGTGTCACTTTTATCAGTGTCAACACAAAATCATTACAGTTTCCATCTTTGGTTGAGTGTTAATTTGATCTTCCATTATTAATTCACAGAGTCAGCCGTCACCCAAACAAACAGGAAACAAGTTATTAATGCCTGAATCAAGCGCTGAACAAATATCAGCAGATTTTCCAGAGCATCTTTTCTTCTATTCTTTTAGTTCCTGGTAAAACATTCCCAAGAACAACATGGTTCCTGTTACCCATTCTTGGTCTACATTTCAATCAAGGGCCCGCGATCCAGTAGATTATGAAATCAGTCTAGTGACGTCCAGAGGAAAAAATAAAAGTAGTTGCATCGCACCACCAGACCAGTAGAGGGCAGTGGACGACAATGACAAAGGTTGGAGTTAGCATAGAGGATACTTAGCCTTTTGATCGTGCTTTATTTCACTGCAGACCTTGAAAGGAGACAAGTTCTTATAGCAAAGCCATTTTAAAAAGCCTGAAACAGTTCAGACTGGCCATACTGGAGGCAGTTTTCAAAGTTTCCATCTTAGCTCAATTAAAACAGCGTTTCTATGTAAACAAGAGGCTGAAACACAACAATACCTTTGCATTTCACCCTAAAAACGCTGTCGTGCAAACAGCCCCTAAGTTTAAACACTAGTTCCTGCTACTGCAAAAGACAGTTCCTGAGGAAAGTTCCAGTTGCTGAAAAGCGCCATAAGTGTTCTTATGAGCCCTACAGAATTCAGAAACCTGTGGTCAGAACCTAAACTAGCAATAATGACACTAATACCTGAAGACACCAAGTCGAGTTTCATCTACCACAAGATGTCACAAAATACTCATGGAAGGTCAAGGCAATTAATGACGTTTCAAAGAGGAATCCACCAATCCAACTTTTCAAGTCCAGACACCAGTAACGATACCTGATCTTTGGTAACCACCAAAACTGATACTCATCTGATACCATTATTGATTTAACACTCTCTATTCTTATTTTATTGGATTAAAATGTATAAATGTGTGGTGAGTAGATCTCTGATACTAACAGGAATAACAGTTTAACTGTAAACCTCAGCAGAGGATAAGTGAGGACAAAAACTTGCACATACTGTCAGAGCCGTGGCGAAACAGGTAAAATACCTCCAAACCACTCTGTCTGCCTGAGTCTGTATGGGACTGATACCTGATGATCAGGTTCAGTTCAGTGAGTCCGGAGTTTTTATAACAGTTTTGATTGAAAAAAGAGGGTTTAAGATATACTTCTGCTTTAACACAGTGGATTAAACTTTTGCCTGCTGTAGTTCAGTTGTTTTCATTTAGATATAAAAATAGTTCAGAAACTGAAAGAAGTGTGGTTGGTAGAGAATTATAAAACTTCCCTTTAAGACACTCAGAGACTGGCTGCCTGCGGCTGCTGCAGATGTCTAGCTGGGAAAATCTATGACGTCATGGCACAGGGTGGACGTAAACCCATGTCTGAACCAATTTCAATGTACTGACACAGGACTGAGGATTACTACCAACAAACAGACGTGTTTGTCTTTGACTTGCCTAAAGAATTCGACAGGCTGCCTTTAAATTGGCAGCAGGGGAGGTATTCGTGTTGAGCAAGACCCCAAGCTTTTTCGAAGATGTACAACAACAGAAGAAATTCAAGCCAATCAGATTTAAGTATGCCCCTCACTGTGAGGTTTGATGTAAAATAGTGGTCATTTTGTTTGTCTGACCTCTTTTACACCCTCTGTTTTGATTTTTCGCATCACTGTCAGATGCAGTTGACAATCTTGTCCTCCTGAAGCTAGATAGCATCTAAAGCAGCGGGAGAGCTGTTGAGATTATTTGTGTACAGCAGAGCCTGGAACACTTTTACACCTGAGATGGTGATAAGGCATTCACCCAAGTGCTTATTTAGCTCACAACCAAACAGCCAATGCCGATTCGCCTTGTGTCTTTGTTGTCCACAGATTTAAGGCCTGAGGTTTCATGTGCTGTGGAATATTTGCTCCATGAAGCGAGGAAGAGCAAATGTGAAACTCTACGGGAGGGAAAAGAGGGCCCTGGTTATCCAGTGAGACAGAGAGCAGAGCTGAAGCGACAAGTCTGCCTCTGCTGGGTCCAGCCTCTGTTTATGTCCCCATGATAACCTGCCTTTTATTTGAGAGGGTCAACCTGAAGTCAGAGTCACCCGCAGAGGCCGCATGATTACGAGCAGATGACAAGGAGAGCGCTCGTGTCTTTAGGAAGAGAGTGTGTTAAAAAAAGGAAAAGCATGGTCGAGCTGTTGACTCTGGTAAGCGTTTGAAAAATGATTTACCTCGCTGAACATTTGACCTACTTTTTCCACCCGGTGTGCGATGTCGAGGTGCTGCGATAAGCGTCACCAGATGGCCAGACAAGAGGTTTGTATATGTGCATGTGTGCACGTGTTTAACACCACATTTTTCCTGTGTTACATACGCTGCCCTGACCTATACTGAGAAAAAAAGTTCTGCAAGTAGCTCACGAGCAGATCCCTTAAAAGCCCCAGCCTACAACAACAGTCCATCTTGATCGTGTTACATGCCCAGGCACGGCGCTGGAAGCCGACAAGCCGACTGTACTTCAGTTTCACGTGTGCACCTCATCTTTTTCTGCTGCACGCTCACCCGGGTCAGTGAGTCAGTGAGTCAGTGAGTCAGTTCAAAGCTCCTTCCCCTCCTTGATTCTCCGGCCACCACTTAAAAATATCTGACCTTTTTTTTTTTTTTTCGAATTACAAGGCAAGCAGGGACAGTCCCACCCAGCATGCCACACCAGGGGGGAAAACCAACAAACCCATGACATCAAATAAGTGGAGAGGCTGCCGAGGCGGAGCTATGCAGTGTGTGCGCATGTGTGTGTGTGTGTGTGTGTGAGTGAGCAGTCAGAAAAGAGGGAGGGGGAGGGGTGAGGCAGGGTCAGGAGGTGGAGAGGGGAGGGAATGGAGGGGGGAGGGGTTTGGTTTTTCAATTTGAGGCAGGGACTATTCCTAGATTACAAGCTCTACCTGGACCTGCCTTTGAGGTGACCATGGGAGTAAAATCTGAGCCTTTATTTCAGGTGACACAGAAACCAAACATGATAAAGACAGAGAGGCCTTTCCTTTACTTCCCGAAAACATGATTTGTAGCCGACTAAGTGTAGGAATAAAACTGCTGTTTTTATCAGAAACAGCATGATGTATTTGTTTTGCAGAAAAAAAAACAGGACTGGAGCCAACAAACTATTGTTGATATCAATCAATATTCAGGTTCTTTATATAATTATTAACATTTAGTCTATAAAACGACATAAACCTGATCGTTATACTCACCTAAAACTCAAAATAACATCTTCTATTTTCATTGTCAATCAACACCTTCTGACTTATCATCACCAAAATAAAACAAATCAATGAATCCTGCCGTCACCAGATGCTTTGAAAAGCAAATTTTAATCTCCATAATATTTCAGAAGAGATCAGCTCAGTAAAGCAGTAATTTCTCCCATGGCTGCGTCTTAAAAGCTTCCTTTAATGCTTGATTGATACAGCTCTCATCAGTAAACTGTCCATAAATTGACTTCTCATTATAAACAACGCTACTGGTCAGTTTCTATCTGTCAGAAATCGTTAAAATCGCAGGAATCATCCGCTCTAGTTGTGAATAAATGCAGGACAGAAGGTTGAGATGTGTGTTTGTGAGCATGCTCCTCCATGCGTACCTCTTAAAAGCCTCCATGGGGTTCCTCTCACACTCTCCTGGCTGCAGAGTGCTCTGCACAGCTGGGTCGCGCACCTTCTCCTCGTACCCTGGCACCAGCCCGCTCCGGCAGATCTGAGCAACCAGGCCCCTGATGAACCCGCCGACGCACAGCGTGTCTGAGTCGTCCGCCCTGCAGAAGTGATACGCCAGACTCTGCTGCTGAAGACCCCGCTGTGTTCCCTGCACCGATGTGGGCCATAACAGCTCTGTGCAGAGGGCTGTTTTACCGCTTCCTGGACCCCCTACCAACAAAACCCCCCAGGAGCTCCCTGACTTTGAGGATCCTGTTGTCAGGGTGCCAGGGTTGGATGCCCCCCCACCGGGCACCAGTGGGGGCTGCTTACTCGGAGTGCTGGTCACTCCATTGAGGTTGTTGGTTTTCTCCTGGAGG